>KV751368.1:1773765-1785788 GCA_001698575.1 Mola mola | reverse complement strand
AGAGTTTTGAGCTGTAAAAAAAGGAAACAAGGAAATTCCTCCATAGCTATGGGCCATGCTTTCTTTCCCCCCCACACCAAACGCTGCATGCTGTTACAAATGGTAATCGGCTCTGATTGTCACAAATTTCAAAACAAACGTTAGGTGACTGAAAAGTCAAAGTGACGCCCCGAGTGATACTCCGACAGAAAGCCTGAATCAAAGTACGTCGACTATAATTAGGTTCCATCTGGGCGACATTATTTAAAGTCGCACCAGTTAATTGCTTGTGTACAAACGGCCTACTTTATTTGAATCAAACTTTTTTGTGTGTGTGATTCGTAATTACAGTGATGTGACGGGGGCCATATCTCTTTACTTCATTCATGATACAAATACATACGGAATTTATTAAGAGGACTCTGAGGGAAGGGAAAATGCAAAGTGATGTTACTTTTCTTTGTGTTAGCTGAACTTCAAACAATTACGAGCGCTTCATCGAATATCCTGACATTCGGGTTAAACATTTAACGAGCTTCAATTAAAAACAAGGAGATGAACAACGATATAATCATGTAGCAAGAATTACAGAAGCAGTCTACCTAACAGGACCGCTACACTTATTACTGCATGAAGAGGAAAACCACTGTCTCATTTACTCTTGTCAAAGTTTTCATCAAAACAGTGCATTTGCTTATTGATTTTCTATCAACGGTAACCTAAGCTTTTGTTTTGTCTCGAAGCGAGGCAGGGCACTGCGTTATGGCGTGGGCCCTGGTTGGCTGTAACCTTAGCCGCTGTGTTGTTTGTAGAAACTATCTATTGCATGGATCAGCCATGAGGATTCACTATCTGTATCCTGGTCGTCAGACGATCGGATTTCCACTCCTGACGCTCTCTGATATTAGATGTTCTTCTGTGGTGTGTGCGAGAGGATGTGCGCAGTATGTGTGGTTTTCTAATTGAGACACTTGTGCACCTTAAGTTAGTTATGCACGTTTTCATCTTGCTTGCAAACACGGATAAAGGTCAAGAATGTCATTTTGCCCCATGTGGCTGTCTGCTAATGGTGGTGGGATGTGTTGCCGCTCGAGTCAAGGTCAAAGAGAGCACTGGCAGGTGACAGCCCCCAGAGCAACTCTGTCCTCCGCAACTAAACATGGAAATGTTGCTCTTGGTCAAAAAAGGTAATTAAATCTAAAATTTCAGTCCCCTCCCCACATCCACCACTCAATTTCCACTCTGGTGGACGACATCCACATCAGTGTAACAGGTATCATTCGACTTTTATATATGCGTTTGCTATGCTATGTGTCATCGTTTTTAATAAAATCAACATGGTACTAAGCTTTCACGCATCTACTACCGGGAGAGACACACGCGCATGACATTAGACAAAAGAATTAAAGAGTGGAACTATTCAAAACAGAGCTCATTTCATCAAACTGGTAATACCACTGCTGCCTCTTGAATGCAATTCATTTTTAATGGTCGTCAGAAAGCTGGGTCTGCTTTCCCTCCCCACCTCCCTCGCACTGCTTTTAATTACTTTGCTTATTACTGTGTGTTGTTGTCAGACAAAAACAAGGCAGAACTCATTACAAATCCAGAAATGAGGAACCTGAATCACTAGCTACAGGGGCCGCTGAGGGGACTCTATTTACTTAGAATAAATACAAACAGGAACAAAATCGAGTGAAAGCCCAGAGAGGAGAAAATATCACATTAACTTGTTTAAATCGTCACCCAATGATACTTTACTTTAAATATAATTCCAGGAATTTGAAAACCTGTGAAAACAAGAACCCCACACAGGCAACAGCGCGGCACTGTCTGCTCTCTCCGTCTTTCTCCTTCAGCTCCCTCCCGTCATCTTCCTTCCCCACTTGCCGCCTCCCTACCCAGACAACGAGACTGCACTGAGTGCTTTTTTATTTTAACGTGAATGAGTGGCCTTGGTCGTCATAAAGGACCCTCGCTTTTATAGACTTGGAGCAGAGTATTTACAAGATAACCCCAGTCCAAGGACAGCACAAGCTATTTGATACCAGTGTCAGACTCTCCTCGCTCCTCTTAGTAAAAATCAAAAGCCCAAACATGCCCTCGCCTCTGACAGCGTCTTTCAATGTCAGTTGTTTTACTCAGCTACACTAAAATGGGATGAGACATTTTGGAATAAGAGGAGAGATGGCTGTGTTTGGCATTCGTCAAAGACATCAGTTGGATCTTTTCCCCCTTCTGAGATTCAACCAACTTTGATTTTAAATATTTATTTAAAAGGTGCACTAAATGTTTTTTGAGTTAGCACTGTACATACACAACAAGGCAGTTAATCAGTTCCAAATGTGTCTCATATAGCAACTATTAACACAATAAAATGAGTCTCTCATAGTCATATATTAAATATATTAAAAAATGTCATTAATCTGTACAAATCTTTCTCGCACATTTATTTCCTTGTTTACGGTGTATCCGCACAGATAGCCCGCACAATTATTCTCAAAAATAAAAAAATACAGTGTTTTCCGCTTTAGTGAGGAGTCCCTTTTGGATAAAACCTTTAAGACATTTTAAGGAAATAACCTTCACAAACAACTTCACATACTTGCACGAGGCATGGAGGAGGAAAAAAGTCTGAACAAGACCCTAGCAGCACTTGAAGTATACAGAACAACTTTATTGTTTAAAACAGCTGCACATTTACCTGCTGATCCAGTGTTGCTAATATGTGTGAGAGAGTTGTAGAAAGACAGAGATTGACTGGCTGAGCGTGCGTACACATGTACGTGTATGGAGGGGCCTTGTTGGGAGTGCCACCCAGACATTAGCACTGTAAACAGTGCAGGCCTCCTTCCCTGTCCAGGCCCTTTGTTTCAGCTGCACCACCATTGGTCAGGACTTAAATGGCAAGCACTCAGGGGCTGCTAGCTCGCCTGACACGGTTTTGTTTTTGGCCCATTGAGGGGCAATGGAGAGCTTCTATTTCTATGCCCAGGCACAATGTGTCTCAAAAGCAGCATGGCTAAAAAGAGAGGCCCCCACAAAGACTGTCCATTAGTGAAGGCACTGCACGCATGCGTGTATGTGCACTCATAAGCACACACATATAGACATACCATGTGCCTAGTTAAAGGTCAGAATAGACAACCTTTCTAAAGATAATAACGATGACGGAGCCAGTACACATGTGGGTGTGAACAGAGACGGTATAAGTAGATCCAAACCAAATTGGATACTTGCTACACCACTTACCAATACTACTCTCAATCCTCAGTCATAGAAACACACAACCTCTGGTCCACTTCAACACAATAAGGTCTTGCACACTCACAGGCATCCCCAGGACCTTCAGGACAATGCAGGGTATAGAAAACACACACACACACACACACACACATGTATGCACTCTTTTACAATTTCAGAGACGAATCACTCAATCACAAAAGAGGTGGAGCAGGAGGAGACGGGTAAGAGCCCAGTTTTGCACCTTTAAGACCTACAGGCCGCATTCAAAATCAGTGGTCAAAGAATAGACAGCTTTGAGTGTGAGAACCCCCCTTTACACAAGGCCATGGTAACACACCTAACATACAGCCCTGCATCACTAACCAGGGTGTCTATGCTCAATTCTTCTCTGGCCTCTGACTCCAGTGAAGTGATGGTGCACACGAGAATAAACACAAACTCACAGGTAAACGACTGAAATGCTAACATGACTCTGATTATAAAACATTTCTCGCTGGTTAGCATCACAGAGATGCTACACATCTTACACGTACATATAAAATGGCAATACAAGTACACACTTCAAAATACAGAAACATGCAGAGAGAGAGCGATGGAGATATTTATGATTTTTTTTTTCTTAATGTTCTCATTTGTAAATAAAACTGAACAGGGAAGAAAAAAACAACATTTTTGGTCACCTAATGGACAAGAAGGATTTCACAACAGTTTTGGAAGAAATGTCTCCACCAACTAGCTACTCTGCAAGAGTTTCATTTTTAGCTTTATTGCTTCAAATTGGCACACATACATTCACCTGCTATAAATGTGCAGAGCTACTTGTGACATGACCTTGTGATCTCATGCATTGGAACTCATACAGAGAAGGGTAGACAGCATGGGTGTCAGTTGGAGGGATGGAAAGAATAAAGCTGAAGAGAGAAGAAGAGAGGGCAGGAGAGGTCAGATGGAGGAGGAGCAGGCCAAGGGTGGAGATAGCAGAGAGTGGGTGTTGAGGGTGGAGCAGGTCTGAAATAGATCACTTAAGGGAACAAAGTGTAATTAATGGGTCGCCACAGATAAGAGGGCTCTAGCCCTATCTGGGAATGTGCTAATGGAGTTGACACACACTCAACAAGATCAGTGAACAGCACCACTTTATATGTGTATGTGTGCGTCCGTGCGCGGGTGGGTGTGTGTTTTGTGAACACACAATATGAAAATAATGGGAGGAGAGGACTGCTGAGGTGACAGGTTAACAGGGTTTCCTCCATGACAAAGATCTGCCATCCCTGCAATCAGAGAAAATCCAGAAGGAAAAAACACACACACACACACACACACACACTTTCTTCTGCTGCGCGCAAACACATCCAAGTGAATATGCTCACATCAAAACATGAGTGATGTTATTATACTTGGCGTGTCGGCACGCCTTCAGTCGCGGGGATGTGGTTGTTTACAGAGAGATGGAGGAGGAGGAAGCCGCCTGGTCAAGAGAGGGTCAGACCTGAAGTGTTCTAAGAGAGGCAAACTGACAGAAACCTCTGCTAAAACTTCCTGCCTGCGTGTGTCCCTGCGTCAGGGGAACCTAGCCGGAGCCAAGGGGGCCTGTATGTGTGCATGTGCGTGTCTGCATGTGGGATGGTTATGTCTTGCGGCCTAGCGATTTCAGGGGGAGGGGTTTGCTGGAGTCCGTGTGCACTGGAACAGTGAGATGGTTTGTGATGGACAAGGCAAGACCAGGAGGATATCCCCTGTTTGTTTCAAAGAGCGTAGCAACAACTGTGTGTTCTCACTCACACACACACACACACGCAGGGAGAAGTTTGTCTCCAGGATGGATTTCATGTGCATGGAATGAGGAGAGTAAGTCAGGCATCTGGTTGGTTTTGTGTTTAAAAGTGTGTGTGTGTGTGTGTGTGTGTGCCCTGGGGAAAACTACTTCACTCTAGTTTAGTCAGACAAGCCAAAGCCACACTGACACACTGTATGACTTCGTAAAACAGAGGCTGCTTGCTTGGTGCTACAAGTGCAAGGCTCCGATGAGTGAGTTGTAACAAAAAAAACTCACATATTTTACATCTTTATCAGCACTAAATATTTAAAAATCACCTTGCCAAGTCAATACACATTAAATCGAGTAAATGGAAACGTCCTTAAACACAATAGCATGACCTCAAACACAGCAACGTGTACCCTGTGTGGTTATGTGTGTCGACAGCAGCCTGAAAAGTATGTTTTGCTCATGTGTGATGTGACATCGGGGGGTTAAACGGCAAGGGATGTGAGTCCCATCTGTCAGGACGAGGGGATAACGGCTTCAAGAATTCAATATCAACTTCTTTCTCTCTCTCATACACACACAAAAAACACACTGACGGACAGTCCGTTGCACCCAGCATATCTCTACTTTGTCCTTGGACTGTCTGAATACCACT
The DNA here is from genome assembly GCA_001698575.1 of Mola mola. Taxonomy (NCBI): domain Eukaryota; kingdom Metazoa; phylum Chordata; class Actinopteri; order Tetraodontiformes; family Molidae; genus Mola; species Mola mola. The sequence goes on along the minus strand of KV751368.1, from coordinate 1,780,143 downwards.
GAAGGCGAGCATGATTTGAGAGACCAAGTGGGAACAAGACAGTGGGAGACAGAGAGGGGAAGAAAGACGAAAATGATAGAAGGAAGGAGAGGGAGAGAAAAGAGGCGCCTCAATGACATCTAAACAGATAACTCACTCTCAAGAGCTTCTTTTCTCTTGCTATCACTTTCCCAGGCAGCACTCATGCCACGTAAGGCCTCAAGTGTTTGTGTGTGTGTGTATAAGTGTGTGTGTGGGAGTTAACTTTGCGTCTGCATGAATGAGTGACAGTAGTGTATGTGGGAATACAGTGTGCGCGAAGGGGAAAATGGCAAAAGAATTTTAAGTCTTAATGATATGATCTAAAGAGCTACTGTATCAAGCACAATGAGGATGTGTGTGCTGAACACAGTGCACCAAGAAAAATGTTCTGCTTGTTCTGATTTCCTCATGATGTCAGTGACTGTGTATAAAATTATAATTAGGAAAACAGAGAGGTATGAAAACTGGGTTACATATTTGTTTGTATGAATTGTCAGCGTTTGTGTTGATAACGTTGATAATATGAGATGAATGTAGGCTGTATATATATTCATGACAATTAAGTGTGAATCTGCACTCAGATGGCTGCTTAAGAAATGATGTACGGAGAACAACACAAACAGCAGCTGGCGTGTTTCTTGATTGAAAGTTAACTTTGAATAAACAAAGCTTCGGGCCAGCAGTGGGTCACGACAATGTTGAAAACAGCCAGACACAACAGCAGGAAGACTCAAAGTGGTCCGACTCTGCCACTGTTGCCGGAAAGGCTCCTCTTTGTAGGCACAGACAACTGTGGGGAAGACTTAACCTTTTGATAAGATGCTTCAAGCCCCAGCTGTATACATTTTTCATAGAAATGTGTGAGTCAGAAAGAGAATAATTATCTCCTCTCATTCCATGGTGAGCAAAGGGTTGCAGCCACCAGTCTGGTCTTCATAAATAAACTAAGTCCTGAAACTAAGCAGTGCTGATGAGCAGAGAGAGAAACTGAGCTAATTCAGCACCTAAAAACAGTACATTTAGAAATTTCCTTGTCAAGCAAAACAGCAAATGCACCGAGACAGTGCGTATATACGGGAATGTCTCGATGCATTCATTAGCTCCACTTAGATAACAAATGACAAGTGAATTTAAAATCTATCAATTTGTAAACCGGCATTCAGAGTGACAATCACTACGCTAACATGCACACAATTTTCAGACTTTTGCCCTTTTTCTGAACATTTATACATTCTGACTACACTAATAACATGTCTTTGACACAGCATGACTGTTGTTCTAAACATGGCCAAACTTTTCTAATCAGTAACAGAACAAACGTGTATGCAAGAACACACACACGGACACTCAGGTTGAGCAATGTCTGCCAGAGAGGGCAAAGTCACTGATCCTTGTTTCAAAATGGCCACCATCACCTCTAGAGGAGACACAATCTACACCCGACCTGGCATGGACACAGAAAAAAAACAAAACAAAAAAACATAGCACCTACCCCAACAGAGCTTAAGAACTTTATCTGACAGCATCAGCTAACACCAGATACACACACAGTGCTGCCCTGACCTTGCAGCACTTCAAGACAAATCAAAATTGTAGCTGGGATCAGAGGTGTGGGTACAACAGGCAGAGAGAGTCCTCATTTTCGTGTGTTGTGTGTACGTGTGCTTGGGTGGACGAGACGAGTCACAGATTGAGGGAGGGAAGGTCAGGGGAGGTATTCACCCTCTCAATCCCCCACTATTGACTTACGAACAGAGGGACCGTGCCGAATAGCCAACGGTCAATTGAATAAACTGATCGATAATTTTGCGCTTGTCAGGAGGGACGAAGGCACCTTTAAAAGAAAAAAAATACTGCAGCCAAACTTGAAGTGTACAGGAGGGGACCACTGGTCAAAACACCTTAAGCCCATTCCCCCACTTTCATCCTCCGTCCATGACATGTATGGAAGATTCCTCAATAACACTGTGAAAGGGGGATTAGACAGGTGGTGTCACTGCATTTCACCACTGGGAAGCCACAACCAAGTAGTAAATGAAAACATTTACAAGAGAAAACAGACACATTAGAGGAAAATGTTTTTATCCTCATCCTTCAAACAGCAAACAATTTTCGAGTCTGATGGAGTGTGGGTGCGGAGAAAAGAAAAGAGAGAGGCACGAGGCAAATAAGAAGTCAGCAGGATCGTCCGCGAGAGGGGAAGGAAACAGTGAGGGAGCAGCTGAAACTGAAGTGCAGGAGGGAAGAAAGGAGAGGAATAAAACTACCCTATGTCATAATTTAAACGAGCCCTAGTATCCAACTCTCTGTTTACAATGCATAATTTATACCCCCCAGTTCAAACACAGCTTTATCTGCACTCAGCTGCTAAGTGATATGATTTCACTTTTTATAGCACCTACCCCTCACCCATCCAATCCACCACCACCCCCATCCCTCTGTAATGCAGGCTGGTGTGATTCTGCACGCCTCATGCACTGACTTTCAACTGTACAGGACCCCGAGGGATAAAGTAGCATATTAAACCCCCCCCCCAACCTCGTCTTCCTCCCTCCCTTAAGCAGCAACGCAGCCTCAGACGCACACTTCGGCTCATTCGTTCCTGCGGGTGTATGCACACCCACAGGCGCGCACACCCTGAATGCTGCAAAAAGACAGCGCTGCCTCATATTTCACAGCAGTTAAAGTTTTGTTCTGTATTTACTGCTGTGTTGGAAAGTGGCAATGTCCCATTTCACAGCAGCAAACTCTGACCTCTGATCCGAGGCCCTCAGAGTTCCCCACTGGGTTCATGAGTTGCACTAACCCTCTACATAGATTACCACAGGTGAGATTATTGTATTGATCATACTGGGGGTGGCGGGTACTCTAAATAATGTGCGGCATTCTAATACATGTTTGTACGGGTTTACAACTTAGCTTAATGATTTTTTTCGGTGATGAGTGAAGTGACGAAACCAAAAACGCCAAGCAGCGACTATATGAAGGCATTTTGAAATTTTACTGCCGTACAAATTAAGCTTAAGAGGAGTCACGATATTGCAACTCACGAACTTTCAAAAGACTACATTCTTACTGACTTATACTATGAACTCTGGTCTATTCTCATTGCACAATTATGTAACAAATAGATTTGTCTCAATTCTGCAAAGTGTTAGCTCTCTGCTCTCCTTTCTTCTGAATGCTTCCCTTCTAGTTTCCCACCATTTCATCTGCGCATCCTGCTGGTCTCTCTCCCCATCCTCCAGCATCCCTCTTTTTACTTATTCTCTGCCATCTCCTCCGCTCCTCTTTTTCAGCTATCTGCCTACATAGCGCTTGTGCTAGCATAGAATTCCCATTTTGTCTCTAGGGGGAACTGCGTTTTTCTCTGCTCCGCTCCTCTCGCACTCTTCTCTTGTGTATTTTCCATCCTGGCAAAGGTTCCTCTTCCTGCATGCAGCAGTGAGTGTGCTCCGTCTGCTGCTGTCCCATAAGGGACCCTGCAGTGTGATGTTACAATCTCCCCATCCACAGGGATCCTTTCTCTCAGGCTGCTCTTTTCTCTGTTTTTCAACATGACTTTCATGGCCTTATTTTCTTCCATGTTTCGTACTAATTTATCCTCTTTGCTCTCACTTACTTTCTTAATCTGTTTATCTGACTCTTAAACCTCTGACACTTTCCACCTTACATAAACTCTTTCTCACTCTCTCTCTCACCCTGTCTCCCCAACCCCAACAACAAGCACACACTTGGAGTTACTCGAGTTTAGTTTTCTGCTTCCCGGTATTCTTTTTTTTTTTTTTTTTTTGCATTGGATGATGCAGCTTCAGTACAAATTATAGACATTTTGCCAAAAACATTTAAAGAAAGAATTAAACTTCAAAATGATCAGAAATTCTATTATAAACATTACCGTCTTGTCATTTTTGAGGCATCTTTTTAAATATGCGGCACTTTGGGGTTCCTTTGCTTCTAATAGGATGGTGTGTAAAGTTTGGAGATCATTACTCTGGAAACTCTCTTCTGCTATCATACTAAACAAAGCCTCAGTCTTCAATCTCAAAAGGAGTTGAGTGTGTGTGTGTGTGTGTGTGTGTGTGTGTGTGTGTGTGTGTGTGTGTGCCACAGTCCAAGTAACTGGTCAGCCGACAGACAGGGAACCCCCACCATATGGATCGAGGCTGTCTTGCTCCACTGTCCCTGTAGGGACACACTGTGACGAGCTGTGCTCCTGGACTGGGCCCCATGCCCTGTGACACACACTAAGTGAAGGAGAAACCAAGCACACTGTCTGGCCACAGCACTGCCGATGTGCATTAACAAGACAGATCACATTCACAAGAAGTGTGTTATAACAGACTCATTAGGGCTTGTTATAAAGCCTGAGGTGCACTGCATAATTAATACACACACACACACACACACACATATATATGAATATACAGTTTATATATATTAAAAGTATGGGAACAGAGTTTGGCACGCACATAAATATGCCAATACATACATATAGAGTAAGTGAAATGTCTGAACATACTGAATATGTTCATACTGAATATACTGCAGGGACTGCGGATGGATGTAGACGGAATATTAAAGGTTGAGGCAGATCTCCAGTTTGCACAAATGCAGAGCAATGCCTTGACTAGAAAAGATGAGATGCTGTGTGGGTGGGTGAGATTCCCTTGACCTGTCATCTATGGACAAGGTCTTCGGTTAATTAAGTTTCCAACTGCATGGCTATTATATTTGCAGTTCTCTTTGGAGATTAACATGGAGGCCTCTAAATCCACCTCACAATTTCATTTCATTCAACAGAATTTCTTTTCTCTTTTCTAAAGGTTCATATCAGCAACGTGATATGGGGGTGGGGGACAGCATGTGTGTTTGTGCATGCACGTGTGCATGGGTGTCAGTTCTTTTCAGCGGGCATTTTGTGACTTGTGTCTTAAGCGACAGAGAGAGAGAGAGAGAGAGAGAGAGAGAGAAGGACAGGGAGTGAGTCCTTTTCAGCGCGCACTCTGCCGTGTCTATGTGAAAGAGAGCGGTATTAAACTGAAACACAGAACAGGATGGAGCTTAAAGCAAATTCACCTCTCTAAATATGGCTCTTGGCTTGAGATAACACATTTGTTCCTGGTGTTCTCAGATGGCCAAAGATGAGCTGAGAAACAAAATGTCAGAACCCGGTGCCAGTGTTACGAAGAGCAATTAAAAGGTGAAAAGCTAACTGACCAACTGTCAGCACAGACTTTGACATGTAATGGTAACACACTCCCTCAGTGTAATTGACGAGTACGGAGGGCGTATAGGGCATATCATCAGTATGATGGCTTCTTGTATATGGCAACAAATATACACTCACATACACTCACACATATGCCTGATGACCAAGTGGCATGGGATGTTTGCTTGGGTGGAACTTGAACCTGACTGTGCCCAAGGGCCAGAGCCAAGCAGCTGATGGTGCACACACACACACACACACACACACGCACACACACACGCACACACACACACACACACACACTTGAATCACATTCAGAAAGTAAGAACACCTGGACATCTGTGCCAGGCTGCAAAGCATTGTCAGACTCTCCGGAGCTGTCACACACTCTCCGGGATGAAAATCACCCCAGAGTTGAGGGGGGCACACCTGTCCCATGGGAGGGCCCCCTGTCCATCGAGAACCCTGTCATTGTGTACTCTGTCACTGTGACAAAGTTTTAGGCGTTTAATTGACACTTAAACTCGCTCACTGCTAATAAGGAGCGACTAAACAAAGAGACAAAGAAGGCTAAAGAGGCAGAGGGTTGGAGTAATAAAAAAGTAAATCTTAGCATCATGTTGCGGCAAATAATTTATTTGTGTGCAAGTACTAGCTGGCTTACCGCCTAACTAGTTCCAGGCTGGTGGCCACTGCTTTGGTAATACTGTCTAAGTCTGTGTGTCTTCGCAGGGTGGTACAGTGAGCAGCTTTGCACTTTACGCTCCTATGAGCAATCATCAAAGCCTGTAACACATACGCATTGGAAGGGTGAGGTTCCTGGGTTTCTTACTTGATTGCCTGGCTCAGGGCAGTGTGCGGGTGTGTTTCAAGGGATCAGGGCATTGTTGGATCATTGGTATTAATAGGTATTAATAGATATGGTAGTATTGTTTAGTCCCACCATTAAAGGGCATTTTTACCTCTGCATCTGACGACTAATGACGAGAGCAGGATGGAGAGAGACAGAGATACAGAGAGAGACAAAATGATTGAGATACAACAAGAGAAAATGTGGGACAGTGGTACAGTATGTTGGACACAACAAAAGACAAAAACAGCAAAGTGGTGACACAAACCCTGGCTGGGCAGTTCACATAGATAGT
>KV751368.1:1735050-1750372 GCA_001698575.1 Mola mola | reverse complement strand
CGACCAGTCCCAGTGCCCACATTTAAGCACACATCCAACACTACGTTAGCCTTCACACACTGTAGAGCGTGTCTGGGTGTGTCTAATCAGATGCCATCCTCCACAGCAGCCGAGTCGCCCTGGGCTGGGTTCAAACTGGCTCCACACAAGAGCAGCAGTTCACACTGTGATGTGTGTCTGCATATGTGCGTGTGTGTGAAACTGGTTGATTACCCCCACCTTCATAAACACATACATACTCTCACCATAGCAACCCAGCCCAGACAACAGCAGTCATGGTAGCAGAAGAGGTGGCTGCTGGGAGCTGTATGTGCGTTGATTGAAGTGCTACGCCATGATGCCCTGACAGCCTTCCCTCAACCTTCTCTAAACCTCGTCACCTCTGCTGCTCTGCTGTGACTCTCAACACAATGGCAGCTGCCTGTGAACCTGCCAGGCTGCCAAGGACACAAAGATGGCTGAGACAACCTTTGACATCAGAAGCTGCCACCAAAAGAACAGAGACAAGCATAGTTGGCAGCTCTGTTAACAGGCCAGAGACTCCGATCTATTCAGCCTGGTTAAAGTAGCAAAAGTCAATAGAGCACAAGTCAATAGTGCATACATACAGATGGACACTCTGTGTCAGGCATGCCGGTGGTTTCAAAAAGTAGACTTCGATATCTTGGCTCAAAGGTTGTTGTCTTTTGACCGACAGCAGTAGCCAAAAAGAGACATAAAACATCAAGGTAAAAACCTGACATTTGGACATCAAATACAGTATGGGTTTTGTATTGAAAGCTAGATGACATTTCAAGGAGCTGATTCACTAGTAGATGTTAAGGCCACCCACCCACACGGCTCCATATGGAACATGGTGTTTTACTGGCTGCGATGAGATAAGAGTAGATGACAACGTGATGATAACAGTAGATGTATTCACTGACATGTGGAGCATGTGTGAGATGACCTATACATTTACCATGATGTCAGTGAGGGGTGTCGAAAGGAATGAAATGAATGAAAGCAAGACCTCCTGAGTGATGATAGAAATGAATGATGAGACATGGATGTGGGGATGAGTAAGTGTTTGCATGTGTGTAGACATTAAACAGTTGATGCTGAAATTTATGCACAGAGTGAAAACAGGTGCATACATTATTTTTGACAGATACAGTATGTTAGGTTCAACTTTACTTTAGTTTCCGTATGTGTGTGAGTGAGTGCACGTGCCAGCATGTGGGTCGCTTTTCAAACAACGCCGCAATCATCGTCTCTTATCAACGGTCATGTTGGGGATTATAGCTTTCATCCCTAATCCTACATTAAGGACACATTCTCATGATGGCCGTGACATCATCAAGGCCAGTCAACCACAGAGAGGGCACAGGGACAGGAAGCCAAACACCACAGGAGAGGATTAATGAATATAGAAGGCAGAGCAGATGATGAAAACGAAAGAAGGCGCAACAAAGAAGATGAAAATAGAAGTGAAAATCAAACAGCACATTTATGGAGCATGTGAGATGCCCTCTGTTCCCGTGTGTGTTTCAAGATAATCTGCCACTGCTTCGGTTTCTCTGACAATGATCCTCCTCAATCAGCCCTACTAAAACCTTCAATCTACCCACCACCCACAACAATGTGCACGCAACAGACACGTAACATGGCAAATACTGTAAACACGCACAACACTGGAATGCACCAAATGAACCCTGATAATTTCCACATTTGCACTGCTCTAAATCCTAAGAATTGGACACATTCAAAGGAAAACTACTGAGCAAGTTGTTGTTTTTTTAACATCTGCTATTTATGCAAGTTTTTGCTGCTAAAATATTTTCCCATCCTTTGTGACAGTCTTAAGTTGGCATATTGCCTCGTGTGCAGCTGTGACCAGGGTTATAGTGTCAGATGTCACCACACAGACTAAATTTGCTCAGCTTTTTCTCTCCAAAGAGCAAGATTACACAATTTGTTTTTTGTAATGTGAAAATCAGTCATCAAAATTCACACATAACTGGCTATGTGGCACTACCAGAGGGCCCATTCAAAGGGTATCACACCAATGTGCATTATAGCAGATTTCAACTATAATACTCACAGTAGAAGCCAGTACAAATTTGTCCCGCCCTGACTGCAAAACATACATTTAGCTAACATTGACATAGAGCAAATTGCCTGCAAGTGAGGTTCTGTTCTTCAGATTTTGACCTACCTAACAGTGAGTCAGTACTCTGCGGTCCATCTTAAAATGAATTAAGTCAAATTAAGATCCAAAGTCAAAATCCTTGAACAATCACTTCATTTGGAAACTGAGACGCAATCTCACATTATGTAGTGAGTAGACATTGACTAATGTTATAACTGATAGGGTGTGTTTATGTACACATTTCGTTTAATACCTGCCGAGACTCGGGGGCAATCTGGCAGCATGGGATCCAGAGGTGTGTCCAGGGTCTCCGGGCTTGATACCCAGTTGCAACAGTGCTGTAAGGAAAAGACAGAGATTAAAAACTGAAAACTCTGAGGACAGATTCTCTGTATTACTTCTACAAAAAATGTAAATGATGTTGTGTACAGAAAATGAACGACATACAGAATAAAACACAAAGAAATATATTTTAACATAAAACATAATAAGGATGCCTTTTATCTTATTATTTCAAAAGTTGTTTTTTTTTTATATTTAATATAAGTATATATACATGTTTAACTGAAGTTTAAAGCCATGCAAGAAAATTTGGGAAAGAAAGATAGAAGAAAGTGAGAGCAGGGATCCAAGGGAGACAAAGGAAAGAGGGACAGGTGGGGAGGACAAGAGGGGAGACAGTAAAATAGAAAGAGGTGTAAGTATGGCTGAGTGGGGTGGGGTGGGTGGGCAGAGAAATTGGAACAAGCAATTAAAAGCTGTGTGACATGTTGCTCAGACAGCTTGGTGGTTGTTTGTGGTGAAGAGCTGAGGCCTTCTACCATAGAAGATCAGTGGGTGCCCTGGGGATGGGTGTCTGCCCAGCTTGCTGACCCATAACCCCCTGCAAACACCCCTAGTCCTCTCAAACCCCCTGTGGTTGACAACTCCACTGTCAGAAAGAGGAGAAGACTTCTTTATCTGTTGTTTTGCTGTCTTTATCTTCCCATCTGTGTGGAGTTTTACCTTGTTCGCCAAACAGTATGGTTAAACCCAGTGTCAATTAATTACCCGCATGATTGTCACACTGCAAAACAACACACTTTTCCTCTACTCTTTGATCGTCTGGGTCAGCAGATGACGACTTATCAAAGTGTGTTTTCCCTTTTGACTGTGCAGCGTACATTGGTATGCGATGAACTTGTTAGGTTAGTACAAAAAACCCGGGAAAAGGGGAGAGGGACGGAGGGAAGCTGAGAAGGAATGCTTGGAGAAGACGTTCCGCAGATAAGATAAAAGTTCAATAGAAGAAAGAGAAAATGTAAAGAGATTAGAATGTGCAGCTGGCGTCCTTCTGAATCGCTTCTTATCTGCCCTTGTTTACTTTCACCCTGGCCCCTTGACAGTCATTACAGTGTTGTGCGTGGTTATGTGTGCCTATGTGTGTGGGTCAGTCAGTGATTGCATTGCGGGGGGTCTCCTACAAAGGTGTGTAGCTCTGTGAGCTCTTCAGACTCAAATACATACGCATACACACACACACACACACACACTTGCATTTTTGCCCGCAGTAACCCTGACTCCCTTAAGGCCTTAAAAGAGGAGGGACTGAAGAACCAAAGCTGTTAAACTCCCATTTCAGCCCCTCTGAAAACACATACACACAGTACTTACATATAAATAAATCCAGGGTCATGTCAAACTTCTACTCTGCTATCATCCATCAAAAAACTCATACAAACATCCTGTTCCCAGATGTGTTGATGATTTTCAAAATAAAAATGTAAAGACTTGATGCTTTAACTAAGCCCCCCGTTTTGTTTGTTAGAGCAAATATATGCATGTGTTATTGTATGCCTGACATGTACTATGTATTCTTTTGTCCCATACTGATTCATTTACTATAAAATTATTTACAAACACAAAATAGTTTTGAGAGATGATCATGATGAAACATCTGGCCAATGTATGCAAATCCTTTGCAAGTATCAGCACAGAAGTAGATGTAATATCAAGTAAGTAAACAAAATTCAGTTGGGAAATGTTCGCTAAAAGGCCGGTTATTAAAATAAAGTTTAGCCCATGTGTGATCCATTTCTACCAGATCATGAGCAATAAAAATCAACCAAAATAAAATCACCTCTTAAATTGTACAAATGCACTTTTGCTCTCTTGCTCTATATGTAATTTCTTCAGCCCTGTCCAATGTGCTGGCAGTCAATACGGGTATAGCATAAGGGTCATAAAGCAGGGATGTACAAGTAGTACAGGAGCTTTGTTGCATTACTAAATACTTGTATAGACAAAATAAACGTCATTTGAGTTTTTTAATATCTGCAACTTCTACTTCAATGTATCAAAATACATTACAATCTGGATATAGTTTTCAGTCTCTAATCCTCAGTATCGGGTTATTTGGACAGTACGTATTCAGGCAAGATCAAACAGCTCGTGTTCTCTCTCTGATCAAGACGGTTCAAGGGGCACATCATGGAGCAGGAGCAGTGTGGGGGGGGTTCTGTGTTGGGAGAAGATGACAAGTTATCTTGGTAAACAGCCGTTTGCGTATTTTTAGATCCTCTGCTTTGCCCTAGATGTGCGCTCCTCTGAGCCTGGGCTCGAGGGCAGAGCTGTGTAGAGTGGCACAGGAGCATAGGGGCTCCTTGACTGCTACATCAAGTGTCTCATTGTATTTCCTTTAATTCATTCATTCTGTCACAAGGAAGATGTCAGCTGTGCTGTGGAGCAGTGGGATGAAGGCGGCTGGATAGAGGGGAAGGAGGGGAGCCTTTCAAAGGGCCCAGCTCCCTTCACCACCAATGGAAGCAGGGAGGCCGGGGTTTGAATAGATTTGTCAAGGCAACAACACACATGTTCACACAAACTCTTGTACAAACACACACACACACACACACACAGAGTGCACAGTCCCAGTACTGTGGGAGACCGCAGGCATAACAGCAGTCACATAAAGGCAAGGCCTACTGGCTGGGATTAGAGAAGGGCAACATGACAAAAGGATGGCACATCACATCGGCTGCCCCTGACGCATAGCATCACCACTTCAAGCAGCTCATCCGCCGATCAATGGTGCCATTGAACTAAAGGCAGACACAGAAACAAACATGTGAACAGATTTCAATCTCCCTCCACCACTGCTGCTCTGTGCATGTGTGGCTTTCTGCATGTTTGGATTTTGTGCTGCATAGGTGCACACACAGACACACATGAACCCATGGAGCAGTGTATTCTGGCTCACCCAAGTTTCATAGTCCTGAATTTGCAGAAGCAGAATTTTATAGTTGTGAGTTAGATGCTGATGCTAAGCGCTAATGCTAACAGTGTAACCTAAGGGTGTAAATGACAAGGAGTTGTCAGCTCAACTCTGCTCCCCCTGCTTTAAGGCATTCTTTGTTTTGTGTATCTTCACATCTTCACACTTGTGTGGGTGTGTGTGAGAGCCACCACCTGCTGCTTCCTGCAAGTCAGAGTGAAGTCCAGTCTGCTTCCATCGCATAAAACACACATGTGCACACACTCACAGAGTAATGAACACAAATCACTACACACAGCTGAGGGCAGGGTGATCTAAAGAAGCCTTAACAAGAACTGAATAAGTACAGAGATACATCCTTCCCACCTTCCAAAACCTGCATTAAAATAAGAAACAAAAGACTGGAAATTCTGGTTTGGGGAAATTTCTATTGCAGACTTTAAATAACACAATATAAGTAGAACATGTGTTGATGAATTTGCTTTGAAAACAAGATTCTGAATTTAAGTATTAAACCAAGGACGGGTAGCATGTATATTTGCAACCATAAACAATTGGTTTAATTTGACAGCAACAGTATTTTCCCTTTTCCTGGAAACTCATATGCCTGAGTCCCAAGACTGAAACTCTGTTGCAAGTGTACAAAAGTCTCCTTAACCACAAGACACATGACAGCCCGAAACCCAACTTCTCAAAAAGTAGTCCTGAGTATCAGTTCTTACTCTCCCTGTGTCTGTCTCTCCAAGCTCCTCCAGTAGCTGTATAATCTCTATGGATTAGGATGGTTTATTCATATCTGTAGTGTACTCTCTATTTGTATGTGTGTGTGTGTGTGTGTGTGTGTGTGTGTGTGTGTGTGTGTGTGTAGGTGTGTGTGTGTAGGTGTGTGTGTGTGTGTGTGTATGCTCTGGACAGACCACTAGAGTGTGACAACAGGCCAGCGCAGTGACAGGAGACACCTTGGAGACTGTGACAGGCTGCCAGCTGTATACCATCATTCGCATTTCGCTCTTTTACTCACTTCTCACTATGCTACTCATCTATCACCACGTACAACTCCTTATCTCCATCCATCCATCTGTATTCACTCCATTCATATCCTACCTGTCTCTCTGTTTTTCTTTTCCACAGCTCTGCCCTGTGCCCTGTGCCTTAGCAGCAGCCAACGGGAATTAAATAACTGAACATTTCTCATACTTTATTTCTTTGCCTATTTCTTTTTCTGTCTCAATCAATGGACGATTCTTTCTTTCTCTGCCTGTGCCTTATTCCCTTATTCATTTACCTTTTGCTTTTCTCTCAACGTCACTCTGTATTTTGTCTCCTGGCCGTGACGTCAGTTGCCCCTCGTCTGACCCATTTGGTCTTTATAACCTGGCTTAGCAGGTGCTGATCTCTAAATCTCATCTCCTCTCTTTTACTCTACTCTGCTCATCCCACCATTCAGTGACCTCTTGAACCACGGAGGGAGGGAATTATCCCTGTCCGAGGAGAACAGAGCAGTGCGCCACTGGAGTGCACCGACCTCACATGCACTCACTCGCACGGGCACCCATATTTATACATCTCACAGGGCATTATTCAGGTTCACTGCTATCTCTCGTCTGTGATGAGCACCTTTTGGTCTGCCCTCCTTGTGTATGTGTGTTGGTGTGCAATCCAAATGTTGCTTACACCTCAGATCCAGCTGTGTGTGGGTGATTGATATGGATGTCCTTCAACAGCAGCATTACATGCACCTATTGTCAGGGTCTATATCTATGTTTTTCACTGCACCAGAATGTGCATGTACTTGCAGACTGTGCCAAGCAATCGCGTACTGAGCCAGTGACAGAAGCCGATAGCAGAGAGAAATGTGATTTGCATATTGGGTGGAATACCAAGGACGTTTGACACTTTGGTGGAGCCATCGCACAGACGCAGCATTGGTTTCTAATGTAAATGGCTTGGATAGATTTGATGTTGGATTCACCTCGATCGTTACTCTGACCCCGGGGCTTGTGAAAAAGCACTGTCAGTGCTGTTACGAAATATTGAATTTGAGTAAGACAGTTGAAGATTTCAGTGTAGAAATAAAAGACATCAATCAGATACAAGCATATCCAAAAGGAACTCAACAGTTACCAATGATCAGTAGATACCATTAATATATATCCGGGAAAATAAATGGTCATATTAACTAATATTGTGAGTATTAGGAGAATATCTTCTCTATCAGTGAGATGGCAAAAGCATACAATGTTGGCTTTGCAACAAACTTAATATAAGTTAATTTAGGTTTCAGTAGTTAAAATACATTTTTTATTGAACAAACGTAACATAACATATCAAATGCTCCCTGAGAGAACTGGACTAACCGCTGTTTTTGAAATAGAAACAAGAAGAGAGTACTCTCATAAATTAATTACCTCAAAACTGAGAAAACAAAGGATTAAATGAAAACAGGCTTAAAAAAGATGATGTACACGTTTTCTTCAAATTTATATAAATTTAGTATTGGAGTGCCATTGTGTCACTCAATACAAAATCCTTTTAATTAAAAGGCTTTGCTCTCAATTCAGCCAGAAAAGGACCATGGGTTAATGAGTAGAACACAGAGTGAATCCTTGCCGGTCCCCCATTCTCCCGCTGGACAAAGAAGGTTATTTCAGATTTATTGTTTTGGGTAATCATCACAAATTGAAAATCACTTAACATTGCAATTATGTTGTGTCCTGAACATCCCTTAGATAAATCAAAAATAGAAAATGCCACACATGGAGAAGGGGGCCATTGCAACCTTGAATGCCACCTCTCGAACACACACATTCAAAGATCACTAATACAAACCAAACACACGCAGGGGAAGTGGAAGATGACAGATATAGCAAAAACAGAAGGCAAGAGATATGAAAGAGGAGTCAACACAAATAAAGGTAAGGTGTGTGTGTGAATGACATTTGCATCTCTGGCTCTAGAGCAGCTCTGGTTGTGGCTGGTCCTCATCTTAATGTGCATACTGAGTGAGCCCAGGTGCTGTGTATGGTGCAGAGGTCACACCAGAAAGGGCAGGAGCTAAAATGAAGCCAACACGAATGCACATGTGCACGTGCATTCTATCTCAAATGCCTATGCAGATATAAGCACATATAAAATAGCTGCATGTGTGTAAATTCGCATGGCGAGTCGTATAGAGACATCATGGGAGGGGGTAGTGATCTTAACTTTTCATTGACATGCACCCAGACAGAAAAAGTGGACGCTGATTAAAAAAGACAAACAAAAGGAAAACATGCAAACGATGGTTCACTATGACTTCTAAGGCTTGCTGTTGGCCAGGGGCACCTGTATAGGTCAGCAGGATTGTGCAAGGTAAAATTAAAGAGGAGCAAACACAGAGAGACGTCAGCTCATTGCTAGGATAAGTTACATGATGAGATGAGAGGTAAGGAATGGACTTCTGTACAATTTGCTGAATCTTTGTTTTCCTATGCGCCTGTGTATTCACGCATGTGTACTGTAGGTTGTTTTTTTTACCTGATGCATCCAGTCCTGAGTGCCTTTGCTGGTTTCTTGTAGCCAGATGTTGTGAGCCGAATCAGTCAGAGCCACAGCACACACTCTGTTCTTCACCTCCATCTCCCTCTGATTCATCTGCCACAAAAAGCAAATTACATTTCTGTTAGTCACTCTTTCAGCATGTTAATATCCCTGTTGAGAAACACACTGTATCAGACAACTTTTGAAGAACAAAGAGAGCTTGTGCTCTAAGAGATATGATATCCTCTTCTTTTGATTGCAATGGATGTGAAAAAATATTATAATATGACCTATTCATTGTGTCAATAGGTACTCGCCTGATAATAATTTCATTCCCTGTCTAACACATACTGTCAGCCCATGATAGCACTGGCCCAGTGGACCAGCAGATACAGATTCATCCTGATGTAAAGCTAAATGTTATAAAGTGAAGTGTGAAAGAGCTGCTTCACCATAGCGTGTCCTTGTCACATTCTGTGCAAATGTCCGTCCCTGTGCACGTTCAAATACCTCCGTCCTCATTCTTAATACCCTTTCCCTTCACGTGTCACAGAGAATGTGGCATCTACAGACCCTTCTTCTTATTCCCCTCTGAATGTCAATGCCAAGGAAAATGTCACACAAAGAACTACCGGACTACAATAGACTTCCCACACCGCTGGTCCCACCCCAAGGAGTACAGACGATAGGCCTTGGGAAAAAGCCATTTCACTCTGCTTTGCTTTTAGATAAAACAGGAAGAAAAGGGAAAAGCACTTGCAAGAATAGGTTAATAATCATTTACTGTGTACTGGATGTTTAGTGAAGATGGGAAAAAGATTAGTGGGTTGCGGATGGGCAGACTGCTGTTAAATAGCACCAATTCTGGGGATTGTCTGCTCATCTGCACATGGCAGCTTGGCAGTAAAAACCTTATTTTTAACCAAAATTAAGCTTTATGTTATGTCTCACCAAGACACACTTGGCAGTGTAGCGGACCACTGGACTTCTATGGGGCTTAAAATGATGCCTGATTTTATGAGACGGTGCCTGAGAATAAGTCTAAGCAGGACGGGGTCTAGGTAAAGCTGAGGTCAAGAACTTGCCAAAATAGAGAGACCACATGTTGTGTTGTCAGGGCAAAAAAGATGCACTGGAACACACCGCAATGAAGTCCGCAGACTACCAAGTAGTATGCGCGTTCTGCACCTGTATGGGGGGGGAAATAAGTCTCCAGACAGGAAAGGGGTGGAAATATACATCAGTCAATAAGTGAAACTGCAGAAATAAAAACTGTAAACAAAACAGCATTTCCTTATTATTTCCGAAGGACTCTAGGTCGATATGGCTGATAAGAAGATGAAAATGGCAATGGGGTTTTCAGCCCTTGGTCTGTTGGTTGTGGAAGAATAAAGGGAGAGGCAGAGTAAATTTAAAAACATTTTTTTCACCTCTGTCTCAAGTCTCATACACTTATTTTTCTTAGCTGAACAGCCAATTAGCAGGAGCTCTTTCACTGCCTGACCTGTTGCTAATAAAAAGACAGATGAAGAAAGACAACCAGTGCTAGACACACCACAATGACTCAGGCAATAGAGGCTCACAGACGTTCCCGCTTGCCAGTCGTCGGCTTGGTGTGTCCTGTCTCTAAGTTGAGAATTGAAATTTAAGCGTGTAGTATTTGTAAGAGTAGACTCAATATTTGAAAGCAAAAGTCAAGTAGTCAAGTATAATATGGATATGGGCTGACACTTTAGCACAAAGACACTGTTTGAGTAGGCACAGACGCAACAATATGAATCCAACACTCAGATTGAGGCTAAAGCTGGAGCAATCACTTTACTAGTATACTTTCACAACCATGTAACACTGGTCATCTATGGTCAGCCATCTCTGGCTGGCTGGCTGGCTGGTTGTACATCAAAATGACAGTGGACATTTGAATACATCATCCCTCGCCCAGCCAAATTAAAGTGGGAGTGTATAGAGATAAACTGAATCTATTAAAGCCCTAAGGACTCATACATCATACAGCTGATAAGACTTGAACAGGAGTGTCTTCACCAGAGTGTAGGGTATAGAAGACTGCGAGGAGAGCTTCAACCGTAAACATCAAAATTGGCACAATGGCAAAGATAAACAAAAAAAAAAAAGACAACAGACAGAGACGTGTATGCTGAGACACATGCGCTGGCTCATAAAATTCATAGCAGAGGCCAGGAGACAGGAGGCAGTGGACTGACTGACCATGGAAAATGCTCATGCCTCCAAACCAGTCAGAAACATTCCAAGTCTGGGAAAAAACATTTTTATTTTTCTACTTTCCCAGTGGATAAATCAGACCCTACTTGTTAATATTGTGTGTCCATTCCAAGTCCAAAATATCATTATTTTAGTTGGAAAATTTTTTTAAGGTGGATAAGGTTCACTGGATATTACTTGTATATTAAAATTGTAATGAAGCTGTTCTAAATTTGGTATCCACTGCCAAAATAAATTATATTTTTGTACTTGTCATGTCATTCTAAATAATTTTAGCATATCACTTTTCAAACAAAGTACTTTGGCAATACCAAAGGATGTACAAATAGATGAAATGCAAGACATAGGAAGTGAATATTGTTACTTGAAAAATTGATTATTGGGAGTGTCTTCATAATTACAATTATGTATGGACGTATGTATGTGTGTGGAAATATAGTTAGAGATGAAAACTGTTCAAAAGAGGGACAGTTCAAACTGAATTGAATGAATGAATTACAATGTTCAGACAAAGTCTGCGTACATGTGAAAAGTTCATTTGGTAAGGTGAGAATGGAGCTGGGTTACAGATGGTGTTAGATGAATATATCTGAGAGTTAATCATTGGACTTCAGTATTTAAAAAAGTATCAAAATTTTTCTGTCCTAAAGCAGCTATTCACATTGATTACATACAGTAACTATAGAAGGTTCTTTTTGGTAAAAACAAATTCTACCTAGCAAAATTTTAATGGTTCGAAATACAAACTGACTTAATCTTCTCTAACCAACATTATCACTAAAGTTTCTCTGTGATTTGCTCTTTGCTCTTTGCTCATTTCTACTGAAATGAGTAGAGACAATAAATCAGGAACTCTCACCAAACAAAGTCTGTTTTCAGAATGATGTCTCAACTGAAGATTAAAGAGCAAAGAACTCCATCTTCCAACACTGGCTATATCAATCACTTGTTCTGACAGCTCTCACTGCGGCAATGCCTATAAACATATGGTCGCCTGTGGTAACAGTTGGGGTTGACAAATAATGACTTCAGGAGAGACCCTGGATGCAGTGCGGCCTTCAACCGCACTGATATTGACGCCACTGGGTTTCATGTTTTACAAGCCACAATGATAACTGTGGTTAGCTGCATGTTTATAGCAACACCTAAACATGTCATTGTGTTCTTTCAGGCACATGGTACTGACGGTGAGCTGACAAACCAGATGAAACTATGAAGCCACCAGGTGGGTAGCAATCGAATTTAGCTTTCCGTATAAGCCAATATGGGATTTTTTTTTTGTGTGTTTGTTTTAAACTGTTTACATTATGTTAGCCATTGAGTTACTGCCTTAAACCAGGATGTTAAACGTGTTATTCCTCCCCGTAAGCGCAGACAGGAGCTTTAACAAGGAAATAGGCCAGCTGTTGTGATCGGTCTTGTATCAGACAGGGAAAAAGGAAGAAAACCATGTGGAAATACTTGTTGAGTTAAAACCAACACACAGATGTTAAGGCATTTCTCGACTCTCTGCTGGCCTTTCCTTTAACGGCTGAAGCAGCTGGATGTAAAGTTGGGTGGGGGTAGGACACGAGGGCTTGAAAACAGGGAAGAAAGCAGGGGCTTAAAAGAGGAAGCTGTATGGATATCAAGAGTGCGCTTAGAGGAAATGGTGAGAAATTAATACAAAACATAAGATAGACATGAGATTGATAGGCAGATGTACACAACAAAGACTATTTTTGAATAGTATAGTGATCACCATGAGGAAGATTGTCCGTTGCCGTGGCCCACTTCACAGGGAAAACAGACCACAGGGTCAACTTCAGAACAGTATCCTTCAAGAAGTAGGCTTTCACTGTCTTAAAAACATAAGCAGAAACTTATGTTGAAATGGAAATTTTGCATCTGAATCTGAAACCCTCAGCTTGAAAGGTGGCCGGCTGAGTCACTAGGGCATCTGTTAAGGGTGTGATGAGATCTTGTGCCATGAGATCTCGCAATATTAAACAATGTTTCTCATTATAGTGAACAGCTGTACCCTGAAGCAGAGGCTTACTCAAACTTCTAATAAAGACCTGATGGGGCAGCAGTACGCCTTTCTTGCGTCTACACTGGCGGTATTCCACAAGAAGAGGAAAAAGGATAAAGAAGCCCATCCAGCTGAAGCCCGTATAATCTCGGAGTCGGACGTTACTAACATTGATGATCCCCCCAAGACTTTTAAATCGTTTGTGTGGCAGCATTTTGGATTAGCGCTGGACATAATTAATGGCCACAGAGTGACAGACAAGACACGAACAGTAAGTAAGCACTGTAAGAAAACATTGCCTTACTTCACAGCTGACACAAACACTTTGCAAAGACACCTACGGGACCACCACAGCTCTCGACCTCCACATTCAAGTGCTCGAGCAGGGCAATAACGAGAGACATCGGCGTTTTCATTGCAGCTAATTTGAGGCCATTTTTTTGTGGTACAAAGTCAAGGATTTCAGCAACTCCTCCCTGCACAGTTCATGCACACCCCAGCCAGCATTTCAATGTTTATTTATAGGTAAATCAACGTCAATGCCGAAAGTTGAATCACTGTTGGCTTCAGTTTTGATTTTGCAAAGAAATCACTGTTGATATTGCAACATTGTTTTCAATGTCTTACAAAACAAACAATTTTTTTTTAAGCGGTTTCATTGGCAAATTATGACAAAATGCTGATAAAATATACATAATAATATAATAATTTCAAACGCTGAGGATATTACATGATGATTACAGATAAAATTTTAATTTTAATTTATGGGAATTTTGTTTTTACATCCGTGTTGTTTGAGTGCTATTTCAGTGTTGAAACATCAACTGACATTATTTCAACCACAAGCACTTCGTAGCTGTAGGTTTTAAAAAGTACTATATAAATAAACTTATCAATCTAAAAGTTAATAGTTCAACATTGAAGGTCCGTCATGTTCTCAGTTATAAAATATTTCAAAATGCACTTGCATTGTGTTGTGACTCAATCACATAAAAGGCTATTTTTCCAGTCATATCATAGAGTCATATTTTGTCATTGAATTATTGTCCTGTCTCATGAGCAGAGTGTATCATCACACCCCTAGTATCTGTGTGTACTTCATCCAACCTTTGCACCATTACAGGCCTAGGGTTATCAAGGCCATTTCACAAACTAATTTAATGTGCCATAAAGAAAACACATTTCTTAACCAATTTCAGTTTTTAAATACACTCCCTTGCAGTGATTTTGATTTCCGCTCAAAGCCACTAATGCTTGACGTTTACATTCCACTGAACCAAGATAACAATGTTGAGTCACAACTGAAGAGACAGACTTGAGTTCACTCCCAACCCACATACATTCAAACTCTGGAAGAACTGAAACACTACTCGCCCTTTCTCTGGCTCTCTGTGTCTTCCACATAAACCATCTCTGATTTCTCAGGAGATGGTCTTGTTGCTATAGAGATTCGCAAACATCACAGATACCTGACCCCTGGTTGGCACAATTGTACTAAATCCAGCTTTTTTTTTTTTTTTTTAAAAGCTTTATGAAATAGCTAAACCCCCACACATTTAAAGCCACTCAAAACACACAAACACACACAGACACACCCAAAAAGACTTTTCTCTAACCCCTGTGCCATGTACCTGATCTCTTCCATGACTCTCAGTGAAGAACAGTGTCTAGCACTTTAAGCTGCTTCCTGTTACAAAAGCAAGCTAACTTCTGGACTGCATCATCACCATTTGCACAATCACAATCACAATACTTATTTTCACCACTGACGCAGAATGTTATATGCAATGGGTGTGTGCATACAAGTACGTGAGGAATGCATGTCTCCACATGAAGGAAGGAAGGGAGGGCATTTTAATCACGTTTATTTATCTGGACAAAGAGTTGAAATAAGCGACAACACATCATTTAACAGCATGCTAAGCTAATCTCTGGTAGAGATAAATACTTCATTTCTTGCCTCTCCCCGTGACTGCTCCGCTGACGCTACATCTAAACACCAGCAATAATAAAGACAATTATTTAGGCCTTTGATAATTATGTGTCAAGGCAGCCAAAGCCACTAGATAATTGGGCAAAAAGTGAATGGTAATCCACAACGGAGATCCCCACGGGGAGACAGGCAGACTTATCCCTAGAAAGAATGCAGAGCAAGAAAAAATAGAGA
>KV751368.1:1705935-1723303 GCA_001698575.1 Mola mola | reverse complement strand
AACTGATGATCATCCTGAAGCGTATTGACCCTTCCTGTGTCAAAACTTTATGTGAGAAAAACAGCTCCATGCCTGCCTCTGGGCTGGCTGAGCACACTATAGGAGAGTTTGATCAAAACAACACACATACAGTATATGCCCAAGATCTTAAATAGTGGTAAAAATGAAAGTGATGCCTGGAAAAGCCCACAGTGGTTTAGCCATGTCTCGTAATCTCTCTAACCCTGGACCATTCCTAAGAAGAATTAAAGTTGTGGTTGAGAAGCACTATTGTCTATTGTGCAGCCTTACACTGACGCTGCTTCCTTTAAGTTAATGAAGGGCTAATTAAACAACCTGACTGAAGTTAGGAATGCAGTATAAGCAGAAGTTAAAGAAGCACTGAAATGACAAATAAACTAAATCAACTTTATTGTTTGTGAATGTGCAACTGTGAAACATGATAAAACTACTAATGAAGGCAAAAACAAAACATTTATAATCTCATATGAAATCAATTTTACTAGAAGGAATGACACTAGAGAGGAGATATAGGAGTACTTTCAACCTCCCCAATCCTCTCTAACACCACAAATGTAATCTAGAACCCAAAGATGCTCCTGAAACATAGAGAGAAACACCAACAAAGGTGAGAATAATGACGATGTATTGAAGGGAATACTTCACAAAGCCTATTGTGCGAGTATCCTTTTCAGGCAGCAAACCCGCTGTAATTTGGTCTGCGTCATCTGCCTCTAGTCACAATGCAGCACTACAGCTTTGAAATGGATGGCAAATGAAGGCCATTTGTACATAATCACAGCAGATAGAAGAATTCAGGAGCCCTACAATGTGTTGTTGAGGTGGAAAGAAAGACCTTGGTCTATCTGTGGCAGCCAGCGCAGCTACAGTTTGGCAAGGGAGGTCTTTTTTTTCCCAGAAACAAGCAAATCAATTCAAATCAAATCAGCTTGCTGGCCGTGACATTTAAACAGTTCAATTTACATCCTTATGTTAAGAGGAGAGCCGCTCTCTAAGATGCCTATTCATTCACAAAGAAATTAGACGTCTATATTTCAGCCGCTTAATAGAGCAAATATGCTGTAGCTGTGCTGAGGAAGAAACCATATCTTTTCATGGTGTACAAAGGGCTTGGCATTGTCTGTCATTATGAGCAGAGCACAAAAACACAGAAAGGGATAACATACATGATATAGACAGGAGTGGAAAACAGCGCCATTCATGATATGCATGCATTACCATATACATGCACACTCAAGCGTGCACCAACGCACGTGCAAACACATGTACACAGACTTTCTCAGGAGTGAGGGTATACAGTATGTCCTGAGGGCTGTTGTCCTGCTGTGCAGGCTGGCAGGCACTTTTGTCATTGTGGTCCTTTTGTTTCACATCAAACAAAACGCCACAGCTTTGCATACGGCTCCACTAATTTCTGCTGGTGCGCCCCAGCCATTTATCATTGCCTCTCACCCTCTCCTCCCCTAACGTGGCTCTGATAGTTGCTCTCCACCAAGCTGTTCTGCTCAGGATGATACAGGCTTCTCCAGGCTAGGGGTGACATGCACGCACGCACAGACCCAAACTGAATGTGTGCACCCATTTACATACATAGACTGACATGTCGCAGACAGACCTGCGCACAGGAAAGAGCACCGCTGCCACCGCTTGCGAGCCCGGCAGCTATGGAAAACCTTGAGATAAAAAAAACAAAACAAAAACCTTGTCTTCATCCCCCTCCAGAAGCAATAGACAGACTTGCATTCAGAGCTCTGAAGGTGGTCGAGATGTGCATACAACATTATAAGAGGGGATTTTATGAGGCTGGGTACGCACATCTTAACAGCTGGAATGAATCTGTCAACAAATGAAGTGATTTTTTTTTTTGGTCGTGTTGTGATGAACTCAGGTGAAGGTTACACCTTTCCTGATGGGTATTTGAGAAATAAATGTAGACCTTAATGCAAAGGAGTACTCGAACATTTTAGGGGAATAAACTTATTTGCTGTCTGATTGGGATTTAAAGTACTGTGCTAATGTTTTAGTCCCCCACCATCTCTGTTGTTTTAGCAACATTAAGGATCATCCGTGTTTATTTTATTTCTCAGTCTCTTTATTAAGAAATAACCAGCTTCGACAGTCAAAAGATGTTAAGTCAGAATACTTTTTTCCATTTATCTTTATTCCAATCTGTTCTCCTTCTGAAAAAGTGGGTTCTTCGTTTGCTAGCCTGCCACAAAACCATTCTTTATCAAGGTTCTTCAGACTGCAGGTCAACTTGGCACCCGGTGATGCTGCCAGATGCTGAGCCAAGTCCTCGCTGGACTCCCTCCGATCTCTTAAAGAACAAACTCTTGGAATCTTCTCTTAAGATTTGGAAAGCTTCGAGGCAGTTCCAATCCTTTTTGTCCTTGACCCTTCCTGATCATTCAGACATCTTTGTAAGAGCTTGAAAACCACATTTTGAGTATCCAGTTGTTTGCCGATTTCCCTTTGAGAGTGGCCTTGCTGATGCTAAATTATGATTTTTTTTGCCCGTCAAATCCTGTGATCTTTGGTATTTTGAATGGATTGATGTTTTTTTTTAAGATGGTCTAATATATTAGCTAGCTTCCAATGAGTTAGATTTGGATAAGATATGCATGTAACTCAAACAATCAATAAGAAGCCTTTAACACGTCTTGAATAAGCCTCGTGTAATACACAAGAGGATAGGTGCAGTCATCTCATCTGCTCTAAAGAGCTGATGACATGATGAGTTTAAGAGGAAGTCACACTAAATACTTGCCACTTTAGCCTATAGACGTTGTTTGTTCGGATTTTTTTCCTGTTTGTTTTTTTTTTAAATGCCTTATAGACATTTCTGGTGTTTTCTGCTTGTATTACAATAAATAAATAAATAAATAGACAGACAAATTTTGATGAAACAACATCGCTGTTGGTGGCCAAATATTTTTGCACCGTACTGTAGCGACGGTAAGAAAATCTATAATATAGATGTTATGTTTTATGTAAACCCTTTACATTTCTATTTACGTTCTGTTTTTTTAAAGGGCAAGTTCATCACAACTGATCCAAGACGCACATTATTTAAGAGTCAGAACAGTGTAGACAGAGAGTAACTTGAATATGAGCCCAAGACGTGACCAAGACTGCATGTAGTCACTTCTCCTAGCAGCTGGTCAGTTACAATCCACAATTGCAACTGTGAATGTGTATGTCTATGCGTGTGTAACCCCAAAGGTCCACCAGGCATGTCTGCGACAGACTCTGCCTACACTGCTGATGCCAACTGTGGCCATTCTAGAAAATAGTAATAGAAAAGTAATTCTACCATGTGTGCTGTGTTGGATTTCAGAAGAATCCCAGAAGTGTCCCTTCATTTTCCTCTATGGTGGATATGTGCACAAAGAAAATCAAGTCAGTAAAAGAAGACACACAGAGAGATGACAGAAGAGAAACCAGTCAATTTTCAAAATAAAATAACCACAGACTCTGGTTCTTGTTTCAGTGTTAAAAACAGAAAAAGAAACCATTAAATGGTTGGATGGAACAAATTATTCCTGGACACACAACTTCGCAGTGTCCAAAGGACAAGACATAGAGCACAAAGAGGTATAACTTATCCTGTATTAGTATTCTATTATTTACAAATGTACTTTTTTTTTTTGTTATTTCTCAAGAGGCACGCTGTCAAAAAGGGCGAGCATTGCAAACAGACGTTTTAGCACAGTGCCATGTGTTCAGTGGGCTGTTACCATGCCAGTCATGAAGCTGTACAGACCACTGCCAGACCAAGAGTCCTGCACAGAGGGCATAGTTGGCACTGCTGATGCCCTGAGGGTCACCATGACAAGAGAGGGGGAAGTGAGAGGAATGAAGGAAATGAGGACATGAAACAGGATGCAGAGATGATTTCGCGACCGTGAATACTTTGGCGATTGGGTTCAGTGTGTTTAGTAATAAAGGTTACGCTAAGGATTTCACTCATAAATGGTGATCAGCTTGTAGAAAACCTTCAGTGGGAAATGAAAAAGAAATCTTAGAGACAGAGATACACAAGGTCCCACTTTTCCTTACTTGTATTTCAACTTAGAAACTGAAAAAAAACAAAATGCTATAGAATTATGTAAATTTGGGAACACTGCACAACATAAAAACTCTAATTTAGTCTGAGGAAGCGATATCATGTCAGGGGAAAATCAATCACTTTCTAAACTCTGAGCTACAGTATGTAAAGCTAACTACGTCGACTCGGACTGATTCACCCGCCAGTGTTTCATCTTTCTCATCCTCCACACACCAGTACAACGGTGAAGTCCTCAGGGAATGAAGAAATCCTACGTATATCACCTCGAGCATCTCTTCCCACATCCAACACCTAGCCACAACACACGCGCGCACACACACACACACACACACACACACACACACACACACACACACACACACACGCTATCGCACACATATAAAACCAAGGATAGAACAGAGCTCAAATGGCTGCATTCACTGTAGATTGAAAGCGATGGCACTATAAGGACAGTGTACAGACAGACATTCGGCAAGCATGTACTGTATGTATGTGGCAGCCCCTCGTGTTTTTGAGGGACTGTTGTGGCGGCTCACTGGATGTCTGGTTGGCTCCCACACATTTGTGTACCAGAAGACAGATGCATTCTTACATAAGACCTTATACAATGATGCCCTGTCCTATCCAATGAAAGTGCTTCTTTTTCACTCTGCGAGCGGAAAGGTTAGTGCAGGTTAGACAACCTTTCCTCAACACAACCACAGCTACCACTTACACTTAAATGTCCACCCACCCCACACTCCTGACAACAAAGAGGGATGAAAAGACAGACTAACTGGAAGCAGAGAAGACAGATTTCTGTATGGTTCCATCACCTTGGTGTCTCTATGGGTAGGAAGGCAGTAAACGCTCACTTCTTTGCCCCTCTTTGACTTTTGAGGGGGATTTAATAACACTGGGCTCAAAATAAAGTAGCATGATTATGGGAACATGACCCATGTTCATTTAAAATTAAACAGCACCAAAGGAGGAGCAGGGAGGAGGTGGCCAAGCTTTAAAGCAGATGTGAGAGGAGACTAACAGAGTGAGAGATAGATAACTGGAAAATTGGATGGATGGATGGATGGATTGATTCTAAAGAATGATAGGGGAAAAGGGCGAAAGAGAAAGTGGGGGCAAAGACGAGACAGAGCGAGCTGCCTTTCCCCTGAAACGCAAACCCTTTTCCCTCTCAAGCTCTCATTCAAAGGCGGTTGCTACTCTTTGATGTATCTATAATTAGACAGTACACACTGTGAAGTGTTTTAAAAAGAAATCAAATTGCAATGAAACACTTGAGCGCTCCAAACAGGGGCTAACATGCTCCAGAGCAAGGGGAGCAAGCTGAAGAAATTAATGGCGGGCCTTTTTGATGTGCTCGATCAGAAATGTATTTATTAACTGCAAAGGGGAGTAGTAATTAACCCGCAGACAGCTTGTTTTCTCTGGGTCTTCTCACATGTCAAACGGTTCGTCCCGCAAGGCTCCACTCTCCACTCGCCTGCCCATGCGCACACAGCCCCCCTCCCCATCCCGCCGGACCAATTTCTCCTCAATTAAGTTGACTGTGTGCACGTGTGTGCTCGCTTCTGTGTGCAGGCTTATGTGTGAGAGAGGCACAAAAACACAGCATTAAGTATGAAATGTTGTTCATTTCCAAGTGTGCCTGTATAAGGAACTCATGTAAAGTGGAAGCCTGTGAGGTGAAGTTTAAGTGCATTTGGATACAAAAAAAAAAAGTCAATAATCAAGGCAAAGCACTGCAACCAAATAGAAATCTGTAACACAACATACTGTAAATCAATCAATAACACCTTGAATTTGACATTATTTACTTGAACAAGTTCACAAACTCCCCCCTGTCGACAAAGGCACTGAAAGGTGTGTACAGTATGTGTTTATGTGTATCAGGCTGAAAAAGGTGAAGGATTTTCAACATTGATAGACAACAGAAGCCGAAATGGCCCCGAGGGGAAAACCTGACAATGGCACATTCAAACATTTTATTACATAAAGTGAACACAAAGATTTTCAAGTCTTCGTTTTGATGCTATTTTCCCCACACAGCATCTTCTATATGCTGTGTATTTATATACGCACATACTGCACATGAGCATTTTTTCCAGGGTTTTCACATGACAAGGACATCACATAACAGAGAGCGGTTAGAACGTCATCCAGGCCTTTATACACACACGAGGAAAGAGAAAAGTCTGACGAAAGCAAACACAGAGAGACAGAAAGAGACAAATAGAGAGACTAGCTAGTCTCGTCACACAAGGAGAAAGCCCAGGAGATTGTGAGGCTGTCACGGACAAAACACTGCATGAATATTTAGCAGCCAAATTAAAATTACAAAATACTAAACAAAAAAAGAGTAGGTGAAAGAGAAAGAAAATAAAATATTCCTGAAAAGACCAGTGGGACAAGTGCCCACCTTGAATCCCCCACTAGCCATATCCTCATTGTGCCAAATCCCTCTTCTTCCCTCTTCCTAAGAATAGAGAAGGGATATGTCCTGAATAATATGGGATGTGGCGAGTCTGGCAGTAAATTCTTCAGATCAAGAAACCAGCAGAATGACAATATAACCCGACTCTCAGATCATAGAGAAGCTTGCAAACATGGTGAGCACAGTCTGTTGGCTACCATAGCTTAATACAGTGTTAACGCTAACAAGGTTAGCACAGAATCTCCCCAAAAGCCTGTCACTGAGCCACGCTACTGTATGCACAAGTAGTTGTTGGAATTTTGGAGAAGTCAAAAATATAGCAATTTGAGGCCATCTACTTGACACTAACACTTAAAAAGATGTCAAAAGTCGTTTTTAAAATGATAGCACATATTTGCTGTTAATTACCCTAAATTATCCCTGTTGTCTTTGTCTGTTGTCCGTCTGTTGTGGTAAAGCTAAAGAAATAATAAAAATTATGCAATTATAGTTAAACAAAAAACTGTAAAAAAAAAAAAAAAAAATAATACATAAAACACAATCCTTACAATGTATTAACTTTTTCACAACTTCTTATTCAACTTATTCATTAAAACGCTAACAGAAGAGAAAACGATGAGGGACCTATAATGTAAACCATGAGGATATTATATCATCTCCCTGAGACAACAGATGTTAAAACTGCTCCATTCTCATGTATGTGCATGTGTATGTTTGACAATCTGAAATTGTTTTTGCATGCTAATAGGTTTGTCTGATTCTTTTGGTGTTAACACATAGTTTAGTACTGAAAATCTTAAATTCAGTTTATGTAACAGGTGGAATATGCAGGACCGACACAAGAATGCTTGTGATTGTGCTGACAAAAGAGCAACGTGTGTCTCTGTGTCACAGTCCCATAACTTAAATATTTACAAATCATGCATGTGAAAAAATTATATGAAATACCACAAAGCTAAAGTTAGCACATTAACACCTTAAATTTTCAATTTGTTTTCATGGGTTACTAGCATAGACATAAACAAAAAATAATGCGTAAAAAAAAAAAAAAAATAACGCATTTTAATGGCACTTTCATTTGCAACGCTGAATGTTTCTCAGTTCCCGAGTTCCAGGCACACAGATTATACCGACGCACAATATGACATTAAAAGCAATAATAAGCATTATGGACAGGGCAGATGAGACTCCACTGGTGAAAGGTAAATTTAAAAACGAAAAACTTCCATATGGAAGTATAAACAAAAATGCTGTTCCTTGCACTTTATGCAGGAACGAGTTTGCTTACCACAGGAGCACTTCCACCCTTCATTACCACCTCAACGCAGAACTTGTTGGGGCTAACGCACAGGTCGGTAACATTAACTTGGCCGCTAAAGATGATAGCATTGCTAGTACAAGCAAGCAGTGACGCCGGTCAACACTCAACCACAAGTCAGGGTTCAGATTCAGAAACAATATGTCGAAGACCACGTCGGACAAATTGACCAATTGACTGGTGAGATGGATTGCTGTGGACTTCAGACAACTCTCCGTGGTAGAAGATAAGGAAAAATCAACATTTATAGCCTCTTAATCTGTTGCAACAGAGATTTTTGCTCAGTCTGGTTTGTCATACAGTATGTTTGAAAAATGGGAGCAATTGAAGTCAACCAAATTTTGGCATTTTTCTATGGTCAGAATTCCCACTTTCCTGTTTTTGCACTGATCTGTTGGTCTGTGTAGTAGGCTGATGGAAAATAAACAAGATTTTGATGTTTAAGCTTATGTATGTTGATTTACTCATCTACCAAACTTAAATTTGTTACTTCTCGTGTCAAATATTGAAATGCGATTACAAAGCGAATGCGATTAGTTAATTACAAAGCCTCTAAGTAATACATTTTTTTTTTTTTTTTTTTTTTTTAATTGAGTTCCACCACTAAAACAAACACAACCTTCTGTAATAACTCATAAATGCCACTCCTACCAAATATGGGCAACTCATCATTATGGTGTTGGCAACTGGGAAACTGAAGCTTTATTATAAAATAACTCTTATCATTAAAAGGCTAACACAAGAGAAAGTGATGATCGATATGTGATGCAGAACCCCACGAGTACAACGTGGTAAACCAGAGACTAGAAAATAAAGGATTAACCTCAGAAGCTTACATCTAACCTGCAAAAGATACACTGTAGGCCAATTTAGCTGAAAGGTGGGGTTATAAAGCCAATAGGCTCACTAAACTTTTATTTTTACCCTCCCCTGTGCACCATTAATTCCTTCAAATCCACTTCCCTCCCCCCATCTTCACAGTTCTCGTCTGTCTCTCGTAAGGCCGAGAGATCTGTATGCTCTGCAGCAGGCCTACTTTAACTGTTGTTGCATAGCCATCCCTACATTTCTTTATCGAGCCCTCTCCTACCCTCTTGTTTTCCTCCTGTCCTTGATGTGTTGAAGGGGTGGATAATGCCCAAGGACAAGGATGAAGCAGATTGTTTACAGAAGCAGGGTTTTTTCAAAGAAACAAAATACCATTTATTTTTAATCGGTCCACCATGTTTCATACACTGCAAGTCTGATGCCTGTCTCCCTAAGGTGAACGGGGCTCGTACTGCTCTGCCTGTTGTAGTTTGTTTTGCATGCCAAAAGGTTTGTGTGCTCGCTTGGGTGTTAGCACATGCTGAGGTATTGCAAATCTGAAATGTGCTTTGTGTAAGAGGTGGAGTATGGATGTCTTATAACATGACAATGTTTGTGATTGTACTGACGGGAATGCAGTGTGTGTCTCATTGTCAGTGGGAGGCAGGAAGGATAAGTGGAAAACGAAAACACTCACCAGCTCAACGAAAGACAGGCCTCCATAGCTGTGGGCCATGATGAAGACATTCTTGGCCGCTGCTTTGGACACAAAGTGGTCCCAAACATACAGCACGTGTTCCTCAGAGGAAGCATTTTCCTGCAACACAACAAAACAACTCGAATGTTATCGACAACAAAGGGGACTGATAGAAATCTTATGAGCTTGAAGGCTGTCAATGGAACCAAAAAAGGAGTGCAATTACAGAACATTTAAGGTAGACGTACACAAGAGTGAAGCATCAATAGAGTTATCAAACAGCATCAAAAGCTACAACCCGGGGCCGGCCACCAAGAGAAGCAGAAAAGAGAAACAAAAAAATTGAGCTGGCCTGAGGTTATTTCTATAAAGAGCCACAATTCAGTTGATCAATAAGTCTTGCATATTGCAAATGCCCTAAATGTAAAACTCAATAAGCTGGGTGACTTAACGTTTAAATCTTAATTTGTACCCTGTTGCTGAATCGATGGCCCTTCTATACACCAGTAGAGGCATAATGGGAAAACACTTGGGGAAGGTCAGAGGAAAAAAAAAAAGAAAAGAGAGATACACATGCATATACAAAACACACATCCACACACACAGGAACAATTGTATAAACGTGCACACAATCATAAATTAAGACGTTTGTGTTGTCACACGCAGTCACACTTACAACTGCACACACACAGACACACATGTGACCAGCAGACATGTTTAATTAACCATAGATGTAAGCACCTATCCAGCGTTGGAGTGAACAATAGTGAAAGTACAGGCTAGAAAAGGGCATCTGTTAATGAACTTGTGACATTGATTCTAGACTTTGATTTCCTATCAAAGTGTCTGGTTCACAAAAGAAATCAACGATACATTCCCACAAGAGGATGCACCACACGTGGAGCTTTGCTGACTAGAAACACCTGTACACACAACACAACACAGTATTTAAAGTTTTTCTTTAACTTAGCATATGAAGTTAAGTTGATTGTACAATTTAACGGCAATAGAACGGCGACTCCATCAGTGCTTCCCTGCCAATGTCATTTCACTGCATCTGCTTTTGGGTACAAAATCTCCCAGCTAAATGAAGACTGACTGGCTCACCAGACTGGTACCATTTCTATTCATCCATATTTCCATCTCCAACATGGACCAATAGAATAAACTCATGCTTTAGTCTTGCGTTGTTGATAGATAGTAATCTGAGGAAAGTGCACCGGACGATGGTGTCTAACTTTTTTTTATTGCTCGATGCAAACATGATATTCACACAGTTTCATTGATTAGCATGCAGATGTATATAAAGTATATATAAAAAAACATAATCTTGAAATAAACAAACACATCGGGTACAGAGAATTGAAGCTCATCTGTTAATTGAGAATCAAACTTTTTCATGTGACTCCAAGACAAATAAATAGAGATAGGAGGTGAAGAACAGAGGAGGTGTCTTTAGAGAGCATCCTGCAAGTTTCAATGAATGTGTTTGCACTGAAGTGAGACAGGATACTATCAGAGATTAATAATTACTTCAAAACTGGCACTTACAGGTGAACACTAGCATGCATTACAGAAATTTTTACTTTTACAGAAATAAGGCGACTTGTGATTTAATGCTTTTGCTTACGCATATCTGTGTGGACAAGTTTGTTTGAGTGTATGTGTGTGTGTGTGTCTGTGTGTGTGTGTGTGTGTGTGTGTGCGTGTGCGTGCGTGTTTGTATTATTTGATGATGTGCCGATGTATGTTTTGGCTTGCTGTGGTTGTCTAGAGGTAAATTAACCTGTCAGAGTGTTTGTGTTTACTGCTAGATTAGCATGAGGGGGCTGCCGTGTCAGCACCCACCTCCATTCACAGAGTGTGTTTCAAGAGCATGCAGCTCCACTCTGCCCTGCCCTTCTGCCAATGATGCACTGCATTTGCAGGTGTGTGTGTGTGTGTGTGTATGTTTTCCTTAGCACAGCTGAGGCAAGAGTTGTCTGTATGAAAGGCTGTAACATTAAAGTCTTTTGAAGTCTCCCTTCTCGCCCTTCTCTCCTTGGCCATGTAGGCAGTTCTCTGTGAAGACAAATCCATTACCCTGCCTCCTGCCATCACTCCTTCCCTCTCTACTTTTCTCCTAAGTAAAGATAAAAGTAAAAATAAGAGTAAAGATGTCATGTTGAAAAATGACTTTAGTAAAAGTGATCCATATGAGTACTACTTCAGTAAAAGTATCTTATATCATTGTAAATATATTTTCTATATTAAGAGTAATTTTCTACAAACAAATGCACTTAAATGAATTCACTCTCTTTTGGGAAATGAAAAATTCCTTTGTGGCCTAAAAATAGCTTGGATGTAATTCTACACATTTGCCTTATCTGCTGTATGTTGTGGGAAATGTGCTGTTTTAGACCCATCCTGTCTCCAGTCAACACTGCCCTTCATGTGGAGCTGTAGGGATATGGAGCTTACCAGCTCTGTCATCTAACTTTTAAACTAGTCAACTATACACTGCACAGTGGCAAGTTCCAGCATTGGAGTAACGCAGCCATGCATGTTTGAACCAGACATGGATTCCCAGGAAGACGAAGAAGAGCTACTTCCACGAGGTCAACTAAAAGGTGATGAACCAGCACAGTACGTTTAGTTTCTACAACCTTAAGCCCGCAACCTTGAAATATCAGGATTGGTTCCTTGTAGAAGACCTCAGTGGTCTGAATTCGGTCTTTTTGAGTTTGTCATTGGTGCATTGCAGAATGAAAGCAGAAATCCTCAGCTAGGATGCTGGCTGCTTATTTCAGTCATGTGTGTCATAGTACATAAAAAACAACCCTTAAGAACAACAATAAGAAAAAGAAGAATTTGCAGCTTGATGTCTTCATTGAATCAAATGAGTCCCCTTGTGCTCGTCCATCACCAAACCACAGACAGAACAATACACATACACTTTTTCTGTGCCCTTAGCGGCAGACGACAGACTGAATGACTACCTGGCATGTCAGTGGATTGAATTATCTAAACAGCATTTGCATACTGTTGCAATTATTTTCTGGGTTAATTAGCTGCAGTGGCACACACTGCCCTGTGAGACTGGCTTACTGTCACCAGCTCTCATAGTGTCTCAGCTTACTTATTTATTTTGTCCACTCCTCCAGTTTTCAGTCTCCCCCTGCACTGTTTTTGTGTGTGCGTGCTTCTGCCAGCACTGTCAGAATAGTGTCCCAGCTGCACACCTGTTACCAACATCCTTCAGCTCCAACTGTCAAGGGACATTTGCATTGTGATTGTGTGTGTGTGTGTGTGTGTGTGTGTGTGTTTGTGTTGACTGAATATATAGTGATCCATACTGTTCCCTCAGAGAATATAAGTCTTAGAACCAAGCCGGTCACCAGATGCTGAAGCTAACTATTGTCAAAGAAAAATAAAAGAGTTAGGGGAAAAAGGAAAATTAGAGAGGGAGAGTAAGACTTGCAGTAAAGCACACATGTATGTCTAAAGAAAGAGACAGCTTTGTCCGTGGGAGGAGTTTGACAGGCCCTCTTAGCTTTGCTTATGAAATTCAGCGAGTCAACTAAATATAAAGCATTTTGGCCAAGTTCCTGCCACCCAATCAACTCGCATTAAAACTACCGCTAAGCAATATTAGACATGACCATTTACCCATCCGCTCTTTTAGTCAGAAAGTCGCTCCAACTTTTAAATGTTTGATGGGTTTGCCTTCCAATTCAAATGCCAGGAACTTCTTTAATTTAGCGCTTTCCATTACTTACACAACAATAACTCAATCTCCACTCCAAAGGGCGCAAACTAGACACAAAAGTTGTCTAGTGTTTATTCAATGTAATGAAAAGCAGGGAGAGAAGCATGCTAAAGCCAGGATAACAGCACCGACACCAACAAAAAACAAGTATCAGACCAATGCAGGAAACAATGAATCGAACAACATCAACTCACTCTGACAAACAACCACTTCAGACCTCCCTGCTGCTCCCTCCCTCGTCCCCCTCGTTCTCCTCCCTTCCTGCTCCTCAGCCATCCTAAACACACAGGACTGCAGAAAACATCTGAGGAAGCTGGAATTTAAAGTCAGTAGATGTCGAGCAGGACGGACCGGAAGGAATCTAGTGGATAAGAGCCACTCAACTTTTAACACACAGAAACTTGTTTTTTTTTGTCAGGACAGTGTCACGGCATACCGAAAACAACTTTATTGGGTTTGAGCTGTTTTTTTTCCTGGGCAGTGCTGGTTTCAGTCTTGCAAATGTATCAATAAGTAAGGACTTAGAGAGAGAGCTAAAGTCAGATGAAAAGTATTGAAAACACACATCACAGAACAAAACTAGCCAAGAATCACTGGCTGCAAAGACACAGATAAAAACGTATTGCTCAGATTTCGCAGGAGCTTTCTCACTCTGTCACAAACAAACACCGACTGGCTGAACGATCTCTCCATCTCTCTGTCCCCTCCTGCTCCCGGGGCCACACAGTGGGAAAAGCCGCCTGCAGTACAGGTCATTATACTCCTTAATATTTCCTAATCAGCGATTGTTTTCATTGGGTGTAATGACTAAATATTAAATAAACAATGTTCATAATTACATATTTGATTTTGGAAAGGAGGTTATTAAGAGTAAGTTAGTGAATGTGCACACAATTAAAAAGTGGGCCTGAACGACACCTGTTTGCAATTGCGTTCTAATCAATGTCTGGGACCTGCACTCCTTCACCATCTATCTGCCATCTCTCTGCCCCTCCCATCTTTGTTTCTTTCTTTACTGTCCTTAAACAGAGACAGAGCTGAAGTTAACTAGAAGCTGTCCGGGGGGGGGGTTTAGCAGCAGCAGAGATGGGAAAATAATGACTGTGGCATTGTGGGTAATTAGCAGGTATAGTACCTATGGCGAGTTGGGAATATAATGATGTGAGAAAGAGACAGAGAAAAGGGAGAATGAGGTGAAAAATGTGCGCAACACTACCAAGAGGGGGGGCGAGCTGAGTGTGTGTGTGAGTGTGAGAGAGAAATGTATGTATAGGTATGTTACTTGACTTTGCAATGAGGTGATATACAATGTGAGGAGAGAGAAAGTGAGTGAGAGAGAGGGAGAGCTGGAGCTGGGGGAAGGAGAAAACTATAGTGTATATGTCATTGCACGTACAGATTAGCATGCTCAGACTGTATACAATAAAATAGCATGACCTTGATAGGGTCAGACTGCTCTGACAATATTTGCCAAGGCATTGTTTCAAATCAATAACTCATTAACAAAGTACAAAGGAAGTTGCTGTGGGTTTGTGAGATTCTTTATTAGAAAAGAGCGGCTGCAGGCCAGAAAGGTCATCGCTGTGACATCTCGCCCAGATTGTCAGGTGAAATTACTGCGAGCCATTAATTGACATAAGGCAAAGGAGAGTGGGCAGGCAGACAAGGCTGTGTTTGTTCCAGGATGACCCTGAGGTGCTGCACTTGTGTGTGTGTGTGTGTGTGTGTGTGTGTGTGTGTGTGTGTGTGTCTTTGTGTGTTTATTCGGGTCAGCCTGTATCTACACCGAGGTTGTGTGCAGAGAGGGAGAGAGTGAGCTTGGTGGGTGGGGAGGTGTAAGGGAGAGCAGGATGTGTTTGATGGTTGACCTGACTAGAAGATTGGAGCAGGGATCTGAGACCAGCTACATGGGTTCTGCCTTGAGCAAACACACAAACATGCAGATGTTATGTGCTGAACGTAATGCACGACCAGCAATGCTCACACAACACGGATGCACTCTGATGGACTCCCAGTAACGCTACATTCAAACAAAAGAAGATGAGGCTAACCATACACCACAACGAGCAAGCATTCTAGCAACAAACATGAAAAGTTAGCTCATAAAGACCAGTACACATTCATATGCACACAGGTCAAATCTTATCCTTTCTAACACACATCCAAATACAATGACGGCATCTAGCCAATTTGTTCTCGGCACCAAGCAGGTGAGCTGCCCCCTGGCCCTCTTCATTGACCAAGTTCAGAGGTTAATCAAGTCCCTACCTGTCCTTGGATATGTTGAGCCCCACTTCTTGGCACAACCACAGGACAAAGGTCGAATAAACCCTGTCTGTATAATTGCTTGTGGGCCACAGACTGGGGCAAAGGGGTGAAGGTGACAAAGAGCAAAAACCCAGGACCATAGAAAAACACTGTTGCACCCCATCGAATACAATTACTAGTGTGTGTACTTGTGTGCCTTAATGTTTCTAATCAAGTCTTGTGTGTGTACGTACGCTAGTGACTCCTCAGGACGTATCGTATTCCAGTGTGAACATGGGGAAACAGGACATCATCTGCTAAATACAGCAAGGACATGGATCTCAGTTGGTCCCTGTGGACATCTGCAGCTGAGAATAATGGGTCTTGGAGAGACGGGGCCTAAATAATGGATGTTACTCCCTTTATGGGATATACACACACACTGTACATGTACAACAATCAGAGCAGTATGGGATAGAACATAACCCCCGGTCTGTGCCACAATAATTCAGCTTTCCACATCTGCAGCAAGGACAGAATGACTAAAGGTATGCAATACAAAACAACAAAACAAAAATGGTTCAACGCGAGGGAATTAAATGTCTTGAGTGGAAACACGCACATGCAGTTGTGCTAAATTAATACATGTAGAAAAAGGCAGAAATGTTGTCATGAAAGCTTTCAATGTCCCTCAGCCTCAATCAAACAGGTCTCTTATTCTTGAAGTTTCACTAAAGATGAATATATTTGGGGAAAAAAAAAAAAACCCCAAAAAACCTTTGACATGCTGCTATCAGAGTTGTTTTCTCTTTTTCTGAAGTTACACAGAATGTGAGGCCCATTGTGGGACAATAAAGGCATTATCTTAATGTATGATGCTAGGTGGTAAAGCATGAAAATCTAAAAAAAAAAAAAAAGCAGAGTATTCCACTTATTTATAAAAATAAGCAGTGCTTAAAGAAAGGCAAAGCTCTGTTTTTTGTCCTCTTTGCTCTTTTTTTCCCTTCTTTCCAGGGCCTGCTGGCCTAATCCCAGCCAGCCAGCCTTGGGTGAACTCTTTGGAAGCTTCTTAAGCCCATGAATGTGCCTTTTGTTCCTGCCATTCCTCCGCTTGGCTGACAGAAAATAGCTAACTGGATTACTGCTAAAATTCAAAGTAAAGTGAACTCCCAAACTTCTATATGGCAAAGTGCTAAGAGGGCACCACCTCCCCTCCCTCCACTATCCTCATCAGCATCAGACTTTCTATCCTTCCATCCCACCCTCTGTCTTCTCTTTCACTCTCCCTCCTCCGCCACCAACATCCCCCTAAACATGGCCCGGTGGTGTGTGATCTGGAGTAGAGCAGAGGAGAGGGATTAGATAAGGTTGAGAGGTTGCACACTATGAACCCAAGGCTAAAAAGTAAGATTCCTAAAAGCAGTTAAGAGCTTATTAATGTGTGTAAGGAAGCGTATTAATCAACTCAACTCTATCAGGGGCCTGGTATGTGTGTGTGTTTGTGTGTGTGTGTGTGTGTCAGTCAGACTAGTGAAAAAGAAAACATGCAATGTAATTCTGTGCATCTCAGTTAAAACTACGCAGCATGCTTATGTTGTTCTGTGTAATGCTGAGTTTCATTATATTACAAGCAGCAGAGGTATATTTAAGTGTGTGCGTTTGTGAAGGGCTGTGTGCAGGTGGTCTGGCAACTCAGCGGGAGTTAAGAGTGCAAAGTGTAGTGAATGAGAAAAGGTTTGTGTGTGCGTGTGAGTGCACGTGTCTTGGGTGGGTACTGTGGGGAAGAGGAGAAAAAAAAGAGGTTTGATTTGATCTACCACCCACCCCGACTAACAGAGGTGAGGAGAAAGACGCACGCGCACACACCCACACCCACACACACAAAATGTCCAAACCTTGGTTCTTTTTCCAGCTCCTTTTACTCTTTTGTCTGCCGGTATGTGTGTGACTTTGCGTGTGCGTGTGACAGCTCACTCTGGGGCGGACCGAGGCACAGCAGCAGAGAGCAAAGCACTGCAGAAGGAGGCGTG
>KV751368.1:1690255-1705862 GCA_001698575.1 Mola mola | reverse complement strand
AAGCAACACTGGGCCAACGTGATCGCTCATTAATCTTTCTTCAAGTTTTGCATTCCGTGTATCAGATTTTCATACAAGACTTCAATTTTTCTGGTTAATGAGGATATATATATATTTTTTTTTTTTTTTAACCTGCAGGTTTGAAAAAAAACACTCAAAAATTTTTATCCAGCTCACTGTTCCAAAATGCAACAGCACGGGTGTTGACTCCTAAACCAATTATCAATGTGATAGTTTACAGTATATTAAACAGAAAAGCGACCTGACATGTGCGGTGATTTCCACAATTAATAATTATGCTGTCTATCTTGACTTCCAGCCCATGAAGTCAGTGATGCCAGTGCTGTTAGAATGCCTTCTCTAAAAGACACACTGTTGCTGCACGCCGGCCTTGTCTCAGTGCATCCGACCCCATCCAGCATGCATTATGCAGGCATGGAGAAAGCAATGCAGAGTCCAAGATATGAATAATAATGTACATTCCTTGTACGATTGTGGGATGGAAACGGTCTAACAATCCTACCCTTCTAACGTTACCCAGTGTTAAAGATTTCCGCAAAGTGGCTGTGAGTTGTTAAAGAAAAAGGAGAAATTGAGGGGGAAAAAAAGATTATTAAAGATATGAAAATCATCCAACATTTAAAACAAGTTGATAATAAACACTCCAACCTACGTACTTCCCTGACGTGGGGTTTTCAGGGACTACCATTAATCATGAAGGGCAGACACATTTGAATACACATTTGCAGTGATAAAATCTCAGTGCTAAAATCTTGAATAATCAGAACTGGAATATAGCTATTTACGACTTAAATACGGTTACTTATACTTGAGTATTTCTTTGGTGCTATTTATTACTTCCAGTCCACCACATTTTGGAAGAAAATCATGCATTTTTTTCCTTTCACTTCATTCAACTGATAACTCACTAGTTACTTTCCAGATTCAGATTGTTCAACAATATTACTGTTGTTGTAGAGAAGATCTTGCATTATAGCCAAAGAAGCACATATCAAAATAATTGCATTAAAACAAAAATCTTACACACACTAAAAAAAATGCTTAATATCAGAACAATAATTGGTCAATCCCTATTTGTACATGGCATTCGCACATATATTGTATCTATAGACACTGCTGGGACATGACAGATCAAACTCACATCTAAAAAGAACTCAAATTTGAATCTTCATTTTGTTCCAGGTTAGAATGAAATATATGCAGTATATAAATGACATGACACGTTAGCTAAGTAATTGAATGTTTTGGGTTTTTTTTTCATGAGACCTTCATGTCAGACAGTGTAAGGAAGGTTCATAAGTTGTATAATGCGGAAAGCGGCACACAGGCAAAGAAGTGACAGAGTAAGATGGAGCTCTGGCTAATTATCCCTTATTAGTGTGTGAGTGTAAAGGTACTGTCAGGGGGAGGGTGGGGTGAGAAAAAAAAGATCCTGCGTTGAAAGCTCACACACCCACTGGTCCCACAGCAGCCCTAACTCTTGTCAGAAACCAGGGACTGACGTATTTCTCTCTCTCTCTCTCTCTCTCTCTCTCTCTCTGTCTCTCTCACACACACACACACACACACACACACACACACACACAATAACACTGCTGTGATGCTACTGCTATCAAATAAAGATGCAGATGAACAATGAGGACAGTCTTGTTTCGTCGATCATGCTCTTACTGCTTGAAAGCTTACTTAACAAGGGCTTTTAAAAAGTAAAAATTTAAAAAAAAAAGAAAAAAAGCTGTAGCAGCAAATCATGAATGTGTTGTGAGGGGTTCAACCAAAGACATCTACAGAATGAACTTTAATCATCATGAGGCCAGTGAAATTAAATTCATGCAAAGGGTTGTTTCCTTTGTTTGACCACAAGGTAATTTGGCTGAGCTAGGTGCTTGAGCATGGCGTGTGTGCGCGTGTGTGTGTGTGTGTTATGCTTATGTGTGATTACGCAGTGTACGGTCAGCGTGGCTTGATAAGAATGTTGCCGTGTGTTTGCAAAGTGTGTGTTGGGGAGATAATAATCCCAGCGGTCAACAAGAGTGAAGGGCCAGAGCCGCACTGACCAACCCTCCGTCTGAGAGAGAAAAAGAGTGAGAGGGAGCGAGGGAGAGGAAGAGGGAGAGAGGGAGGGAGCCATGTGGTTAACACTTGCTCACTGAGAGGCGACTGGAGCATGGCCAACCTCTTCACATACAGGCTGACCACACAAGAGCCTCTCTTTCTCCCTCTGCCTTCCCATCCTCCCTTCATCCCTTGTTACCTAACATTTTCTTCCCTAGCTTCCTCAGCTAGCCACCTCCCATCTACCCCTGCCGCCACTTTCTTGCCTCTTTTGTCTCTTTTAAAACTTGCACAAAATTCCTCCCTTCTGTTTTCTTACCTATGTCTCTTCTCCTACCTCGACCCTAAACTGTCACTCCATCCACCTTCCACATCATGTCTGTTTTTGACGAACATCTATCCCTCTGTCCCTCTGCCACGGCTCTCCAAACACTTCCTTCATGCCTTCCTTCTCCTTCTCTCCTCCTTCAGTCCTCCATCCCTGCCACACTCACCCGTATAGGGATCCGTTCGGTCTCTGTCTCCTTTTGGGGGTTACGATACTTCTCATAAAA
Source organism: Mola mola (assembly GCA_001698575.1). NCBI lineage: Eukaryota > Metazoa > Chordata > Actinopteri > Tetraodontiformes > Molidae > Mola > Mola mola. The sequence goes on along the minus strand of KV751368.1, from coordinate 1,703,232 downwards.
TTCTCTCTTCTTTTTTCCCTCTTTCTGGTCCTTGCGCTCCCTCTTTTCGGCCGGTTCGTCAGAGGGCTCGGTGGGAGAGGGCCGAGGAAAGGACTTGGCTGGCTTCTCCACGTCCAGGTAGTTCTCGTTGGGGTTGAGCACCATGACACCGTAGCCTTTCTGAAACAGATAAGGAATGTGGCATCAGTATCATTTATAATCAGATGCTGTTCATAATAACTCTTAATCATATTTATCTCACTCATTTCTATCATTTTGTACTGGGATTTCTCTGATAAAGTGCTTTATAAGGCACGTTAAAACTACAATTAAGCAGGTTGGGGAGATGAAAGACATTTAAAATGCCTATGAACAGTTTATAAATAGCTGAAGAGCAGGGCAGAAATAAAATGAATCCGTAGAAAATCTTTCTATAAAAAACATAGCTTGATTTGTTTACTTTCAAATTGTTTATAGATCTTTCATTTCTTTTGAAAATGCTTTTATTAACTTTTTTGATAGATGATGATATTAAACTATCAAATCTACACGACAAGTCTCAGTAATAATGATTTTCTGTGCTACACTGAAGTTTAGAAAGGCCTCTGGTCTGCTTGTAGCTCATTGTGTTAAATTAAAAAAAAAAAAAGCATAGGAATGGATAATTATGAGCGAAAAATATTGCAGTCACTTAAAAGACAAATGCAAAATCCAAATGGGGAGAAATGACAGCGAAAGAGACAGTGGAGAGAGAATCTCCGCAGGGACAAGCATGAGAAGTAACGGGGGGGGGGGGGAATTCGAATTCAGCAGCAGCGGTTTCAGTCGGTGAGTAGCCTTTAGTGACTCCAAAGGCCACGTGTCACTTAATACCAAACACAATCGATCTCACCATCAGTCAACCAAAGAGTTAGTCGCAAGTGCATACATATGGGTGTTGGGTTTTCTGAAACAGAGCTACAGACAGCAGATAAAATTTATTTCTTTAAGCAAAGAACGCTTTAAGATAGAAAAGATGTTTAATTTATAATAATCTGTGTACTACTTCAAAATGACAAAGACTTACAAACGAGGGAAAATGAAAGAGAAATGAAACCCAAGTGGTTATAATAAATAATAATGACAGCAGGGAAATGTATTGTGGAGAGAAGGAAGTTTTCTTGCAGCATTTAGTGACTTCTTCAACTTGGAAGCCATTTTAATTAACTGTGTTTATTGTCCCAAGCACTCTAAAACTAAAGCCGGAAATGGATGTATTCCTGTTTCACTTTTTGCTTTTGGTACACAAGCCCCATTGTGAATCCAAACGTATGCGTATGTGGCTGTGCAAACACACACGCACACACGCGCACACACACGCACACACAGAAGGACAAAAGTCATCAGAACTGATAAAAGACCCTTAGGAGATGCAAAGGAGAGCTAGAGAGAGGCAGCGATGTTCAGCTTCCTCTGCAAATCGCTGAAAAATCAGGCAGACAGTCTCCTCTTTCTTAATAAGTGTTAACACAGTGCGCCTGTCTTCCGTTGATGCTGCGTGAGTGTGTGTCCAAACTGTGACCATCGACATCAAACCTGCCACACACCCCTTCACTTCGCACCTGACGTGTGTTGGCAACGAGGAAATGACACTTTGTCGCTTTTTCAGCTTTAAAAATAAAAATAAAAATTAAAAAAAAAATAAATCATCTGATTCTCACCCCACAGTCATGGCTCTCCTCCTCGACAGATACATTTCGCAATTTAAAATGTGTTCATATAAAGATAATTCACTTAAGAAAGCATTTTTAAATCAAGGAAAAGCGAAACTGTGCATGATTACATTTAAAGTATGTGTTAAAATTATTTTTAACATTTAAAGTATGTGTTAAAATTATTTTTAACATTAAATGAGTTTCTAAACATTGCTGGAAATTTAACAAATGTAATTTGAATTTTCTAATATCGGTTTTAAAGAATTTCTCCCCTCTGAGGCAAGTCGAATGGTAATTTAGTGATTTATGACTTAAAAAGTGCATATTGTTTATTTACATGCAAATTGTAGGTACATTATCTTTCTCGAAAACTGGATTTTATTAGTATATGCATGTAAAGCTGAAGAGGCCACGGATGAGAATCTATAAGGGAGACTTATTTCATCTGTCAAAATTTACCGAGACATTTCCCACACAAAAGCAGAAGTTCAAACACACTAGTGCACATTCAGACGTATTAATCGCCTGATGAAAAAGAAGAAGAGAGAAGGTGACAGAAGAGAGACACAGGAAAAAGAGCGAGAAGCAGTACGGAGAGCTATATGCAGACTGTGAAAAGATAAGACAAAGACAGACAATGGAAAGAGGAGCTGAGGTGCAGTCCAACCAGATCCACACCAGCTTTGTGCCACTGCCCACTGGTGGCAGCCTGATAAAATAACTGACGGGACCAGTTCAGCCTATGGCAACAACATCAAACACCATGATTGATATTCATAATCGATAAATGACTGAATCGAATGTTGATGAAAAATATGTTTACATGAAAAAATAAACAATGACAAAATGAACAACATGCTGTCAACAAATTTCCCATTCAGAGGAGAACAGAATGCCAGAAAAAAAAAAAGAAAAAAAAAAAATCATTTAGCTTCACCTCCGTCAGATCACTTGCATTTCTCCTTTCCACTAATCCCAGTTCATGAGAGAGTTAATGGTTTATCAACCCTGGTCAGCAGGTTCTGACGCTCAATCTAAGTAGCCTGCAACCATGTTTAGTCTTCAACGCTCTAGGCTTTAACCCTTCCTGCTCAATAACCCTTCCTGGCATTAAGCACACTACTGGTAACCTGAAGTGGCACTTTACTTAGCCTTTATCGTCCTTATGCTAACTTTCTTGGCCTGTGGTCACTTTGGAGAGGCTAACACACCTAACCGAGCTAACAGTGGTAACCCTTTCAGCCGTCCAGTCACCCAGAAGCACATTGCTGTAAAGGCGACTAGTGTCGTCGGCGTGCTTAGTCTCGAGGAGCAGGGCTGCAGAATTCACCTCCATGTCGGAAACCATCATTTATTTGAACACTGAGAGGTCTGTGTTGGTGTCAGGACGACATTGCTCTCCCTGTCTGCACGCATACTACGCTTTTTCTTCTCTCCATCAGCCAAATATACAACAATGAGTGTCTTGGACACTGTGCACAACAAAACCATAGGACAATTTTATTGGTATTTTAAGTGCTATTTCAACTTGAAATAAAATACTACTACTGTGATTATTATACTGAACATATAAGCATATCAATTAGCGTTATCAACAAATAAAAACAAATGTTTGAAATGGGATATAAAAAAAAAAATTCTAACTAAATAGTAAAATATATTCACTATCGTGAAATCCTACAAAGTTCATTTCTCCTACGGAGCTGTGGTTAATCATCCCAGTCTGGTCTGTGACAGCTAAATCTCTCTATACATCCCGCCAAACACCCACCTAGAGTTGGGTCACTGGGTCTTTGTGTTTCTAGCTAACAGTTAAGTCTCTCCCACATGCGACACACACTGGATACACCAGCTAAATCTGATCTTTGTGTTGTGATGTGCTGTCAAAGTGTGAATCTAACACAAATGCACATTGCAAACCTTGGGTCAGCCTGCTTTTTATGCCACTAAATCTCTCTCTCACACATTGCTAACACTGGGTCACTTTGCCTTTGTCCTATACACACACAACGCCTTAAATGAAACACACACACACACACACACAAACACACACACACACACAGTTCTCTTGCGTTGGGTCAGTCTTGTCTTTCTGCTGCAGTATGCAGGCTAAGTCGCTCCCATGCCCTGCGGGTGCCCCTGTGCCACCACCACACTTAGTCCCTGCCCTGGGGCCACCGGTCAAGAGGGTCGCTCCGACCCCTCTGAGGGGGGGCACCCCGACCCCCATCACCCCGCTTCGGACGCTCCTTAGCGTTGCTTTGTCGGCCTGTCCCGCACCAGATAGCACAACAAAGGCTGCCGCTGCTACGGAAACCAGGACTTGTCTCCTCGTGGTTATGAAACCGTTCGTTCGTCATCGTCCGATCTTCCCACACTGTTCAAACACGCCAACACTCATCAATGTCTCATAAAATATTTAAAGAAAAAACACAAATGGACTTGTAATATAATGTAAGTATATTTAACATGATTAGATGAGTGGCTGGAGCTGCACTGTGCAGTTTTAACATGATTGTCACATGCTTCGATAACACTGGTTTGCCCTCTTTACCGTCAAATTAGACGCCGCGTGTACACTTTGATAGTAAGATATCATTGTTTCCCCTTCCATTATTATATTGCATTATATATAAAAAAAAAAGTAGATAGAGTGTGCGTGTGTGTGTGTGCACATATCAGCGAATACACAAGTGCAAGGGAGAGTAAATAAGATGTCCCTTTAAGACAGCGGCACCTCTACTTTTCTTCCCCAGTAGCGTTGTAATGAAATGTAATGTGTCTAATGTGCAGGAGCCGGGAGTGAGGCGGCCGGAGTGAGAGGGTGTTTCATCTGTGCGTGTGGAGCTCAGCGAAGCTTTGATGTGAGAGCTCTCATGTAGTGAGCAAGGCTTTGGGCACAGGGAAAAGGACAGCACTTGACAGGTACAAAGCATGGCTGATAGAGGTCGTGGGTACATGAAGTGAGGAAAGTGAATGGTATCGCTGCGTAGATTTTAAGGTTTTATGTGTGGTGTTAGCTGAATAGCAAACAGCTGTGCGGCATGTAAATGCACTTCTTTGGATCGCACTTATATAAAAGTGCATTTATGGGTCTGTGCGCATGCAACGTATGTTGAAGCACTGACGTACCGTCAATGAAATTTCATCCCACCCAGGCGCTATTTGTCTCTGTGGTATAAAGGCAAATAGCGCTCCTTCTCTCAACCGCCTTCGTTGCACTTCCTTGTTTCAGTAATACCTGGCTCCCGATTCCCTCCTGAGACTTGACTGACAAGGGGGAAGGGGTCAGTCAGCATGGGACATCCAATAAGAAGAGGAGGAGACGAGGGATGTCTGTATGCTACGGTCGGACCTGAGATCTGAACAAGGCACAATGGCTGACCGGAGAAAGGCACAATAGCAAAGCACTGGCATCACAGCTGGCATTTCAGTGGCTCGTGACTGAAGTGACAACGTATACAAGTAAAAATCAGGCGGGGGAAGACAGGACAAACTGTGTGATTAGCAGTTTGAAGCAGCTGAGGAGGGAGGCAAACACCATAATAACTCTGTCAGGGCCACCCTGCTCCATGCGACCTTGTCTGTGTGTATGTATGAGCATTTTTTTCTTTGCTTGCAGGGCCCCTTTATCCATCCGATCCCCATCTTTTCTCCCTCTCTTTCTCTCTCACTCTCTGTCTCCCTGTGGCTGAGCTACCACACAGATCGCACAGTAATGTCAGATTAAGTCACGGTGCCCCCTTTTTCATTTTAACACAGCACCAGTCTGAGAACACCCCCCCCATACCCGCCAAACACACAGCTATGTTTCACTGAGAGCAGAAGTGTGGGAGAGTACTTACTGTACCGCTGGGGCCAAGAAAAGACATGGGGATCTTAGGGCTGATGTGAGAAAGGATGAGACAGGATTCTCATCAGCCTGTCAGCATAAAATCAATCACAAGTTCAGATACCCAGGGGGCCGTCCCAGTCAGGAGAAGGGTTACATGTTACTCAATATCGTTATGCTACAGTTACTTTTAAAATAAAGACAGCAAAGTGCAAAGTTACATCCAAAATTACAGCACGGGTGAAGACATGTTCACCTAAAAGAAATACATGTGCTCAACTAGCTGCTTTTGATCCCCTGCTTAACCCCACTTCCCTGTTTGTTTAAGCAATCAATCCAGCAGCCAACACAAATGTTTACATAGGAAAAGTAAGACAAACTTTAAGCTTTATCTCCCATCTGTCTTCTCAGTTAATTTTAAATAAATAGTCCACCGCACGCTTTGCTTTCTCCAAAACATTTAATTACATTCTGCTAAATCTAACTTTTCACTTCAAGTTCAAAGACTGTATTGCACCTCCACTAATGTTGCTGTGCGTTAATTTGGTCAAAGTAAATGAGACTTTGTGATGATTGTCTGCTTCTTGATCTTAATGAGCCCAAATAGATGCGGTCACACTGAGAGGCTAACCTTTTGAGCTAGTCAAGTCGTCGAGGCTGTAATAAGCGGCAGCGTTTTTAACCTTGGCATGGGTGTCTGGGCTCATTTGGATATTGTTTATACAAGGAGCTGAATATTTATAAATAAGTTCAAAGTGGAGCAGTGGGGTGGAGGAAGTGAAGAGAATAGCTCAGCTTCTGATCCCTGATGTCTCAGCTTCTTTTCATGCTCACATTTACATTTCTTTCTCTCTTTCTCTCTTCCTGTCTGACTCCTCCCGACCTGTCTATTTTCAGCACCTTAGAGAAAGGATAGACATAAATACGCTGCTCAGCGATTCATTCTATGCAACGCCACAGCCAGTTTAAGTGTCAATTGTTTGCGACAACGTCTGTAGATTTTTTTCTTTTTCCGACAGTATCTATGCTCAACGCTGACCGAGTATTGGTCCGCGTGGACGGACGGAGTCCTGCTTCATCTGCTCTCAGCACGACGTGCGCAGAGGGAGGCACAGGGCTGAGGTGGGGGGGTTGCTAGATTGGGGCGGATGCAGCATTAATCACCATCCAGGTGGAAATTGTCAGAGCTATCGATTGTGCAAGTAAATGTTACACAAGTAGTTTGTCAATTTTTTTTTTTTTTCTTTTAACAGAAGACCAAAGACTCAACAGTGAATGTAAACCCACCAACACTGGTATTTTAGGGTCTCTCTCCCCAAAAAGCAAAATAGCTGAATGTATCGAAAGTTTGAGTCCATCTTTTTATATTAACTACTTTCATAAAACTTTAAAAAAAAAGGCTGGCGTATCATCATAAACCACGTCTCATCCAGATTATAAATCAGCACCCTAACAAGTGATCAAAATTTCCAGTGTACTTTAATATTGGTATCAAACACGTGCTTGCCACAACATAGTGAAGGAATTACCGTCAGCAAGAAGAGTACTCATCCCACATGAGGAAAGCTGTGGGGAAATAAATGTAGGAGGCTCATTCTGACGCCATTAGCATTTTGATTTATATATTCCATATTGTCTCCCCTAAGCATACACATGTATTTTTAATAAGGGCACAGAGAGATATAGATCATGAAATGATAGGTGCCTCCCTGCCCTCCTGCCTAACTATTTCATGTATAAATCAGGGAGAGATGTGAAGAGAGAGGGGGAGGCGCAGAGGACACACAAAAAAAAGGGAGGACAGGAAAACTGGAGGTATCCTAAGAGCAACATTGCCCAAAACTGGGAGCAGAAGAAAGGAAATCCTGAGCTCAACAGGCCCAGAAAGAAAGGAGAATGATGGTAAATGAAGAAGCTTATTATGGGGATTATGAATATAAAGAAGTATTAAGGTGCTATTCAAAATCTCATTTCAGAACAGGATTGGACAAAAATTGCCGATCTGACCTCTGCAGCAACAGTGAAAAATCAAACAATGACTCTCAGAAAGACCAAAAAGTGACGGAGCCTTAAGGTTCCACCACGTAAAGAGATCGCACCAGTCTGTGAATTCCTAAAGAGCACTGTGTTTGAATGTTTCTACTTCACCATCTGGACAGGTAGTTAGTGCGTGAACACACACGAAACACAGACATGGTGGGTGCGAGACGCATAACCATGTGCACAGACTCAACCAGTCAGGGTCACAGGCAGGACACGTCTAAACACTGTGGACACATGCATGTGAATAGCATACACGCATCAGGTAAAATCATAGACAATGTGTGTGTGGGTGCAGTATAAAAAAAGATTTAAAAATCAGACGAAAATAAACAGAAAGAACTTCATCATAATTAAAAAATACGTATATATGTTTTTTATTAATAGATATCAGTTGTTATATAGATTTATTTCGTTGTCATTTATTTCATTTATATTTTTACTTAAATAAATAAAGAAAGAAAAAGAATGAAGAAAAGTAAAAAGCAAAAATTCAGTTGCAGTTATGTTTGTCAAGAAATGTGTCATCTACCAGAATACTACACTGTGTTGATGAATAATGGGACTGTGCTGTTGCAGCCTGGGTATTAATCTTACTGAACATCACCGTGCCATGATGACCTCCACCGGTCAAAGGTCAAAGAGGAGTCCCGTCACCCCCGCCCTGTTATTGTGACCAAAGAGCAAGAGCCACGGAGAGAACCTGTGGTCCTGTCAATGCTGCCGACTGTTGCTATGTAAGGTGTGTGCGCGTGTCATAGTCAGGTAAATGTGACGTTCCACAGGGTGAAATGTGCCATCTTATACGTGTAAAGTATTTGACTTGATCGGCCGTGACAGTGTGAGAGGCTACAATAATGCAACAGGCTATAAATCTGAGAGTCACTGCATTAGTACACAGGCACACACACACGCACACACACAAGCACTCCAGCAGTCCAAGAGTGTAACCTCTCTCTAAGTGGAGCTGCACCACAGGTCCATGAGTCAGGGGAGGTCGCCACAGCCAATCACAAGCTGTGTTTGAAGTGTGAAGGGTAAACACTATGGCCGCTCTGTTCTGCCATTTACTCTGCTTATTTTCACAGGATGTAACCTAAAAAGAGGTGCCAGGGAATATAGTGTATCTGTGTGTGTGTGCGTGCATGCATGTATGCCTGTGTGTTCCTGCATATTTTCCATCGTGTCATTACCACATAGCTGGGTTTATGCATCATTGTACACAGATGGGGCTACGCATGTATGCTGGAATCCCCTTCATCCTCTTGCCATACTGATAAATACACATCCTCGCTGTGGCAACTAAGAAAACCGTGCATGAAGCAATAGACGTTTTCCTATTAACCCAATGTAGCCTTCAAAAATGGCAGCGAGCAAGTCACCATGGAAAGCGGCCGTAAAACACGTCCTCTCTTGCAGAACAACCCCCTCGACCCTACCGCCACCACAATCCTCACTTGAAGTTCTTTCAAATCTAAAACTTTTTCAAGACCACCTGTTGTCTATTATTTTTACATACTGCTTTTCTCATAAATCATAACACTCTGTAATTAATCAAGCTGTCAAAACTGGGACCGGAGGTCACCTGGAGGGGTCGAAGGTGGTTACAGGGCCGATGGAGGTCAGGGTCACACCACATTCCTCATTATCAAGTTGGGATGGGAGAGGGGCCAGGCAAACAAAAGCGAAAGCAGATGGGGGGGGGGAAGTGAGCTAGAGAGACACAGAGAGAGAGGGAGAGAGAGAGAGAGAGAGAAATTGACAAAGAAAAGTGAAAGAAGCTGTCAGCTGCCTACAGACAGGGGAGGTGATTCTGAGAAGGGAGCCATCACATAAGGAGGCAGAAGAAAGGGAAGAGGGGGGAAAAGAACAGGGACACGAAATAAGAACAAAAGAAATCCACAAGATGTTTCTACTGTATAGACCTGAAATTGGCAGCGGTGAGGAAGAAGAGAAAGAAGGAGGCCGTGTGGTGTTGCCTCATTGATGAGAAAATAGGGAATCAGCTGTGGAAGTCCGATTTTTATCTCGCACTCTCTCCTAGTGGGCGTGAGTGTGTGTGTGTGTGTGTGATGAGATGGACTGATATCTCTCTCACAGGAGTGTGTATCAGTGTCTCAATGGGTTGAGAGCCAGTTCAGATACAGGACCACAGGCCCGGAGTGGCATGTCATACAATCCACAAAACATTCTGCTGATTAGATCACACTGATTAGACTGGCACACACACACACACACACACACACACACACACACACACACACACACACATCCACACAGATGAATGAAGAAGCTGAATAAATGTATTGTCAAATTATTTATTTTACCATTTCTTAGCAAGTAAGAAAAAAGTAACACTATGATATTATGCTGATAATAGGTTTGGTTGATAATATGTGTAATTATTTCTTTCTTGCTGGTTCAATTAGTAACATAAAGTACAGCATGTGTTGACAGTCAAGTAAAGCAAGTTATCTCGTTATGTGGAGTGTGATGTTATGAGTGCTCAACTAGGTTTTAAAATAAACAAATAAATAACAAGGAAGCAAAATGCTCAGCAGGGGAACGAAGGCCTGAGACGGACAACCAAAGTGATGGAGAGGAAAAGATTAGAAAAAGAGAACAATTTAGAAAGTGCAAATGCCGCGGAACTCCTTGTGCTACGTCTCCCTCCTCACTTCCCACCCCCGTGCAGAGCGTGAATTCTCAGGCGGGGTTCGCTCTATAAAAAACATCACTCTTCAATGAGGCACCGACCACTGCACAAAATTAACTGTCACCCTTTCCTCAAAATCTTTGTTAATCTTGTTTCCAGTGTTTGCGGATTTATCAGCACATGCATCAATGTCAGCTCCTTGGTTACTAGGAGGAGGAAGGTGAAATCTTCCTCTTGTCTTGTAGTTTCCCCTGGGAGACTATGAAACACAGAGCTGGTGATAACAGAGAAAGTGGCTGAGCTGCGCCTCTCTTCTCCGTGCGCACCGGTATCACTCGGCTCGACTCTACTCTTTAATGGCACCAGCTCCACTGATCTGGCCGGGGCTGGGAAGCTGGTTCCATTGCTTACAGCGACTTGACACAGAGGAAAACAACAGCAAAAAGAATCCGTCTAGTGATACTGCTGCTGTCTTATCAACAATGTGACGCACAACCAATATAGGGGTTTACACAAGAGCGTAATTTTGGAGAAAACTAACATGAGGAAAAATGAAATTGTAACCAGCAACTGAACTTCTGTGTTTGTTTAGTATGTGTGTACACGCTCACTAACATTTTGACACCACGTGACGCAATAATAAGTAACGCTTAGCCACTACTGACTTCTTGAGCTGACTATTATTATGATATGACTTTTCCAAAACCATCGCACAACCATCTAGCTTGCACTAGAAAGTCTCCCTAACTAACTTACTAATACGAGCACACACCAGGCATAGTCTCTCTCACACACACACGCACACGCACACGCACACACACACACACACTGCACTGGGAATGCAGGTTGCAGCGAGCACCAGCAGGTTTCAGAGCCGTGTGGACAGAACTCCAGCCACAGACGACATGACAGCTCAGGGTACAGCTCGGCAAGATGGCAGACATGTTTAAAACATGGTGCATAAATGCAAACCTCTTGTGAGAAGACACCCACCGCAATGGCCTTTAGACTCTCTCCCAAAAGCCTGGGGTGGACTCAACAACTGTGTGCTCTTGTGCGTGAATATATATTACAGAAATTTGTGGACAGGAAAAACTATGTGTGAATCTACTGTTTGCATATCCTGCAAATGGAGTTCAATTATATATGGAGATTATTTTTTTCCCCACATCATGGTGAGGGGCTGCCACCGCGTTCCAAGAGAGAAAAACACAGCTGCCTCGTGGTACATATAGGCCTTTCTCTGCCATTAGGGATAGAGTGTGACCAGTAAGGTGGCCCAAGCCTTAACCTCTCACTATGCCTGATACAACATGTCAGCGCTGAGAGCAGAGCTTTTTATCCATGCCGAAAAATTCTCTTCTTCTGTCCTCCTCCAGCTCTTCTTCCTCCCTCCTTTTCTCCTACATCCAGACCCTTAAAGGGCAGTCTGGCAGGTTTGGCTGGGAGGTCGCGTATTCCCCCTCTTCATTAGTGAGAAAATGGACTCTGGTAAACGCTTGTTAAAGTCCTTACCTACACTCCCCCAGTTAATGGGAGTGATCCATTTATGTCCGTTTTTGCCTGACAAGGCTTTACTGGAAGATTAATAGTGCTGTGTCAGGCCACGGCCACCCTCTGTCCCGCTCTCATTTCCTTCTTCTGGGACGTACACATGCAATAATGGAGCCCTGTCTTTTGTTGTAACACCATGATTAGCCAGGGAGGGGGAAAAAGCACAAGAATGAAAGAACAACAGAAATTGAGAAGTGGAAAATAAAAGGAATTTAAGAAAAAAACCCACTTCCTTTCATGACATGGTACACGTCTAGGTGTTAGGGTTGTGAACCAAAGGTGCTTCACAATGGCAGAGTAATATTACTAATTAATCTCCATGTTAGGTGAAGACAGATATAATGAATCACCTATGGATATTTCATGTTTTTAAAGACTGTTCTTTATCTTGCATGATCTGGAGGAAAGCCTTAGAAAGAACTAAAGATGGAATGTTTGACAGAAAGCGTCAAGACAAAAGGAACACCGTGGACGAAATGAGAGAGACAGAGTACGAGAAGTTCATAAAGGGCCACCCAGGGTTTGGTCTGTCACCCAGCCCCCCCCTCAGCCATCCCTCTTCCTTTTGGGGATGACACTGTCAAGTGTTCCATCCCTTCACCAGGGTGAACAGGATAAACGCTCTTAATAATTACACGGACATTCCTGGGACCTGTCTGGGAAAAGCAATTCTTTAGATGAGAATCCTGTGATGGTACCACATAAATGCAGAATTAGGCTCCAGATGGAATCCTTTATTTTGTTTGTTTTTTTCCCCTCTTTCTGTTTTATCTCTCTGGGTCTTTTCTCCATGGTAATTTCTCTGATGAGGAGACCAACAATCTGGTAAACACACAAACAGACACAGACAGGCGACCTGCATTACAACCCCCCTCCTCACTACATCGCACTCGGTGCCAACGGAGAGCAGGGTGTTTCTCAAAGGAGAGTACGGGGGATCGCTGGTGGTGTCTCATTAAATTCTTGGGATTGTCTAATTGTCTTCCGTGGACCTCCGAGAGACTAATACATTATACTCATTGCAATTAACTAAACAAAAGAGCCAAACCGCCCAAGCACTGGGGACAAGGCCAGCTAGGGGGAGCAAGTCGTCCAGTCGGGACTGGGACAACAAAACGCAAACACGCACAGCAGAATTGAGTGCAGAGAAACACTAAAGAGTAAGAGAAAAGATATGCAGGAGAGCAAAAAATGACGTGGGGATATAAAAGGGGGGGGAGGG
>KV751368.1:1668812-1685737 GCA_001698575.1 Mola mola | reverse complement strand
CCCCCCCCCCCCCCCATTATTTCTCCCTCTCTAGTTGATATCAGCGTCACTCTAGTTTAGGAATTCCCTGGCTGGGGAGCAGGGATGGCAGCTGGGCTGGGCTACCACCAGTCTTGGTTCATATGCAGGTTCCAGTTCATCCACAGTTCATGGTGACTCACATCTTTTTGAAGCAGCATCCCATCAGCTCAGGATCGTGATTATTCAGGACAGAGAAGAGAAGCGTGGCATGCCATCAATATAACATCTGCCCTTCTACCTCCCTCTCTGGCTTTCTCTTTTTTTCTTTTACGCACACAAAAAGTCCCTTTGAGAGTAAACGCTGCAGCATTTAAACCTATGTTCTGACCCTATGCGTAGATCCATGTCAAGTAATCATTCGCCTGTTCGCTCTTGGTTAGCAGCGCCTCCTCAGCTACAAAAAGTCGCTGCCCTGAGCTTTGAACTTCTAACCATCTAATCTGACTGACTTTGAGGGTATTGCAGAGTTAAACATGCGGAAATCTGCCACATCTGTAGAAGTGCTTTGCGTATTGTGAATTCACTGATGTAAAACAGACAAAAATGAGCATGGGAACAGAAGTAATACTGTAGGAAAGTTTGTGTGGATTAGTCTGGGTTAATCAGGTTTGAACATGTGTGCGCAGGCACAAACACTAGGTTCAAATCTCACAGCATGTTAGCACATATCTGACAGAGTTATCCAATATTCATGGCTACTGAATCAGTGCAAACAATGACTCTCCACTCTCTGTTTTAACAATTATAGTTCACTGACAGAGCGCACAGCAATTACAGAAGAGAATCTCATAAATTCTATTGATATCACTTCTCTTTCACTTACATGAAATTGAAAATTATCAGCAAAACGTAGGACTTCGAATGAAAAACAAAAAGGACAAAAGGGCAACTTAAGTTTATTTAACATGTGCAGCATTAGAGGGACAGGTTTTCAATCCTCAATGCTGTGACTCAGCTTCCCCAGCTTGCTTTTCCTGCACTGCCACCCACTGCCAACATGTGCCACTTCCACGCACCATTTAAAGCACAACAGACTATGCACAGACGCAAGCACATACTGCGTATGTACATTCATGCTAACGCATACACAGATCCCCCCCCCACACACACCATTGTGCATACACGCGCAGAAAACTTTGTTCTTCTCATCTGGCCTCCTCCTCCCCTTGTCTTTATTTTAATGTGCATGAAAGGAGTTCACTGAGAAGTCAGCGGGGCATGCTAGAGCTGTACCTCCAGCGTCTCACACACACACACACACACACACACACACACACACACACACACACACACGCATGAACATATAAAACTACAGGGACACGCAGCAGCATGGTGCAGCATGAGGAAAGAGGCAAGGTGGAGGTTGGACGCATCAGCTTTTTAAATCAACCAATGGTGAAAAGGGAGCGATTTGACATCAAGAACCCCCTCATGTCTTCCCGTTACGGTGAGAAAAATAAAAGAGCAAAGCATGAATAATTGCACCATTCTGCCAGACTGATGTTTGTAACGAGAGACGATGATTCATTAGCACTCATATATGTACATACATTACACATTTAATAATATATTTATTGTTCAAAAATACAGTGGAGGGTGGCAGGGGTGAAGGATAACAGTGGTTAAAAAGAAAAAAGGGAGTGATGGTGGAATAAATGAGAGCGTGAGAAAACAGAGCAAGGCGAAGAGAAAGAAAATGAGAGAGAGAGATAGATCTGTATGTAGGTTATTGCAGTCTCACTGCACCACTCTTGAATTTCAAACAAGAACCCTGGGCAGAGCAGACCAGAGCAGAGCAGAGCAGAGCAGAGAGCAAAGAGCAGAGGAGAGGAGAGGAGAGGGAGCAAAGGCAGACGGCAGGGCGAGAGGAGGAGCGACAAGCAAACACTGGAGGCTAACAGGAGGCAGGTGAGAGGAGAGCTTAGTAATGAGATAGTTTAACTAAAGGAGAGACACACAGAGCCGGAGAGGAGCTGGAGGGAGTGAGAGGTGTTACCTGGAAGTGGGAAGGTGAACTGTTGCCAGAGCACAAACAGGACTGAAGAGAAAAATGAAAGGCTAAAGATATCTAAACAAAACTGACCTTTTTTAGATTTTTACTTCATATTCCAGCCCCATCTGTCCCTGTTGCTGTGTTTGTGAGTTATTTTAGGCATACATGATGTGGACGTTCGTACTCGTACCCAGGTGTTACCTGAACTCATGAATGTCAGCGTTAGGCTACAGCATCTGTCTAATTGCCGGAGCATTAGAGGGTCAGCTCTTTGATCTGGGGGCCATGCCGGGCCTCAGCGCTCGCTGCGCAGGGTGGTCCTCCATCATGCTCGGCTGATTTCAGAAGCAGCCTCGCCATTGGCTGCCTTGCAGGCCCTCCCATCAGCCATGACGCTCCACACCTCTGACGACTTCATTTGACTGATTCGACTGTTGCTGTTTTCTGGTCTGCCAGCAACAGGAAGCTAGCACTGCGACAACTCGGCACATGGCTAGAGGAGAGCAGGCGAGACTGTCTTCATAACAAGTGGAGTGACAACCCAGGAACAAAACTACACATACAGACAGAAGAGTTCATAAGATGACACATTTTCTCACTTTCTTTTCCTGATGCTCAAAGAATAAAAATCATTTAAATATCACTACAAAATCCTTTCCTTTTTTAATGTATATCTCTTTGCCCTAATGCTGCATTCAATGAGTTGGTCTATCTAAATTAGGCCCCTTATTATAAGACTAATAATTTCAGATTTTTTTATCTGATGAATAAGACAAAGTGAACACGAGGAAGGAAGATGAATGGATTTTTAATACGCTAATACATTAAAGACCTCTCTGTCTCTGTCAATCACTGTCTCCCTCTAACACTCACAAGCCGGCACACAAAATAGCTCTGGCATTGCTTCCTCTTCACACTTGGGCATACATTGTGCTCTTTTTGAGACCGAAGACCAGATCGAAGGATGAAAATGGTGTATCATGACCGTCTGTCTGTTCATTTTCCCTCGTAACCAACCATGTTGTCATTCTGACAGCATTCATACAGTCATTCTTTCTATGCCTTGAGTTTTGAGCCACCTCAGGTGATTATAAATAGGCCACTGTAGTAATATATTATCATTTTTGGTTACTTTGCAAGGGAAGTTAAAAAAAAATGCTGACAGACACTCGACTCTCATTTTAGAGAGCTAAGAGTGTGTGTGAGCAACTTTATTAAAAGGGGCCACTAATAATATCATAAATATAGATAATATCAGCAGTCTTGATCAATGTTTGACAAATTGACGCCTCACATCAATTTAAAATATCAGGATGAAAGCTAATTTCTGATGCTTCAGTGTGTCATAAAAAAAAACTGACTGACAGTCCATATTGTCAATAGCCTTTAATCATTTAGAGGCACACATGACACATCTAGGACAAAGCATTTACAACGTCCTATTTTAAATGACTGTAGTCATGAATCTGATCTCGCAAACAAATCTTTGGATCTTTCTTTCCATAAGTATCCCTTCAGGTGAACACGCATGCTCTTTGGTGTCCCAGCCACTCAAACTTCCCCCCTGTGTTACAAAGAGATGGCCTAGTAGCTATGTCTCTTCTCACCCCAACAGATTATATTTAAAATCCGCCTGGCCAGCTCTTCGGACTGATTCGATATCCAGCTTGCTAAACAAGACAGGCACTTGTAATTCTGCGGTTTGGTAGCAGGTAGAGCAGGTAATCCAGGTTTGCCATCGCTGTAGCTCAGTGGTAGATAGCTGAACTGTTGAACCCTGTCCCTGCAGCTGAGGCAGGGTAGTGTAGCTGGCTAATTAGTCGTTTGCAGTTATGAGGGGGGTGAAAAAAAGAACTCTCTTTTCTTCTGCTGCTCCATTCCTACTTCTTTTCATCTCTCATTCATGAGCCCTTGGTGGTGCCCTTGGCACTGGGTACGTATACTATCAATCCACACCATCACACACACTAAGGGCTGGCATTATAAAACCACACCATAGGTTGCATACTAAGCACAAGCTTAATGAAGTTGTTTCAGAGGTGCTGCCTTGTGGAAAAGAAAAATCAATGATTATTTCACAATGCTATTGCACTTAATGTGAATTGAGATGCAATTTGTTAGATGTTGTTTCAAATATAACCTTTGGAGACAGTGTTGTATCCTAAAAAGTAAGGGAGGCACGCAAACCTTTTCCTCCTCACATCATTTAATGATGCACTGTCTCTGTCATCATAAGGCCACATTTCTGGTTCCTCTGAATCCAGGCCTGCACTTCCTGTGGACAGACCTGAAGAGTCAGCTCTTACACAGAATATGATGGTTTAACCTACAGGACTACTCCAATCCAGCTCAAAAGTGCACAGTATCCTCGGTAATACTACATGCTACATGTGGTACTACATGAAAGACACAAGATACTGTATAATATACCACCTCCAAAAATGACAATATCTTTTTAGTTAATTTTTTTGTTTTTTTCATAGTTGGATTAAAAAAGTTAAACTTTCATATATTTGATATTCATTTCAGGCTTTGTGGTTTTAATTTGATGATTTTATGGTTTATACAGTACAATATAATATATTAATATTCTGGGAAAAGTTTTTGTTTTGTGGACTGTGGGTCATGATTACTGGAATTGAAATTAAAAAAAAAATGTTTGGGACATTTTGGTATATGCGTGGTTTATCGATGCTGAAATATATTACTTTATTATCATGTTCTTATATAACTGATGAAAAATCAAGATATTCCAATTTTTGGAGATGCACTAGTGGACTATAAAATGTTTATATTGTTCCAGAGGAAGATAGGAAAAATAAGGATGACATCAGCCTGTGATGTATTGTTTTGACAAGATATAGATTTTATAGCTAATATTTTATAGACAACAACTTAATCGAAGTTTTCACAGTAATCATATGGAGACCTTTGACCTTTGCGCGTCTCCTTTTTGTTTTCTCTACATTTTACATACTTCTATTTTTCCCGTCTCTCATTCAGCTCTTCTATTAATCACGAATGATGGAGGTGAAAATGTAATTCCAGGTAAAGCAAGTGTTCAAGCTCTACAAGCAAAAAGAGGGCTGGCTGGATGGAAGAGAGGGAAACTCAGTCGTGCTGAGGGAGCGACGAGTGCTGGCTGTCGACAGGCACACCACCTGACTACCTTACAGCAACTGATTTGAAACGACAAGTCAAGAGAAGTCGGGAGTAAATAAGGGAGATATATAGGGAGTGAAAATAGAGGGAAAAAGACAGAGAGAGAGAGGGGGGAAATAGATTTGAGAGTGTTTTTGGGGAGTGAATAGATGGAGTAAACACAGCACAAGGGAAACCAGGGGATTCCCACCGAACCCGTTCGATATGTCACTGACACCGCGGAGCAGAATCAACAAAGTGCTCTGAGGGCAACACACGTGCATACGTACACACACTCACCCACACTATCGCTCATAGTTGACCAATTGGCAGGATGCTGGGACCCAGAGCTCCTTTTTAGAGCAGTGACAGGCACATGGAGAACACACTGGCTGACAGCACACGACAGCTCCTCAGTAAGTGGAGGAGAAAGGCAGCTCCTTCACCACTTTCTAGCTGTGGCTTTAACAAGTGGCCTGAATGTGCAGTGATGAATACAATAATATATTCAAGATACCAACTGTTAAATATTACCCTGTGTTGAGGCAAAGCTATAATTTACGTTCTCTCATCTGCTGATTGCCCTCTAAACCTCACGCTAGCACCCATCTGTATTACTTCTATCAGTCTCTTCAATGCCCGCAGACCCGCGCACTCCCAAATTCTGCTGCTGTGTGCCAGCGCACCAAAAGGCCTGTAGGCCTGTCCAAGAGATAGATAGAGAGGAAAAGAGAAAGAGGGGAGGTAGCCAATTAAGATTGGGAAACGGAAGAGTGAATGTGAGTGTCTGTGCTCGTGCACAATGATATGGGTAAATGCCTGACTTCATGCGGCTGTAAGTGTGCTTGCTCTAGAGCGTGCGTGAGTGCGGTGCCACAGGCTGTGCACACAGCCAAACCTAATTTAGCAGGCCCAGGTTTTTAACACAGGCCTTGAGCAAGCTAGCAAGCTATAGCTGGGCAAGATAGCCAGAAGTTAACAGGCACATTGCTCTCCTAAACCCCCTGAGATCTCATTCCCAACCTGAGGCCCAGAGAACTCATTTATTCATTGATGACCATCACCGATCACATCCTCGTGGTCGTATCTTTCCGTCAGGCACTTCATTACGATCATTCAGCTGTCACTGACATGTTTTGTGATTGTTTGCAAAAGACTCTACCACTTGCCTTGATGTATACGGTCTGACAGACTCAGCTTTTAAGCCGACATCTAACATGCTTCTGTTTTCTCAATGTCCCCTTGAAAGGGAACGGCGAAGGTATGTTACTTTGTGTACGTGTGCTTTTGCAGCCTTGCGCAGTACCCATGTGTGCTGTGTGTGCAGTGCATGTGTGGCACCGTGGCTGAGATGGATATGGCAACATGGAGCTTTTGTACTGCAGTGAGGCATGCCCTTGACGTTGTTGTCACTGATAAAAACACAGGCGCAGTAAGAGTCTGAACACAGGCACACACCTTGATCAGTATTGTGTATGGGAATTCATGCCCGGGGACTTAACACAACAAAACTGTGTCAGATTGTATCTGAGCCTCCGAACAAACAAACACACACCAAACTAGCTAAACTAACACCAACCAAAATTTCACTTGTCGAGCTTACATGCTGTTCGGCTACGGAATTAATAAATATTGCATCAATGAAAAGTAGAACAATTTCAAATGATGGTAGGTGAGTGTCGCCCAAAGCTAAAGATCGCAGAGTGACAATCAAACAACATAGAATAAGGCATGTGTGTTGGTTAGCGTGTGTATGCATAGATACACACACTTCCCATGCACTCTATGAATGTGTGTGTTTCATCTTATTCTACGAGGTAATAGGCAGTCAGCTTCACAGCCAGAGCATGACCTAGAAAGTGAAACCACACGGCAAGGGACTAAATGTGTCACATGGGCTCAATCATGGGCTTCTCTCTCTCTGAAGACATGGAGAGAGACAGAGAGAGGGTGGAAAGGAGGGGGCAGAAGGAAAGAGAGAGAGAGAGAGAGAGAAAAGACTTCTACCAACCTGCTGCGCTCAGAAGCTAATTAAGTCATTTGAAATAGCCACAGAGGGTACCTGTGTGCAATCTCGCCGAGGCAAAGGGTTGATGAGGCTCTGCAAGGCCGCAGGCTGACTTATAAAAAAAAGTCAAAGGAAGGGAGAGGGAGAAAGAAAGAAAAGTGGAAGAGGATTTTTTTGGTTTTTTTTCTTTATTGAAACCTAACTTGAAGAAAAACACGTGTGCCTGTGTCTTCTTGTGTTGTGTGGCAGTAAAAAAAAAGGTTAGGCATACCCCCAGCAGAGTGTGTGTGTGCACACACAGGCACTCAATGGGGAGCAGGTGGGAAGATGTATAGATGAGGGATGGAGGGGTGCAGGAGAAAGGCTCCTGATAATTGAGAGAGTTCACTCGGCGGCCACTATGTCCACACGTGCGTCTATTTAGCCATGAATTCCCAACGACTCACTGGTAAATTCACACAAATATAAACCTGTGTGTATTTGCTCTGTCCCCTTCTTAAACAGGCTGACACTTTCTGATCATGGGTGTAAACTTGTACAAACGTTGCGGGTTAAAATGAAAAGGTGAGAAGTGGGAATAAAGACAGAGTAGACTTCAAAGCCAGAGAAAATATAAGGAATCTGCAGTTGCCCTTGAACAGAACAAACACATACAGTATGTCTGAGGGTTTTGTGCCCTAACATGCAGCCCTCACCAGGGGCAAGCATGGCGACACCAGCCACTGAACTGGGTCACACACACACACACACACACACACGCACACACACACACACACATACACATACGCACACATTATAGACTGCGGCATTGGCAGCATGGTGATCACAGGAGAATGCAGACAGCGGGCTGGATAGAGCAGGATTGGACTATTCTAGGTCAGCCCTCCTGACAATAGACCACTGTCTCCTAATGTGGTGGGCTAAAGGATAAAGGCTACATTTGGCCTGACATTACAGCTACATGTTCCGAGAGGAGTACCTGCTAGATACAGAGACACACACACACACACACACGGGGGGCAACCGGCACAGTTACAGCCAACAATATACATTTCAGCAAAACTTTTCTGTTGCGTCTCCAATGTATGTTTCTAATTGAAGATTCTTTAAATTCCATCTTTACTCCTCACCTGTCTTGCTGTGTCTATCTTCACTTAGAAAGCATGTACAAACTGACATAGTGTATATGCACATATTAGTGGAAGAGGAGGTGCAGGGCAGGTTCAGGACCCAAAGATTCTTATTCACCTCTCACTCTTTTTCTCTCTCTTTTTCTATCCCAATCTAATAAAGCTGTATGCGGCAGATCTCCTCAGCTGCCTATAGAGAGAGATCAGCCTGTGGACTTCAAAGAGGTTGCAACTAGGTTACCACAAGACACTGCAGTCAGCGAGAGCAGTCTCTGGTCTGAGACACCTCACTTCTCTCCCTCCTCTCTCTCTGGCTCTGCTAACAGCTGCTTCTCCTCCTCACTCTCTCTCGCTCTCCATACAATGATATCAGTGAAATTAAAATGGATTATGGTGCCTCTCTCTCACCATTCCCACGGGATGTAGAGCACCATGTCATGTTACTGTTACTCTAATACTGTTACTCTAATTACTGTTACTTCTTTATCATTGTCCATCGGAGCTTCTGCTCAGCAGTTTAACTAATGCTTAATTTAGACGGAGAGAAAAAACACGGGTGAAAGAGAGAGGCTGCAAGAGCAGGCAGAGATAGAATACGAGAGAGACCGAGCAGAATGCAAAAACAGCCAAAGCCTCCATGGTTACACGCTGTCGTCCTGATCAGTCAAAGGCCAAAGAGACGTTGACTAAAAGGCTACTGCACAACACTTTGCTTAAAACAGTCACAGAGGCAGCCGGAGAGATGAACGGCAAACAGGAACCTCAGTAAGGGAAGAAAGAAGGAAGGAGGAAGAGGGAAGGAGGAAGGAGAGAAGGAGGACGTAAAAGTCAGAAGGGAGAGGGAAGGGCAAGTTTAAACAAGGTCAGTGGACGCAGAGAGTGGGAGTGGTCTGTTGCCTCTCTGAGCAAAACAACTATTGAACATGAGAAAAACAGTCACCAACATCTTAAGAGAGGAGAGGGAGGGAGTGAGGACAGGGGGGTCGAATACAAGGAGGAATACTTTCATCAGGTAGGTGAAGGACACAGCATACAGTGGCTCCAAACACACACACACACACATACACACACACAAATCCATAATTTTCTCCAGACATGAGAAAGAAAACATATCAGAAAATGATAATAAAAGATGTTATTTATTGGCCAATACGAGTCTGTGAACATATATTGTGTGTGTTACTTAGATGCAAAATACCTGCATTCACTGCCTGGCAAAAATATGTTTTTGTCTGCATATGATTGAATTAGTAGCAATCTCCATCTACCTGTGTGGCTTCTGGAAGTTAATCTTAAATTAATCTTAATCAAACAGACACATTGGTCACATCTGCAATGAACTGAAGCAGGACAAGTGGAGTCTTACATAACACCACAGCTAGAGTAAATACTGTATTAATTAAGTTGGCTAGTGTTTGAGTTACTTCGGAATTTTTTTAAAAACTGTGCCAGCACATGAAAAGATTTAATATTCTGAGGAAACTTCTGTTCTATTAGCCTCTGTTGTAAAGTGTATTTATCTGTATGAACAGCCAAAATATTTGCCCACTTAGGCAACAATTATCTCCCACTGCTTCCAATAGGCAACACATCAAATTCAGCTTTGAATAGAACTTTGTATTCTGTTTAAAGAAAAGGGTTACAAACACACCTAATGTGAACACCTGTCACCGCAGGTATGTCAAATTAACACTTTGAGAAATTAAACTTCAGAACCAATTTGTTCACGTAGGGGAAAGGCCAAAAAAACAAAAAAAGTTAATAGAGTGTCTTCATGATCATAAATGTGCTCAGAAACAAAATTGTAATTGTTAAATGTACATCTCTGAGGGCAGAGATTGTGCCTCAGATCCAAGCTGCAGTAGCTCTGGTTTGCTCTTTGGTGGTTGATCCAATCATACCAAGCAGGTTTTCATTCAAAGGAAGCCAGAGTGCCGAAAGTTATCATCACACTGAGGCTGAATGAACACTTGGCCGGCATGAGAGCTCCTCAAATGTGAAGCCAAAGCATTCTGACGAAAACCTGGTTGTAGGGTGCAGTATAAGTAGTAAAATAATTCTCAATTTTATCATGTCAAACGTAAATACTCAAAATACACCTCAAATAACTATTTTCCAAAGGTAGTTTCTGTTGTTGAAGAGTAGCTTTCTTAGTTCGGTTTTTGTTAGATAATTGATGCGATAGACATGGGCTAAAATGTCATGATTGACTGCTGACTTGTGTTCACAATAAAGCAGGTGGGTGTACTGGCCGGAACTCTATATCGTCTACCCACCCTTGGGAGAGGGATCCCTCCTCTGCGGTTCTTCCTGAGGTTTCTTCTTTTTCCCCGTCTAGGGTTTTTTGGAGTTTTTCCTCACCCGGTTTGAGGGTCTAAGGGTGGAGGGTGTTGCTATGTACAGATTGCAAAGCCCTCAGAGGCAAATTGTTATTACGCTCGTATTCAAGTAATTTTGGCTTCATGTGGGATGGAATCCTCAATGGGAGGAAGTGGTGATATGTCATCAATCTTTACTAATGTCAATGACTTGATGAGCCATTGTTGTCAGAAGGTCCTGATAAAATGCATCATTCTAATCAATGAATTGGGTCAAATTATCATCTGATCAAACAGGCAGGCTTGATTTATCTCACTTCCAGGACCCCTGCAGATGCTGCTGCATCCTTTAGTCAGCTGACGAAGAGCATCACATAAGGACCTTCAAGGAGACAAGCTACACTGTTCTCTCATCCCGAAAAGATTTGGATTGTTCTTTCTATGGTCTTGTTTGTTTTACGGCAAATGTATTTGTGTGTGCAGTATGGTGCATGCGTGTCACTGTCACTATTTGTGAGTGTGCGCCGTGGCATACTCTGTTCTCAGCTCAGGCTGACATTCGTCTGACTGACATCAGGGGCGACGGCAGCACAGTGGCATATGGTAACCGCCTGCTAACCGCTAAAACTTGACATCAGCGCAAACAAGTCAGCCAAGCGTGGCATAGTGTGCTCCTAAGAGGGTTAAGGGATAGGCTGTTAGCATAGAGTGGGATAATAACACCTATCACAAGCACGTTAATACCAGATAAAGGGGAGGAGAGCAAGACCAAATACAGTGGTTGGTGTTGACTCCCCGGGAACTGATGACAAGCTACAGGGAAAAGGTGATGGATAAGCTATAAGAAGTCTAAACAAGGGTTGTAATGAGAAGAGGTTCACATCATGATCTCAGGGTTTTGCAGCATTATTAAAGCAGAACTGCAAAGAAAAGAAGATTAACAAGACAGACCTGAGGGCCTAAAATTGAACATTAACTCTAACACTTAACTTTAGGGCCACCTAGTTCACATAATTACCTCTGCCAACATTACAACGGGAAGCAATGTTTTCGGTTCGGTTTGCATGTCTGTTTTTTTAGCAGTCTGCTAATCATGAACTATTCTTTTTTTATGTGAGTTTCTAGTAGCAGTGGTGTCAAACAATTAAATTTTAGTGTTTTATAAATCAAAGGTCAATGTCAAGAAAAATTACCAAAAAATTCTCATCTGATAACACTAGGGATAACTTCAAACAATCCTAGCTTGGCTAAAACTAAAACCAATTTCCGTTTACACCACATATTTGTAGTCTCAAAATTTAATTCCAGGATAAATTTGACTGCCAATGGTCAAATCACAAGTGATTTTGTAAAAATGCCAGGATTTCAAGATGCCCTTGGCAGCATTCTTCCAGATTTCAACTGAGCTATCTTTTTAGCTGCTCTATTTTCTTTACCAAAAAAGAGGTTAGCATTTTTGTATTTATTTGAAAAATCGTAAACATTGCATCTGGTTTGATCCACATCCTAAATTAGCATTACAATATATTTTTAGAAAATATTCTATGAATACAGGATTCTGTAGCCTTTTTGCATGTGTGTGTGTGTGTGTGTGTGTGTGTACTATAGGTGCTCTTTTGTCTTTGTTTATGTAGCGTTTGTAAATTGACCTGAAATGCATTGCATTTTTACCGATAAAAAAAGATTTTCTGCTCTGCCCCAGGTGTATGCTGTTGCCTCTTGAACAGGGCACACAGATAAACAACCACAAACAGTTAACCACTGACCCACAGTGCTGCAGAAGACAAAAGAACTGCAGGCAAATCTGATCACTGATGCCATCTCTCCACATTTTCTCTCTCTCTTTCTTTTGCGAGACACACAAGGGCACATATATCTTGAAACGCTGAAATGCCACCATCACTGTCATGATCTGATGTACTGAAATTTACATTTCACATCCATGGAACACACAGGACAATATCAATCTCAAAAGAAAGATAGGCCTTCAAATAAAGATTCCATCTTCAGTGTCTGGCCACCTACCGAGGAAAACAAATCACAGAGGCAGACAGCCACAAGACAAACACGTAAACATGGACAATATTACTGTTCATCTATATATGATAATCCATTGGGTCAAATGATTGATAAATTGGTTTAGATGCTTGCAAAGCACCTTGTCCTTGCTAGAGAACAAAAGAGGAACAAAACTTCAGATAGGAAAACCATAGCTGCATTTATTTTTATTCGTGTCTACAGAGTCGGCACTTGAAACGTTTAACAGAAAAAATTGCTGTTGTTTGCTTCTAACCCCTGTACACCCTAGAACCACTGTAACCCCTATTTAAGCACAAAGTTTCCTCTCATCGATCAAAGTGTGGCATACATGATCCAGGAGCATGACTCTGGTTCTGGAAAGCTTACAGCAAACTTCAACTCTGACCTGCAGAGATGCTCAGTAGCTCATTTGTGTGTGTGTGTGTGTGTGTGTGTGTGTGTGTGTGTGTGTGGCGCAAATTCACAGTGGGTCACTTATCTGCTCACCACCAGCTCCCTTGCAAAACTCAATTTCCTCCTCGAACATCCACAGCTAAGCACTTTTAACCTCTGCAAACCTGCTGCGATGGGGGATACATGTAAAAATTTACAAGAGGAAGAAAGAGTCTTTGCATGTGTGTACCTGTGCGTGTCTGTGTTTGTGGCTGTATGTAATATTAACTGAATCAAAGACAAAAACGATACATACACACACCTGCATCAAAAAAAAAAAAAAAAGAGTAAAATCTACTACGTTTCAGTTGTTAGACAGTGAACATGTTACCTCACAAGATGATGAATTGTGCATTGTGGAGGATTTTGGGGGTTTTTGGGGAGGTGTGTGTGTGTGTGATGGCCATAGTGGAGTGTTCCCAGTGAGAGAATGAAGAGGTATCCACCACACACTGCCTGGGGCCCTCTGGAAGAGAGACTAAACAAGACCTTCCCACTGGGACGCACACACACAGCCTGCAGCTGCAAATGACCTACTACCCACCTCACGCACACACTCACACACAGACAAGGCTTTTTTGATGATATAATTTCTTAATTTCAAGAGAAAAAAATGAAGTCAATTATCACACATGGGCTACAAAAAAAGAGTAGAATCCTAAATAATGTTGTAACAATTAGATCAAAGTCTTCCTTTCATTTTCTTTTGTTTTTTTAATCCTCTCTTCCCCAAAGCAACATGGTGGCATGAGCAGCATGGAAAATGACACAACTAACAGCGTCTTCAACTGTGTACACATACAGTATATTTGAACATATGTGCACAAACTGTATAGAAAAGATTTGTTTTGCTGTATTATGATACAAACTGGATCTATGGCATTAGCTCCCAAAGTTTTTAAATATCTATTTTCAGCATTTATTTTAGGTTTACTTACTGTAAAATGTGGAATACAATGTAAAGCTATAAAAAAAAAAAAAGGACAACAATAACAGTTTTTTACGGCACTGAGGGTTACTAGGGGTGCCAAGTTTGAAGACACACTACTCAAATTGGATTAATGGAGAAATCCCATAATGCAATTGTGCTTGCTTTTTTGAGTGAATCCTGAGGTATTTTGTACAAGATAAACAATTACTGCATGGTAGAAATTTGCACAGTTAATTAAGTGTAAACCTGTTAAAATGAACACTTCCTGTGGTTATAGAGGCCAATCGACACTTATTACTGCCACAAAACTTGCTGTGTGTTGTCCCTTGACTCACTGCTCTTATCCCGAATGTGAAATGTAATGATGGATTCTCCCCCTGCACACTTGTGTGATTTTTTTGCAATTTGCACTGGATTAAATTACAGATGCCACAAGTCATTATAATGACAGGACCTCCCAAAAGAAAATCCATTTTATACAGGGTTTAATATGGAACATAAAAAGCCCTATGCCAATGACATTCAGAAAGAATAGAAACCATGTGTTATGACCTTTTACCTACAGTGTATGTTTATTAAACACCTCAACTGTCATTCTGCAAACTGTCGTTTTCATGTATCACAGCCTTGTGAAACAATAGCCTGTGTGTTTTCCAAGAGGAAGCCTCGGGATGAACATATCTTCTTCATATCGTTCTCTGACTGACAAATAAAGGGTCCCTGCCAGGAGAAACTCAATGAAACCACAATCAATACAGTGCTACAAGGTGCGTTCACACACACTATGCAGAGAGGGGATGAAGTATGATTACCTGGAGCAAATAACAATCAGCTGATGCTCATACAGTATGCATGCACACACACACATACACACACATGTGCACCCCAAAAACACTTAATATGCAAATGTATTTTTTTTTTTTTTTTTCTCCAACAGAGACAGCATTTCATTGTTAATCTTGAGAAGGAGGGGCAGGGGGCAGATAGATAAATAAATAGGTCTCCAGATATCTAGCTTGGACCTCAATTGATGAGAATTCGCATACAGCAGCAGCAGTGCTGTTAGGACAGGGAATACCACCACGAAATAATGTTTTCTCTCCTTCTGATCAATTTTTAATTTGGCCTGTGCAGGCGAGCCCTTGGCGGGCCTGGTCCCGGTAATTATTGCGGGTTATTGACAGCTGCCTTCCCCTTGGGATGCTATTTAAAAGAGGTTTAACCCCAGAGCAAGTCCAGGCCCCACACTCGCCTTTGAAGGTGTCAAGTGCATTGATCTAAGCTGCGGGATCTACTGGGAACCTGCCACCTGGAGGTGTGCGTCTACCTGTGTGTGTGTGTTGTTGTGCTTGCAGGGCTGCTATTACAAGGCCAATGCAAGGCAGCACATTTTTGACCCTTACACAGAGCCCCCCCTCCCCCCGGCTAAATCTGGCTGGTTGCATAGAATGATACTTGTCTGGTCTAGACACCTGATGCCCTAAGATAGGCAGTACACACGCTGTACATACAATGTTATCACTTCACAACAAATACACACACACACACACACACACACACACACACACACAGGTTAACTCACAGCTTGGGGGGAATTATAGAAACTAATGAGAAAGGGAGAGGACGAGGAATGGTGATTGGAGAGACAGAGAGGACAGAGGCCATGACACGAGACAGACAGGAGCCAGAGTGTGCAGTCGCTGTTGAAGAAGACATGATTCAGAAAAAAAGAAAGAGAAGCAGGTGGGCAGGATGACAGAAATTAAAAGAGGATTTCTGTGTTTGAGTTCGTCTGCTTCACTGACCCTTTCCAGCCTTCCATTGAAATTCTGGGCAGATACAAAGCCCAGGGCTTTTGACACACTTTTGAAAACACCACACCTCCTCTTTCTTTCCAGTGGGTCTCCAGTGTCAAGCCTGACTCACTACGAAGAGAAAAAGAGAGATTGCGCGGAAGGGGCTGAGTGGGAGGGGAGGCCTTACACAGGGTAAAGATCTGCTTTTTGTAGACAAAGATTTGGAACTTCCAAATTAAATTAAGTTGTTCTTGACAACTGTAGACTACATTGGAAGCTCACATGGTTTGATACTGTGAATGTTTTATTAATATTTGAAGTATCTGAAAACCACAGAAACAGATTATTGACGATAATTTAAAACAAGCAGAGTTTTCACTCCAGAAGAAAAAATAAAGCATTTTGGATGAGAATTTTTCAAGAACTAACAGTGCCTCCAAAAACCACAGAGGGTGAACTGCAGAAATCATGGAAGAAAAGTAAAGTAAAACCAAATACAAGTCTCTCTAAACTCTGGCTTCTCCATCGACAATGTTGTTCCAGAGAAGTGAAATAGGACAGTTGATGCCTTGCAACAGCACCTGTGTGTTTTCCTCCACTTTGGACACAAAGTTCCAAAGTTGAAAGTCCTACACTGAACTCCAGCAGCTACTGTAACTAATGATCCCACCTTTCAATATTTCCTCCCTCCGCAATTATTCTGACTGTAACCTCACAAGCTACTCTCTCTCTCTCTCTCTTCCCCACCGCCCCCCCCATACCCTCCAAACCCCTTGGCACTGAGCCCCCACCTCCATCGTCTCAGTCTCAGGATGCAGAGCAGTGACAGGGCCAGAAGTTAATGATACAGCTGCCATGATGCAACAAGCAGACCTGTCGACTGTCAGGAATTGAAATCATGAAGGAATAAGCTGTCATTAAGAGCCCCTCTCCCAGTAGTGGAGCTGTCAGACGCCTGCCTTCTGCCTACTCTCTCCCTTCTCTACACTCCTGTCTCAGCTCTGCCAGTCCCACCCCATTTGCAGTCACTCCCTCGCACTCCTCTTATTTCTCTCCTCCTGCCTCCCATCCCTCTCTGTACCCCTCTCCTTCCTCCCTTCTATTCTCTCCCAACC
>KV751368.1:1644814-1660582 GCA_001698575.1 Mola mola | reverse complement strand
AACAATGAATGAAACATCTGTGAACATCACTGACAACACTGGCCTTCAATTAGGTAAAATGAATTTTTAAAAAAAAGGTTAAAATAAAAATTTTAATTCTGCGCTGGGACAACTGGATGAGGATGTTTCCTTGAACCTCTGCGGAGTTCTCACGTGTCGGAGGGAGCGATCGTGGGAGAGTCTGAAACAGGCCCTCTGCGGCTGAGGTCACCACTGTGTCTGCGCTTTGTTTGTGCAGAGGAAGCATTGTGGCGGTGAAGCAAGAAGAGCAGGATCAGGGAGGAAGGAAAGGACTTAGAGGAGGGCTCAGTGGGAAGAAAGAAGGGAGAGAGAGAAGGGAGAAGTAATCCTGAGGAGCCAGAGCTCCGTGCCAGCTCCCACTGCAGTGAACAGCTAAGAGGACGAGAAGCAATGGCAGGGGGGTAGTTAGGGAGAGAGAACAGCACAGCCTTGATATGAGGCCTTTAAGTGGGTGGGCTGTGACATCAACTGCTTGCAAACCTTTGGTCATTCCCATAAAAATATCTTCATCACTCTCAATCACACAGCAAGCCAAGGACTTAATGAAGACCAATATGACTGCAAGTGGATACGTTTACAACTGCAGAGACCTCCCACGTTGTGTTTGCATTTGTATCAGTTAATCTGTGTGTGTATTTGTCTGCTTATTACAACAGTCTGGCCTGGGTAGGCTGACCGCACCTAAGGCGTTAAGGAAATGGTCTTGCAAAGAACAGGAAGAAGAACCAGGACAGAAGAGGCTGCTCTCGTGACGAGCTCAACGAATATGGACAGTTTGTCACTTTTGCCCCTTGTAGCACCAAGTGCATGCTTGGTGTGAGGTAGACACACGACGATTTAATGTAAAAGCAATGTAAAGCTGTACATGTCAGTTTCAGCTGACTCAATCTGATGACCTAGCGCAACAAAAAAAATGTCTTTCACCCAGGAAACCAGAGTTAGCATCTAATCTGAAACCAAGCGCCATCATTTCCTAAATCTAACCATGTTGTTTATGTGTCTGAACCAATCGCCATCATTGTTTTGTGAATAACATTATTGAAAGTAACACAGATCTTGTATGTCTGCAGCTGATGTGCACGAGCCTCTGCGTGTCAGCCTGTGGGGCTAAAGGGAAGCGAAGATGCACCTTCAGCATCTAGATGTGACAAAATATTGATAACTAATAAGCCAGCATGAGAATGGGTTGGAATATGAGGATAGAGAGAGGTGACAAAGATGTAATGAGAACAAAAAACAAAAAACAAAGAATAGTGAATAAAGCAAATGCAAAAAGAAAAGAATGTGAGAGAGGGGACAGGTTAAGCTGGACAATGGTATGGAGAAACCTAAACTAAAGTGGAGGAAAAGAAACCAGAGATGAAAACATGACCTCATCTTCATCAGGATTGCTGTTAAATATCATGGAGATAGATTCAAAATCAATTTCATGACTGTCATAATGGAATATAAAATCAATTTTAAAATAAAATAAACATGAAATAATAGGTCTTTCTATCACTAAACATGTAACCAATTCAAAGTAATCATAAGTTGTAAGCTTTAATCTTACATAATATTCATTCATTCATTCATTTTCTACCGCTTATCCTGTTAGGGGTCGCGGGGGGGGCGGGGGGCTGGAGCCTATCTCAGCATCTTGGGGCGAAGGCGGGGTACACGCTGGATGAGTCGCCAGTTCATCGCAGGGCTGACATATAGAGACAAACAACCATCCACACTCACATTCACACCTACGGGCAATTTAGAGTGACCAATTAACCTACCCCCAGATTTGCATGTTTTTGGAATGTGGGAGGAAGCCGGAGTACCCGGAGAGAACCCACGCAGACACAGGGAGAACATGCAAACTCCCTTACATAATATATTTAAAGAAAAATGTTGGCACTTTTTGGGGCTCATGAAGCCTCAATGGTGTATCGAAAAAAAACTACTTCAGTGAGCCAGCACGACTAGACTCTAGACAGAAACACATAGTGTAAACCACTTACACAACAACCTTGTGTGTAGACACACGCCTCTTGTCTCTCTGGTCCAGAACCCCCTCCAAAAGCCACTTAGCCATAGAAATGGGAGACCAAGAAGAGGCATCAAAGCTGTTTATATAATGAAACTGAAAGAGCGGCCCTATGCCGTATCACTGACTGCACCCAGGAAAGCATTACTGCTTCTCCAGAGAATAGAGAAGAGGAAGAAAAAGGAAAAAGAAGAAAATCCCCCCAAACAATGCAGCACAACAACAGCAGCGACAACAGCAACACACGCTCAGAGAGAGAGAGAGACTGCGAAAATGAGAGTGCATGAGGCAATAAAAAGGTTGTTTATTTTAACTCAGCTTCGTGTACCAACAGAAAATGGTATTAAAATAGAGCTTATTGTTGTGAATTTGTGATCTGTCAGTCCGTGTGGGAAACAAAGGTGGGGGGGGGCTACCAGTGTTATTCCCATGAGGTCTCTGTCAGTTTTCTGTCAGAGGAGAAAGAGGTCTCCGGGGGAAGAAAAAGTTTTCAGACAGAGACTGGCATACTGTTTACACTTAGTGTAGATATCCCTCTCTCACTTCATCAGCGCCCTCCCTCCACCGCTCCTCCTAATGGCATTGTAATGACCTCCTCAGGTGTTAACTGTGAAGCCAGCAGAGGTCTAATTCAATGTGAAGTACTGTATGCAACTCTGGGTTGCCGGTGGTGGTGGCGACAGATGCCAGCTTTGTAACTACCAGCCCTGTTGCCTTTTTCCTAACACCCCCCTCAAGTCTCCACCCCCTGTCCAATTCCCTTCCCTTTCATCAGCGCTAGCCCGCCTCACCCACACCCTGCAACCCTGCTCTGTCTGCTTCCTTCCCCGAGCTCTCAGCAGAAGCTGTAGAGGGAGCGCTGAAGTGTTTTGGGAACGGAGAAGTGATGGCAGTCACTGAATCTCAACAAACAGCTGTCATTTATAGTCCTTCTTTAGACAAATCCCATTAGTTTCAAAACAAAATAGCCCATGACTGGTATGAGGCCTCCTGATGCTACAGATACAATACGGAGTCCTCTGTCTTTGCTCCCTACTTGATGCAACACTTTACACTAAATACTACAGTAGGATTTGTTGGTTAATATCAATTTTCAAATTGGCTAAACACTATACATTTCTGCTCGCTGTTGAGTAACACACATGTCAAGAACTGAGCTGACTGTATCTACCTTGATGTTTCCTTCAGATGCTCCTGTGAGTAGATTGTGCTGGCAGCTTGCATGTGGTTACAGATTATGACCAGATGTAGATGTATGTTCAGCACTCTAAAAACAAAAATAGGTCTGTTTCTTCCAGGCTACTGTAGAAACCTGGCAGAGAACACTAGATCATTCAAAGGTTATTTTTGGATTATCACGATAAAAACATTCTGAAAGTTACATGGAGGCAGACAGCAGAAATGCTGCAGTTCTGCTTAATGCTACACAGGATGTTGCAAGCAGGGGCTGTGCATGTACATAGAGAGAGTACTATAATACAATGGTGGATGAAGAAAATGTTCCCTTTCTAATAAATCACGACCATTTTACTGTGCATATTGTTTGTCTGGAGTCTACCATCCAAATGTATGCAGATGACGGTTTAATTTATGCACACGGCTGCTGTATAACACAAGTTTCTACCAACTTATAGTAGGCAAATTTAATGCAATAAGCTTCTCATAATTCATCATTAACAAAGAAATGTGCCTTTCCTCCTCCTTGCTCAAAGGCACGTCAGCATGGCCAGAAACCTTGGCCAGCTGGTCATTGCTACACCCAGCATCCATAATATGGAAACAGAGGAAGAGGAGACAGGAAGAGGAGAAAAAAGATAACTGAGGGACAGCAGAGAGGGGAAGAAACAGTAAGACAGATAAAGAGACAGAGAGAAAAGGAGAGAGAAAAGTCTTTCTAATTCAGCCATCTGGCTAGCTTTAATTCATTATAATATTCAATGTGTGTGTGTGTGTGTGTGTGTTTACAAATTTGTGAGAGCTTTCCATTCCACAGATGCAGTCAGAGCAAAGAAGAATCCTCATTTATTAACAGCTTAATAGAGCTCCATCTGGGCCAGACCCTATGCTTGTCTTCTATCAGAGAGTTTCATCACTGAATCAGTGGAATTAGACTACAACTGACACTTAGATGGGCAGAGGTGACCCTGCTGCACTGAGCAACATCGCACAGATAGTGTGCACTGTATTACAGTTGGAATACAGCAATTATGATAACAGGTCAGAGCCAAGGATGCAAAACGTCACGGTAGCAGTAGTCTGGGGGCTTTTTAGCGTTGGTCTATGTAATGCTCCGGTTTGATTAGGAGACAACAGATTTTTTAATTTTTTTTTTTTTTTTTTTAAAAGGTGAATAGTAGAGGTTAGGTTAATAATAACTAGATAGAAAAAAAAAATCATTATAGAGCACATTCAGAACATAAAGAGACATATCAGATGCAGACTTAATTTGTCCTGCTTATCTAGACAACCACAGATGGGTTTTTTGTGTTGTTGCCATGCATTCTGACTACACAGAAAGATATTCAGTAAAAAGGCCTCAGTAAGAAGCAAAACTCTGGCTAAAATTTATAAAAGCTACATTAACCGAATATTTAAGTTTTACCTTCAAAGAATCTGAGATGGTTAATAATCAAGTGCTCCTTAGGGGCAATAGAAGCACATGGGTCAGAGTCAGTAAACTATACTCAAAGAACACTCAGACAGATGTTATAGAAGAAGAGAAACATGTACAGATTGGGTAAAATAAAACACAAAAAATAAATATGAAATAAAAAATGTAAACAGCACAATTTTGTGTCTACTGCTGCAACAAGTTCAGAGAAAAAAACCCAGAACGTGATTTAAATTTATGCACTTGCTATTTCTATTACTTTTGCTTAATGATTCAGGTTTTTTTTGCTTTAGAACTGGAGACGCACGTATAAATCAAAATGTGGTCCAATAGTTTTTCTCAGGTGTTGAACAGCAGCACTGGTGGCCGGAACAAATTTTTTCTTCCACGTACATTCAAAGAAATACTGCTTGCGGTGTTTAACCAATACTTGAAACACTTAAAAAACACTCTGTAAATCTCTCCACATCAAACCATAACTTTATGAGGAAGAAAAACATTAGATTTTTTTTTTTAAAGTAGAGTGAAAAACTATTCACAGTTCTTGTGCTCAACTCAAATGTGGCCTCTTTCTTTTGCTTGTAGGTCATCACACCAACATCCTCTTAGTCCCTCTTTCTATCTGTTCCTCCATTCAGACGAGGCTGAAGTGCAAATTGGACATCTGGTGCTGTGATGTGTGTGACAATCGCGTACACAGACACACAAAGTCGTACACACTGACAGGGTCCTCCAAACAACATACAGCACCATTGAAATATAAAGACACTGAAAGGGAGAATGGAAGGAGGGAGGGAGGGAGAGATGGACAGAAACAAAGCAGCAAAAAATTGTGTAGCACATTTTAAAAAGGTGATTTACAGTGTATTATATATAAGACATTATGTTATTTAAAAAGACAAAAAATCTAAGTATACAACATACAAAGACTCATAAATGATTTTTTAAGATAGAATAAATTCTAGATAAATTGTAGTGCAGCTACAGTGCAGTGCAAGATGTGAAACAAATTTAACTTTAACTACAAAGCAGAGGCAACCGAAGATTCTGAAGGTCTGAGTTAAAAAGGAGAAAGTTGAAGCATAATCAAAGTTTTTGTTGTTGTGGAGCGTTTAAACTGAAATTTGCTTCTCTTCTTTAAGTTTAAGAAAAGCGAGGGAGTCTCAGATGATTTGGGAATTCGGGGCTTTGTAAACCATCTGATTTAACTTTTATTCTTTTAAAGGTTGACATCAAAAATAAAAAACTTCCATAAAATAAGACCTGCCAAGTGCAACTTGGGAAAAAATGGCCGTTGTGACCTTTCAAAGAGTTCCTGCCCATTGAAACGCTAGAGGGCTTTTAAGGTGAAATGGATACAGGAAGTGTTGGTTTGTATTTACAAAGCACTTTGGTACCTTGAACAAGGCAAACATATTGTATTGAAACGAGGCTTCATTAGCTGCATGGTTTCTTTTACACATTATGCTTGGCTGGTAGGCAATGTGTACAGTAAGCTGCATTGGATTTCCTGCCAGCGATAACCTCTGCTTCCATTTTCTCAGTGAATCCTAAAAATGAAGGGAGGATAATTCCGGAGACTGATCCATGAGCTGCTTATCAATACGCTAATATTGAGGCTGTGGTATTTGTCTTTGTGGTGCTGAGACATCAGTGTAGTCCTGGTCGATGGGTTGTTTTGTGTGACCCCAGAACACATTGCCCAAACTGACAAGCAGCCATCTCAGCTTTCTCATATACTGGATTTGGTCTGAATCAGTTTTCCAGTTGTAATGTCAGGGGTTTGGTCTGTTTATGCTAACATTTAGTTTTCCAAAAGCTTTGCGGATCAAAGTTGGCTGAGCTTAACCCATAAATTACAGTCTTGGACTTTAGGTTTAGGTTTTGCGCCCATGTCTGATGAGCTAGCTCACTGGCAGAAGATATTTGCAGAGTGTCACGGTGTGCAAAAAGGAACATTTAAACATTTGATGACCGTCTTAGTCAATTACGATAAGTAAAGAGGCATTGTGCAGTCCAAGCCACAATTCAGTCAGTCCTTAATCTCCATTTGCATTGTGTAAGAATATTGGGTAACAAAAGGCAGATCAAAAATTAAGGGAAAAAATTAAATAGTGGGGCAGACAGGCAGTTAGAGGATATGTGCATGTTAGCAGAGCAGGAGCCATCAGTCCTCCAGAGATGGGAGAAAGGGGGAGGGAGGGAGAGAAAGGAACGCAATTGAACATTAGGGTTTGCGGTTTGAGTCATATTAATAGAGGCAAACCCAAGCACCCATGTCCTTGTGTGCCATCTCACACAGCTTTCACACTGTCTCAGGTGGCAGTCTTATAAAGAGTACTGATGGCTTTGTTGTGTGGTTGGCCCGTAACAGACTTGTCTGCACACAAACGTATTGTACCATAATGAAATCCGAAGTCTCTCATCCTGTCTCAGAAATGAAGGAGGGAGGAAAGACTAGATGGACGAACAATGACACAAATAGCGTACATCTGCATGTGTCGGCTGTAGAGGTGCAGACAACACAGGTATGTTTGTGTGGCACTCACTCGTAAGCTCCCATGCCCAGAGGCTGGTCGAGCAGCATAACCCACTTTTACACACAAAAGCATGCAATTCAATAGTTGTTTCGATTTACAATGGATTTCTTCTTACCAGCAAAAACAATGGATTTTTACTTGCATAGCTGTATACGTTGCAATAATCATTTTCTTGAATCATCTGTAGTCTAAAAACAGCAAACTGATAATACTGCTTATTCATGTAGTGCTTTGTTCTTCTAAGCCAGTTAATCTCCTGCAGCACCATTCATACCGTATTTGTTCCCATTTACTCAACCGCATATCAATGCTGATTGACACAGATTTCTTTTTTTCCTCCACTAACGAAGCTGCTTCCGTCAATTTTTTTATATCACGGGATAAATACAATTTGCATACACGCTGCTTGATGATTATTAGCTTCCTCCACAGCTTGGCCCCCCTTGGATGCCTGAGTTCAGCTTGTTTAAATGTCTGTGTGTTCTTTCAGGGCCTCTGCTTGCATGCTACCAAATGTTTGTTTCTACAGCCTTTTAAGATGCAGCTTGATAGTGCGTCAGCAGGCAAATGAAAACGGGAAAAAAGCCTACACAGAAAGCTGCCTCCCAAAGGAGTTAGTGTATACCTGCATTAGAAATAAAAAAAAACACCCTGGTAATCCCACAAACGAGTCTATCACTTTGCTTTGAACTTCAAAGAATGCTCGTACAATTAAAAGCAAAATAGCAGGGGATGCAAATAGAAAAAAAACTGATTACAAAAGAACATTGGTCTCATTATCTTAATGCATATTGCATGTTGTGGTACTGCAGGAGTGAATTACAGGTCAACCTTAGGATGGAGGACGCTTGGATCTCTGGTGGAGCGGCTGGACGACCACAGAACTTGATAACGGTATCGAGGAACTTCACACAAATATGTCAGTTATGTTGCGTTTTAGTAGCCACAGTAAAGGCTACAAGTTTATCTGCAGTTTTGTGCATCATTAAATGTAAAACCTGCAGCCTCTTTACAACAATGCAGACAGACCTACTGTACTATATGCCCCATAGGCAGGTGTTTTATAAACACTGTGCCTCGTTAATGTTCCCTCAAAAGGCCTGGTTGAGGACCATTGCTCAGGTTCTGATCCAGATTTCACATCTGAAGTTTTGTGCTTTGGCGAAGTCAGCTTTTGCCAAATCGTCTGCTAGTTCCACATACAGCTTCGTATTACGGGGGCTGCCTTTGAGTTTCTCCTGAAACCCGGGGATGCCCAAATCGCAACCAAGCATCTTGTTTCCTCCGCAGACCGCTGAACAACTTTCTTCAACGTAGATTTGGGCTCCAACCTTTGAGTTTGTGTCTCATCTTCTAGTTTTTGTTTAATTGCGGGCGGCAAACCAACACTTGTTTATATCTCCTTCCTGATAATAAGATACGCCCATCGAAGACATCACTGAAACGTTACCTGACACCTCACCGTTTGCAACGAAGAACCAGCTATTTTTTGGTTCCTGTGCGAGCAAACTTTTCGGATTCCGTACCTAAAACGTTCTTAGTGTGAACACTCTAGCCGGTTCAAAAGTAGGTTCGGGAACCAGAACCAGGGCAGGGGGCCGTGTCTGTGTGAATGTGCTACCTGTGCCGTTTAAGTTGTTAAAACGAAAGTTACAGGGGAACGGGAGAACAGACTTTTCACACAAACTTTACAGAGTAAAGGGAGGGGCAGAGAGGACTGGAATTTAAAAAAAAAAAAAAAGGCCACATGATTTTGTCACGTCTGAAGCAAATCAGTAGCCATCATGGATAAAACATGCATGTGTTATAATATTTGTAAATATTACCTAGCAATAGACAGATGCAAGTCAAATATTAACTTTGACACGAAGGCTGTAGAAGACTTGAAGCAAAAACTCTGCCTTATCTCATCAACATAAATAAGCACGTGACAGGTTTCATTTGGGATAAGGGCACGAGTGCCTTGTCTGTTTACTCCAGAGAATCATATTGTAATGTCACATTAATAAAAATTTGCTCAGGACAGAATGTCCTAATAGGCATAAAATGCTGAACGTGGTTGGCCTGAACTATGTGTTACCTCTCCAAGAGCTTCATAGCGCTTCTGGTTCCAGCGGTGGAGATCCTCTCTGGCATTGAACACAAAGGGCTCTCCAGTTTTTATATGTCTAAGCTGACCATCTGTGGGGGAGACACAGAATGAAAATATGGGAAAAACACATGTGTATTAGTAATGGATACCTACAGTACACGTGTGCATGTGATAGTAAAGTGAGCAGAACTTGTGCCAGGTTGTGTAAAAGCACCTCTATCTGGCAAATTAAGCAAACTTTGCTTCACTCCGTAATTGCTCATTTTCTCTCTCCTTTTTTTCCCCCTTTCCTGGTGCTTTCACCTCTTTCCCCTCCTTCAACCATCCGCATCTGGTCGATGCAAAGCCTGCGGAGGAAGCAGCGTTCATCCGGTCACGACTCTAACGGCCTTCTGGTTAGTCTGGCAGGCCAGGGGTGGACAGCTGGTCTGGTAAAAAGTCTCTTCCCTTCTCTTCCTCTTTAACTATGTCAATCTTGCTCTCTCTCTCTCCTCCATCACTCACCCTAGCAACAAACCACAGGTCTGCCTGCTCCTGGCTTTTCCACCCGCAAATCTCTGTGCGCA
The DNA here is from genome assembly GCA_001698575.1 of Mola mola. Classification (NCBI taxonomy): domain Eukaryota; kingdom Metazoa; phylum Chordata; class Actinopteri; order Tetraodontiformes; family Molidae; genus Mola; species Mola mola. Next base: position 1,650,735 of record KV751368.1, on the reverse strand, counting down.
AAGACTGAAAGAGGTGTGGGAAAGGTTTTAGCGTGTGTGCATGAAGACAGAAAGGTGGCCTGGCATGCATTAACCACAACGACAACTGCTCCTTGCAATTCCTGTGAGGATGCTGTCTGGGGATCAGCCAATCACACACACACACACACACGCACACACACCGTCACTCCGGTCAGGAGGAGCAGGTGTGTTGGGCATACAGTAAGTGCCACGAAGCTTGAGTAAGTGCGTTTTCTCTAAATTGTTGCAAGTATGCCAAACAACCATTACTACACACAATAACTGACTGAGAACAAACAAAACCTTTGTTTGGGACAATATGCCAGTGATGTATCTTAATTCAGAGGACTTTTTTAAGACATCCAGGTTTTAGTTGATATAAAACAGCCATAAGACAGAAAGATGCTGTTCACAAATAATACTACTTTTTTTTTTTTTTCTTATAAACAACTACCCTCGTGTGGCTGTGAACCCCTTTACATTTACCTTAGCAATGAGCCCATCGATCCTACGGCTGACACTACAACACAATAAAACCATAAAGAGTGTGAAATTTAATTTTGACCTTTATGACTGCAGGATTGTTAAGAGCTAACCCACTGAAAAGTAGACATACTTAACCCAAACAGCCAGAGGGCTCTCATACTTTCTCAATTACTACACAACCTGAGCAAATCCATCTAAGATATAAATAAATATCTTTGCGTGATAAAAGACTGCATTAGTATTTTTTTTTCCTCTCCTCATAAAGCTAACATTTCACTCCTCTATCAATGTGATAAATCCTACATTGCCAACACATTGTGTTTTACAGCGCTTGCTTTCATTGAGTGTTGATAGACAACATGTTATAGGGAATCTAGCTTTGTCATCATGTTGCATTAAGAAGCAGACTTGTACCTGAGAGGTAGAGCAGGAGACGAGTGAGAAGTTAGGATAAAGCATTGTGTAAAAAGTACCTTGAAGAAAATCAATTATGCATTCATGGAGGGGCCAGGATCTAAACACTACTGCCTAAGAGAAGGAAGAGAGGAGCTATAATGAAATCCTACTCTATGAAAGGAGTGTGTGTGTGTGTGTGTGTGTGTCAGTGTGAGCTTGGGAGTGGAGGGGGGGGGGCTGATCAGCTCCACTGCCTCCCCCAACACATCCTCTCAGAGGAATAACGTTTTCTCAACTTTTCTCCTCTTTTCTGTCATAATTAGCATTCTGTTCTCAATTTGCCCGCTTAATTAGGTGTACATAACCTTGGATTTCCAGTAATGGAAAACTGGAGGGCTAGCGAGATGAAGCCATCATCTTCAGTGATTAAGATACCTGCAAACTATTGTACACAGCCTCGTCTGTATTCACGTCATTACATGGTCAAATTAACATTTTTGTTCCACCTGTCTTAGGCCAAGGTAGCCTGACTGTAGGTACAGAAATGCCTGAAAGTCAGAGTGACTGTGAAATGCTATCCTTCAAAAACAGGCGGGTGGAAATTGACAAGACACATGGAATAGGGGTGTGTGTGTGTGTGTGTGTGGTGTGTGTGGGGTGTGTGGGTTGGGGGGGGGTCTGTGTTTCAGGAGGGCAGGGGTAGAAATAGAGAGATATATAAGAGAATTGGAGAGACTGGGAGGTGAGGCAAATGAAGCACAGGGTCTCTGAATGTGTTCGTTCCTCCATGGGAGACTGAGCTGGGACTCGAGGGTGGGGTGAGCTGGTGGGGGGGGGGGCATGTCTCTGTTCTTAGGCACAGTGAGTTTATGCAAATGCTCCGTCAGGCGAAGGGCAAGGCTGAGTAGGTTACTGACGGGCCGTAGAGTACACAACATGTCCCACACTCAGCCAGCCAGACAGCCAGCAGGGACACTGACAGAAAACAGAGGGGAGAGAGAGAGAGGCTACAGAGGAATACTAAGAGTCAAAACCTGCTTCGCCACCACCTTCCTCTCCACCCAGTTTGATTAAAGCGAGGCAAACAAAGTTTAAGATACCATCTGAACCAGCAGCACAGTTTTAAGATCAGAAAGTAAAAGTGACACATCGATAATAGCTGAAAATAACTATTTACACACTCTTTACGTTCAAACTTCCTTATGGCAAAATCATTTCTATTTAGCTGTAGCATGAATCAACAGGAAGCACACAACAAGCATGTAGATCAAACTGGAAATGCTGTGACGAGGGGCTGCCAGTAGATGCTAGCTGCTTTTATACAGCCTTCTCAAGCCCGGACTATTCAGCGAAAAACTTGAATGACTTTAAAAAGGAAGTTATCCCAGGAGGAGACGAGGTCTAACATGTTGTTCATATATTTTGTTTGCAACCTACAACTGGGAGGTTTACCAGAAAGAAGAAGAAAAGCAGCCGAAACTTGGGAGCAGACTGGGGAGACAAAGAAATCTGGGAGAAATTTACACATTGATGTTAATCTAGTGTTTTAAAAGCACTGCTTGACGAATATCTGACATGTCATTCCAGATATTGATTGCTGAAAGCCGCCTGGATTTTGAAATCTGAGAAGCAATGTTACGCCACTATTGTTTTGGTGTGTGTAAACCGTCGGTCTTTGTTGTGGCGGTATTACACCTCTGTTTGTATCATTGAAACCTGGGATGACAGCACTACTCAGCCTTATTTCCAAAATTACCCAGTGGTCACTTGCAGTATTAGAGCAAAAAATTCCTGTGGTGTCCCAAAAAAACGTTTCCCCCCCAAACATCTGTAAACTGTTGACAGGATACTTCAAACTGCAGACAAAGTCCATTAAGACTCTCTAATATAATGGCATTCTATTTTATATGAATAGAACTTTCCTTGAGCTGAAAAACGCAGTTCAGGTTGTATTGGCAGTAGAGCTGTTTGGCCCAATTTAAACGAATCCTAGTGCGTTTTCTTGCATCGTACCGTCCGTTTAGCCTCGTGTGAATGCTCATTTGAAATCTGGAGAAATCGCCAAACAAGAGAAATCAGGTATGCCTAAGAAATTCGGGGGTCTCGGTTCACTTCCATGTGAACTCTGGTGTGGGTTGTTGTGATGATGTGGATCAGGTTGTAGAGTAAAGACAGGGAGTGGACTAAAGGACGGTACATCATGGGTAAAAAGGAGGCAAAACAAACAGCATGGATTTGGAAATGACGTGTGGCGGACAGATGTGGAGCTCTGGCTGAAATGATCACAGATCACAGTTGCTTGTGACCACTCGCAAAAAAAAAAAATTTAAATTGTTTAAATTATTTACCAAGTGAATAGCACTGATCAGTTGATCAATGTCCTACTGAGGTTAATTTGGTTAACACCATCGTAAACAACGAGCTGGAAGAAGGCGATTTCCTCTTTCCTCTCCCTGATCTGTGCAGTAGACAACTGCATGACACCGTTCAGGCGGCTAGTCTCACTTGACAAAGTGCAGCGTGAAAGCTAACCAATTTGAGCGATTCACATGGGATTGAATAGGTGCCATTTTTGCATTTGTTATATACTGCGGCCCGTCTTACAAATCTTGGGTGAAAAAGGGCTGATTGCTTTCATGTTAAGGGCTCACAAGCTTAAAAGATTGGGAGCACCAGCTATGATTGACAGGTTAGGCACTGAGAACAGACAAATTTTCTTGTGTTGCTTTCAGTTTGTATCCAGACCTCATGCCGTTGTGACAATGCCCTGCCGAGCTTTAAATCACCTTAGCTGAAGTACTGTACGTGAACTGTCAGCAGTGTTGCTCTATTCAGTCAGAGTTCGTGTCATTTGGTGAGGCTTTATTTCTTTGTTAAAGCATAAGGCTTGTTCTGCTTTATGCTTTGAAAACTCAAATATGTACTTACATTCATTGAAGGCATATTCAAACTCCTCCAGCGTTTTAGGGAAAGTGAAAGGAGGTTCATCTTTCTTCATCAGTTCATCTAAGTCTATTCTTGACAGCAAGTCTGAGGAGAAAGAGAAAAAAGGTGTAAGCCAGAAAAAAGTGTGACAAAAGTCACCGCCTAGTCTGATAAAGCCAAAGTCAAGATCTCATCTCATAATGTCCTTGACAACATCACAATGTAAGAATACCAAAAACATCACCTGCATTATAAACTGATAAAGTCATTTTTGAAATAGCAGAAACTGAAGTCCTCCTTTCTCATTTAAACTAAAACCTATTCTTCTTCAAGTGACATAGTAGTTTGAAAAGAGGATATTTCCAATAATAACAATGAAACCAAAATTCCTGCTCATTCCCTTCTCCACAATCTAACTGTGAATTATCAAAATTAGTAAAAACGTTGGACTCAAGATTTGATGTTATAACAGGTATTAGAAAGTCTGTTTAGGTTGAATGATTTATTTGTTTGTTGGCTCAGATGAAGTGATAGCTTTGAGATGAAGCTGAGTGAAATGACTGAAACTGAAATGCAAGTTAAAATAAAAACGTACACCACTTATTACCATACTTACAATTTCAGTTACGTTATTCATAATTCGGTTTCATATGCACTTAAAATGGTTTTCTCCTCCCCCATTATATTGCTCCCTCCTTTAAATGAGCTTTTTGTTTTACCTTTGAGCGCAGTGGTTTTCTCTCGGTCCTCCTGGCCGGCTACATATGCCATAGTGATCCACAGTGTGTACAAGGCAGGTGTGAGAGCAGCACACAGGTGAGAGAGCATGGGTCCTCCAGGCACAAAGATCACACAGATGCACCCTGTCACATGTGGGAATTGAAAAGCAGAAGACTGAGACATTGCCCGAACACACGTATTGAGTTATGTGCCTGTTAGCATCAGAGATTGTTTTTTTTTTTTTTAATGTAGCAGTGACCCTTAAGACAATTGTCACAGAGGTCGTTGCACCTGTAGGGTGGCAGTAAGCCAGAACATGTTCTCACACTGTTTAAATCTCCTGCACAGCACCACAAGCTCATAGCTTAGTGACCGAAACGGAGCAGCGATTATTTACACTGCAATAACACGCCGCACGAACAGCAAGGTACACCTATTTGTCAACATTATTGCTATTAAACATGTAAATGTTAGCACGGCAGCTGCTGCTGCTCTCTGCACGCGTGGAGCGGCTCCATTAATTATGCACGCACAGAAGTTGTTCTTGCTTCGGAACCACGCTGCAGGCGCTTCGAACACTGATTATCGCACGGGTAGCGACCTCGGACTGCTCTGTCAACATATGTGGAAAGTTTCGTGCTTCACGCCCGGAGTGTGTGCGGGCGCCGTGCGTGGAGCCTCTGCGAGCAGCTACGGGAGGAGACTTTTTATTGTCACGCAGCGACAGAAAGACGGGCTGCGGGCCGGAAGGACATGCTTTGGGTCAGACTCACGCACCATGAGCGTTTGCGACTGTCCGGTTGCTGCTGCTTCCTTGAAATTTACAAAACAGGAAGGACTCTCAGCGGCGCCGAGCGTGCGGCGCGTGAAGCTTCCGGGTTACCGCGGCAACCGAGCGGAAGGGATATTTAAAGGCACAGTAGCACCGCAGCTCAGGCCGGCTGACATTGGTGTTTTATTCCTACCACTTTACTGCCTTTTCCAGTATTTAACGTTCAGTGTTAGTTACCCAGTGAAGAGGAGGATACCTGATGGAGGCAGAGTCCCACCCCGTGCAGGACACTCCCTTACAGCCCACTGGGTGCAGCACCTGAGGTGTGGTGTGGTGTGGTGTGTGTGGGGGGGGGGGGGTCTTTATTGCAGGACCTTCCCTCCTGCTGCTGTCAGCCTGCACGGTCTGCAGTGCTCTCAGCAGACCACAAACTCAACTGTGCTATTCCAACACTCTTGTCCAATGGTAAACGAACAACTCAAATGTTGAGTTTGCTTCTTCTTTATATTCCTATTATTATTATTATGAGCCACTTGTATTTATATATTGTGTTTATTTACTATTTAATTCTATTTGACAATGTAAGAAAACATTTATTCCACTGTCACTGTGTTGATAGTAA
>KV751368.1:1617568-1644649 GCA_001698575.1 Mola mola | reverse complement strand
CTTTTAGCTGTATATGTGCAGACATACAAGTGGAAAAAAAAAAAGGGAATAATGACAAATAAGTTAATTCGAAATTTACTATCTAAATATTTCTGCAACATTAATGAAACCTAACAGAAGATATTCCAGTAATGCAATTGCTGGAATGTAATTGCAATTGGAAAGGGAGATACCTTTACTTTGATAACATTTTACCGGGACAGGACTTAAACTACAAAGGTTATGATTTAAAATTGTGTTATTGCACATGTTACCCGATGGGCTCCTCCAGGTAAAAGGCCTTTTAAATTTGTCTGGCTGGTTGAATATATGAAGGTGACTGGACAAGCACTATGATTTCTTCCTCATGTGCTTGATAATAAAATCTACACCAAACCTATCAACACAGTCAGTGTCATATATTGATATTGCAGAGAGAATAAATTAAGAATATAAAATATATAATAGAGGAGGATTTTGCATCTTTTGAGTCTCCACCTATGACACAAGGACATCAGCGTCCTTCTCAGGAGAGACCATTGTTGCGGAAGTGAGCAGAATTGATCCAAGAATGTATGATTGGTTTTGCGGCTGTAGTTAGACCCGCCACACTTTCTTGATAGTGCCACAGTTGACTCACTAAGAACCACCAGCCACGCCCTGTTAACCTGTATCATGGTCCTGCAACTTTACTTTATGACATGTGCTTGATTCACAGAAATAGCATCCTGGTGAAAATAAGGCTGGGTGTCCCACTTCTGGACCACATGTAGAAGGTAAGGCTTTTCAAAGGAGCTCAGCTGCCCTGTTTCCTCAAGCGGAACACTGGCAACACTGTGAAGGGAGACCCGAAGAAAAAACAAGAGTGATCACACACTGTGGCATTGATGTCAGCTGAGTTTGAGAGGAGATGTTTCTTGCTCCCTCAATGCTGCAGCTGAGAGCAGAGGTGTGGACTTAAGTCATATGAGTCGCACATAAGTCAGATATTTAAGTAATGTTTCTTCAAACATGATGAGTCCAACTGGTCAATTCACTTCTCAAAAAAAAAAAAAATACTCTTGAATGGCATACAGCAGAGCAGATTATCAGAAAAGTATACAAACTGTAGATCTACATCATGCTTATTATGACTTATACTTCGGATGTAAACCTTATTAGAGGACTTCTCAGGGCTTTGTATAAACATACATTTAAAAGGATGCAGTGCAGGTATATACAAGCTATTACTGCATTAAGTTTTCTTAACAAAGAGACAGTTCACATGCTCAATACATGCTGACCCAAAGCTCAGTGGCTGTACATACAAATGAAACCATTGTGTTTTTGCTGCGAGAGTTCGCTGTGAATAATGCAGTATTACACTGAGGGTAATCAATTGAAATGGAAAGGAGAGGCGTCAAAATGCTGTGACTGTTTATCTAGCGTGAATATGTCATGCTGAGCTCCGGGACTCTAAAATGTTTATGCAGGTTTGATAATCCCTTAATAAAAACGGTAGAATAGACTATTCATCTTATTCTTTGTGATGAATCATTCTTCGTAATGATTTGTTGAGAATCATACTGTCAGCCGTCTTGCAAACCTATCACCTAATGGAAATACAAATGGATAACCCTAAAGGTTCTTACTCCTGGAAGGACAAAGAAAGTGATCAAAGCTTTTTTATTATTTCAGAGAAGACAGCTACAAGAACAGTTTGGTTGAACTAAACACTTTTTTTTGGTCTTAAAACATTAGTTCTGTCAGATACAATACACTTACAGTGACTAGTAGTGCTTTGTTGCCTTTTAGCCTCATCTGAGTCAAATTGTCTTTTGTATTATCTGAGTGATTTGGCGATTGCAATCTTTCCATATTTGCATTGAAATCCTAGTTAAAGAAAAGAAGATATCCCTCTGTGGAGCAGACAAACTTTTCCTCCTTCTGGCTGATGAAAGAGCATTGTTTTAGTTAGTAAATTCTTTTATAAACATCAAAAATGATAGGGAGGAACATCTGATGTGTGATTTATTCAAAAATTTCATAGACTTAAATCATCATAAATTATTCACTTCACAGATATCAGAAAAAAAATAGATCACAGGACAGGAGAGAGACAGTCATACAGTTTTCAGTGGTGAAATAAGAATATGGTTTTATTTAAATATTTAATTCTAAAACATTTCATCTCATAACGACAGACCTGGAAAAATATACTGAGCAGTTATATTGCACATAAAATAAATGTTTTCTCAGTTTGCAAAAAATACTGACTGATATCACATGGGTGGGGCAGATTTTTAGGACACGCTGTAATCATACATCCTCTTGCTTCCAAAGTGTAATATTTGATGTTCGCTTTCAGGAACCAGGAGAACGTAAACTAATGACAGTGTCTTTACATGCTTTTTTTTTTCCTCTCCCTCTCTCTCTCTCTCTCTCTCTCTCTCTCTCTCTCTCTCTCTCTCTCTCTCTCTCTCTCGCTCTCTCAGAAAAACAAAAAACTTCAACTACCTACAATGATCACACAGTCCCATCTTGTCCCAGGCAAACAAATCCAGGCTCTCCATTTCCCAGAACTGATTTTCTGGAGATGTGCTCCAAAAAGATTAAATACGTCTGATGCGGCATAGAAATGCACAGAGAGAGCGTTTGTCTGAGCCGTGTGCATACAGAGAGAGGCGCCGTCGCTATCACTCTTTTTGTTGTTCCAGAGTTCCTTGTCCGCTCGTCACACACACACACACACACACACACACACACACACACACACGTGCAAACTCACTACATTCAGTGCATGCATAAATCACACACAAACACACTACTACCTTCGGAGTTGCAAGTATTACAAGCAAAAATTTACAATGAGATAAAAAAAAAAAAACTCTGACTACATGGACTGTTATTGGGTGGCACTCTTATCGGATGGTTACGTATCCCCCTGGGTCTCCTTTGCCAGCGTCTCATCAGCTTCAGGGGGGTCCTGCAGTCCCACGTTATAGCTGCAGACAAAATAAGCTCTCTGAAGTTCCTCTACCATAGATTTTTCTTCATCGTTGAGCTCTGCGCCCGCCTGCATCTCCCACCTGGAAAGCACAGAGTGGCAGAACATCAGCTGTTGCAACACCAACAAACACTTGTGGCTCAGAGTTAAATGAAAACACATGACCAGCAGAGCTAAATGTGTTTTCTACAAGTGATGTTGGTCTATAAAGACATGGAACAGCCCATCTACAACATTTCATTTGTGTTTGCAGGTATTCCCCTTCTGTTTGAGTCTCAGGGAAAAGAAACGATCCTTCTGTCTGCAAGTCGGTTTAGGTTCAGTGAGGAGTAAGCTGCTGTTGCAGATACTTCCTCTCACACACACTCTCTCAGATGCTCTACACGCCACATGTTCAGTCTTTAAGTTCTCACGTGGGAGTCTTCCTCTCTTTCTTCCTTCATGCTGTGTGGGTCAGTTTCACATCAGGCTCTATCTGACTTTTTCACTCACAAACACACACATACACACAGTGAAAACTTGATGGATGTTTGAGAGAAGAAGGGGAGACGAGGGTGAAGATGCTTTTGGGCTGTCTGTGGCTCTCTATGTGTCTTTGCCTTTCTGTCAAACTGATTCTGACTGTGGCGAGGTCATGGTATAATAGCTGACTAATTTTGAGTATGGTGGAGTTAGTCCTTGTAAGTTGTTGCTTTTCTCCTGTTCAACTGCTTCCTCAGTATCTCTCGCCATCACAAACTCATCCAGCTCGTAAAGTGGAACAAGGGCTTCAATATAAAGACATCAAGGGTTGTCATGTTGTAATTCGCTCTAAGTATTTCAATGGAATCTCTTGGTGAAGGACTATGGTCAATCAGATCCATATGGAGAGCTGGCTGAAGGCTGTCTTTGAGCTGCTGCATCGCACTTACTCCAAAGGGGAATTATATCTGTCTGACTACAAATGATTACGTTTTCATTGCAATTTCTGCGTCTCCTTTTATCCTGCCCTCACCTCCTCTCCTATTCCTCACTGTATCTTCAAAGGTGCACATATACAGTAGTTATGCTTTATGTGTGTGTATGAGGTGTATATGTGAGTAAGGAGGAAGTATATCATGCATATGTTTCATGCATACTAAGAAGCGGCCTGCTCAGTGCACAGCACTTTGATGAAGTTTCAATCTCTGTCAGTGTGAGTCTGGACAAATCTCATATCCTCTCAGTCAGTGTGGTAATTACTGTCAGGATGACAGGTATATGCAGCTTTGAAAGAAAGGTTTCTTCAAATGTGACTGCATTGTCCCTTCACATAATTCTTTTGGCTTGTTTCTCAGTTTTTATTGGTAATTGTTGTGCCAGTCTGGATGTCTTTCTTTACATCTATAAAAAGAAGCTGACTGTCTCTCCAAAAGACACAACAAATGTAGAGGTAGTTAAGTTTGCCTTTGATGACCATTGTGGAAGAATGCAAAAGAATACCATGCGCAGACAAATTGCCCCTATATTACTTTTCAGCGACACCAAATCAAAATCAGGCACACTAAATAACCATTATGGGATAACATTGCTCTCCCCAAACAAGACAATACAAATGTCACAAAATGGGCAAAATAAGAGCAAGGAGGCAGTGGAGCTGGAGGAATGGCGACCAATACAGGAGGGAGCAGGAGAGGAAGGAAGACAGGAAGGTACGCTAAAGGTTTTGCAATGTTTAATTTTCAAATAGGATTAAGCAGAATGACATTTAGCTGAAGGTTACAGGCTCAGCATTGTCTTAGCTGATATTGATATGCAGGAGGCGCCCTGCTTGTCACCGGGACAAACACCGTTGATGAATGAGAAGCCTTTCCCCAGGAAGGTGTTAAGTGCAAATTTGAAATGAGACAAAGGTAGAGCGAGAGAGAAAGAGAGGGACATGAAGGAGCACACACAAACATAGATTGAATTAAAACGATAGTTGCCATGTATGCTGTCATCAGATAATGTTGCCAAACGTGTAAATTGTTCCATGTATAGGTATAGGTTGCATATTTGTTGAGACTGCTTGATGAAAGTGAGCTGAAAAATGCACAAGCTGCTTTGCTCTGTGTGTATCTAATTTTCAACAAATGAAAATCAACAATGCCTCTTAGAAATGCATAAGTAGGCTAAAGTTGACAATAACTTCACTGTATCCTCATTTCGGCAACTTTTTCCCCCAGAATTTACATCTTAATAAGGGAAGCCTTACCCTTTAATTCTTATGGGCTCTGCTCATTTCTCATGCATTAATACTGGAGCTGCTGACTTTGCTCTTCCTCTGAATATAGAATAGGACACACATATTAAGACTCATATATTTACAGGATTGATGCCACGGGAGATTGTCTCAGAGTGAGATGAAAAGGCTGGCTCAGATGTATTTCAACAGGAACATCAATGTAAGCTGTCATAATCATAGGACAATACAGGCACAAGATCAGGAGCATCTATCCTGATTTTCAGCTAATAATGAGTAGTGATATTTGACAAATTAAGAGCATAAGCCCTGCTCAACTATCATCCCGCCATTAACTTACTTTCTAAATCTTACTCAAAAACACCAAAGATGAAACTTTGGTGCTTGACTTCAGCAGCTCCCAAAGTAACGAGAAGGAACAGAAGGAGATTTAAACTCAGATGAAAGAGCGAGAAAAGAAAGAAAAGTGCAGCAAGGGATTAAATAAAATAGGCAGGTAAAAATGTAAAAAAAATACAAAAAAAGAGGGGGGCACAGTGGTAGAAGGATCATGAAAGACAGTGGCCAGGGGTTTCTTCTGCAGCTATCAGTGGGATGAGTGGTTTCTCTCAGAGTGTTGGCTGTTTGTGCCGCACTGGGTGCCCTGCCCGCTCCACCACTGGGACCGCTGTTTGTTTAAAAGGTAAACAGAGAGCGCCACCGACAGCCAGACACTCAACTAAATGACTCTGACAGCAGCCCTAATCAGAGGCTTCGCACATTGCTGCAGGGCCCGGAGGATCCATCATAACCCAAGCCTAAATATTTAAAGTGCTAAACTTTCCAAAGGTCAGGCCTTTCCATGCATGCCAGGGCGACATGTGTCAGAGAAGTAGGAGGAGAGGGACTGAATAAGGGAGGTAGACAGAGAGAGCACGGTTAAATGTCGTCTATTATATTCACCCTTTCAGTTTCGGGCCTTCAGAGTCAGGTTACCTACGGTGAAAAGACACTTTTTTGACTGTTTGTCACATATTCAGCTATCTCATTTGGGTTTAGAACCTGGGCCTCAAGTGAAAAATTAATCAGAAGTCTTAAAATCTTCCCAGCAATTCACACCATAAAATGTGTTAACAACTGACAAGAGAGTCCCGCTCTGAGACACTGAGATTCATTCCGAAAAAGAATGAGCACTGCTGTCTCAAAACTTTGGAGTTATAAAAAAGAAGCTTCCGGACATCGCTGCCTGGGTCTTCCCAGACAACGCTGGACTCGCAAGAGATGGATGAATGTTTTCAACCTCAGTAGAAAATGTGGAGCTCAAGGAGCTACTTCTCGCTGATATCAGAAGTTTAAGTTTAGGTGTTTAAAGACAGTCAGTAAAGGTGAGGATACTGGATGTAAGGATATATACAATTTGTTTGCTTCATTTCATGGTATTAGCCTTCGGCTTTGGTGTTGCAGATTTGTAGATCGCAATATAAAAAAACTCATTAAATGAGAATGCACAGATTACTAATGAAGGACCACACAAACAATTTAGGCTTTGTTTTATGACTTATCTGCTGTTTAAAGAGAGGCACATCAGTTGTTCAATAAGCAAATCAATATTTTCAATACAAATATATACATATTTTGATTTCAATGACAGTTCTCCTCCTTACAACAAAACAAACAAAAAAAAAACAACAACAAAAACAGAAACTTGTGGCAAGTTGAGGGACTAAGTTAGCAGATTTATAACAAACTAAGAAGCTATAACACTCAGTGGAACCAACCAAAACTAAGTAATTAGTTAGGACTGGATATTGTACATTAGAATCTAGTTTACAATGCAGGACTGGCTGGGGCTGGTGGGGGTGGGGGGTCATCTCTTTGGCTCAATTTCCATTGAGAAGCAAACATCCAATTCAATTTAGATATGTGCCTGTGCTAGGCTATGAGCCAGAGAGAGATTGTAAATGACAGCCATTGGACAGCCTGCTGGATTTGAATATTGACGAGACAGAGACTTGACAGAAGGGATTATGTTCTACCTTCTGACTCACTAGCTGCTACACTGATCCATTTCATTGTCAGATCAACTCAGTGTCAGGTCTACAGTATGTCCGTGCGGCGTGCTGATGCCACTCTGTATTAGGCCCTACCTGAGATCCATCTCAATCCAAACTGATGTCCACTCAAAAGCTACAGGAAACATGATTTATCAACAAGGGGGAAAAAATGCAATCAAAGCAAATCTATTTCAAAGTAAACCTTAAAAGGAAACCTTTTTTCTATGGCTGTTGTGTTCAGTACATAAAAATGCTAATATGTACACACAGTTTTACTGAGAGGATGACAAATTTAACTTTGGCTAACCTTAACTTTTAACCTCTTACTTAACTATTTCAAAACAAGTCCTATACAGAGGCTGATTCCTTAAAGTAGATTCTAATGTTGTGAAGATATATTAGACTAAATCAAAAAGTACAATAACACACCTGTATGCATAAACATCTGCATCACCTAATACCGTGTCTTTTCAGCTGACTTTGAGAGTCTTGGTGAATCTCATTTGAACCACGCTGCACCCATCGTGTTCGTGTGTGTGGGTCAAGTCCACTGTCTCATCAACCATGTCCAACCAGCCTCGTGTTCCATCCAGCACGCAGCCTCACATCGTGAGGGCCAGCGAGAGCAGGCGATTCACACAACGGCTGATAAAAGGGCCTCGGACAGATCTGTGAAGGCCCTTTGAAAGGACATCCACGGTTACATAAGTTTGACACGTTTGTATGTGCTTTGGCAGGGGACACACACTGTCTCAGAGGCACGCATACACGCACACAAACACAAAACTTCAAACACACTCTGGTTTTAAAGTATAAATCCATGCAATGATAAGTTCAGCACAATAAAGGGCCTTTTTCTCAAATTCACCACCCACAGATGTGTACACACACACACCCTGATGTCAAAGAGTCCAAAGTCAGATGGAGGCCCAGAGAGACAGACAAAGAGAGCATTTCAGATATGATATTGTGACCTTGGGCTCATATCTCAGGTGGGTTTGTCACAACCATGTCCCTTTTAGGGTGAAAGCACTGTAAAAGTGCTGGTGCCAAATTGAAAAACACTGGTTCCCCACAGGGCAGAGGATGGGAAAAGAAGAATGCTGTGTCTTCAGGCCACCCGCAGAGAGGATGAAAATGATAAATAGCCAGTCAGTACATGGATGTATGCGACAAACACCTCACCTACTTAGTGATAGGGTAAATGAAAAAAGGGTTACCAAAGATTTTATTCTGAAACTGGGATGATAGGATATTTTAACATTAATATTTCACCAACTGAATCATGTAAACATCATAATAGGACACTGGAAGTTAAAAGCATATGTATGTATACAGCAAAATAAAGTGTTTTAATGACAAAGTATACGTTAGGTTTGTCCAATTTCATGAGGGCTGTCTGACACTCAGTAACCCCTTTATCTTTCTATCTTTTACATAATGACCTCCACACCCCTTCCCCCCACTCGTAATCGTAAAATGCACTAGCTAACAGTATCTAATGTGGCCAAGTAAAATGTCAATATCCATGATATATCATATCCCGATCCAAATTAAAAGTTGTGCATGAATTTAATTACTTAATTTTTTTAAATGTAATATTCATTATAATCTCATGGCATCTATTTTTCATGTCTAAAAAGTAAATATTATGTAAAGATAAATATTTATGTCAATATGTTGTTGTTTTTCTTTATTTTTTTACACAACGGGTTGCACTTTCATGCAGCGAAAACTTTGTCTTTATAAAATGTTCTCTATAGTTTAGTGTTTTTCTTGTCTCCATCATTTTGTAGAAATACTGCCCTCAATAATTTTCCTTTTTCCAAACTCTCCTTCAGAAATGATGCCAGTGAACAGAATGATAGCCAGACATTATCTGCTTAATCTTTTCAACTTGCGTTGGTGCCTACAGAATTTCGATTTCATTGTGTAATCAAACAGGTTGTGGGTATAGACTGAAATGTACCTGAAAAAGCAGCAGCCTCCTCCAAAGGGCTCTGCACGGTGATCCATCATGTATAATAGCACAAATATAATAGCACAAATATAAAAGCGTAACATGATTTTGGATGCTACTAAAAGTAACCTTCAGATGTTTTAATTATAGCTAATATATTTTTTCTTATGGATCATCTGGAAAAAAAAAGATGAATAACACCACCTTAAAGATGTTCTTGCAGCTGATGATTTCTTTCTGAAATTAGTTTTGAATTAATTAAGCAAATGAACTGTAATATACTTATTATTGGGTTTGCAGGTTATTGATTTTGTTAGCTTTGGACAGTAAAAAGGGAGTCTTTTCTGTTTCCCCATTGTTTAACAGTTTTTCTGCTAAACTAAGCTAATATAATTAGGTGCTGGGTCCAGCTTTTTAAGAAATAAACAAAGATTCAATTGATATCAATATTTCACAAAATTCCACATTATTGCACTAACAGCACTTGCAGGATATGGTTCGATTTTAAATATAAATGAATATACCGCGGGAAAGGGACACTTAGTTGCTCAACAGTTGTGCTTTGCCTCCGCCAGCCAGACGCCTTACGTTGTGTGGTGCTGGTGGTGATGGAGGTGGGTGTAGGAAGACAGTAGAGGCTCCTTCATCTGCTATAGAAATTAAAAATATTATTTGTTTAGCAGGACGAGTTTTTTTTGAAGAATATGATGATTTACAAGTAACATCATGTGACCACATATTTTAGATCTCCCTGCATGACTAGCTTGTAACCATTCTCTGCAGTCATCCAGGGGTAAGTTTGTGTAAATTTGCTGTGGCTTAATTACTGAATAATTTAGACCATGCTCCAAATTAATGTAGACATTTCCATATTAATGTGTTTGCCCAGTGATTTCACATTTATTTGTACTGTGGACAGGAGGATAGCAATTATCACAGCATATCATAGCAGCTGTGGCGGTATTTCAGACATCATTAGGCTGCTTGTCCACCACAGTGTGACTGTGAGTACTAGTCTATTGGACACAGATGGATACAATTGTCGAATAGGCTCACCATGCTTCTGTGGATAAGAGATTTGGAATATTGCCCTGGGAATAAAAAGGAAGGTGAGGGGGCCTTGTTTGTGTTTGACATGGTGAGGTCCAATTTAGAATTCGTGCTGTTTGTGTGTGAATGTATTATTACATGCAGACAACGGCAAATTACCAAACACCTGTCAAGTGTACACGACTAACTTCTCCTGGTCAGTGCAGCACAGAGTTGACTGTTCCACACAGAGGCTGGTTCTGCCACATGTCCTGGGAGGCAGACAGCTCTCTGCTGCTCTTATCTCACCTCCCCACCCCTGTTTTCGCCACCTTACCTTGCCTCACCTTTCTTTTCCCCCCCCTCAATCTGCCAGCTTCTTGGCTCTTGTTAGATGCTTGGCTAAGGAGGCTGGCACCTTTCATGGAAATTGTACCCCAGAGGAAGTCGTGATACGAAGAAATATGAGCATGTCTAAGTGTGTATGTGTGTGTGAAACCTCTCTCATTTTAACTATTGTGAATCATTACAGGCACCTTTGGTAACTTTCAGCCGTGCCCTGTCCATCTGTGTCTCTAAGACACTGCCCCTCAAGCCTCCACAAGAAGAAATACAACAATTATTTTATACTAAATCCAAATAAATCTCAATACTTTTATTTAATTTGATCAATATTCATGTGGTTACAAATTGCATTTCAGATATTACATTAAAAAAAAAACATAATTTTACTTGACTGAAAAACTGCAATCAGAAAAACACAAGTATATTGAGCATTACTCTTACCTGAGCCATGACCACACACTTCCTCCTTCTATAGCCTTCCTCTTATACACTCAAATAAAATAAAACTTAAAAGATTAATTTAAAAATGTTATGTAAAGGAGGTATAGCCAGCTGTTTAAAGTAATTACTAAGATGCTTTACTTCTTAGAAAGGTAGTATGGTATAAAGTTTCTTAGCAATTCTTAGCGCAGTTACAGCTCAGCTAAGTGGGCTAGTTAGTAAGTCATTCAGGTTAGCAGGGAGGTACTTGTTACCAGCCTAAGTGAACCTGCAGCTCTCTGGGAACATAAATCGTAACAGTGGCAACCTGTTTGCCCCATGAACCAAACACAGAGAAGGATAGAGGGAGGGGCAGAGAGAGAGATATAGACATGTAGTAGGAAAAGCAAAGGCGGGGGGTCTTACTTTGGACAAAATCAAACATCCAATGACAAAATGTCCAAACCCAAATAAATGTGTAGATACTTAAAACGGCAATAGACATTTTTCCAAAACCATAAGAATTCCAACTGGACCAAAACTCTGGTTTCTGAACTCCAACAAAGCCACAGAAAACACCTGGTTGTTTTAATAAGCAGTTGAGTCTTGGTACTTGATGGTGTATTAGAAAAGATAGTAGAGAGAATGCTGTATTTGAAACCTCTTAAGTCCTTGTGGTAAGCATGCAGACGGATATTTAAGTGCAGATACAGATTTTTACACATCAGAGTGCTTTCTATCAAATGAGTGCCATCCATTCATTTTACTTTGGTTTTTAACACTCTCATTCTTCGCCTTCTCCATTACCAGTGTTATTTGTCATTGACGGCATAAGGTTTCCACAGTTATTCCATTAGTTCCAAAGGAGAAGAGTGACTCTTTCCGTTTAGGTTTCACAATGGCCAACTACATTCCTTTAAGCCATAAATTAAACGTTCATTTTTCAGTGAAGTCAAGGTTCGTGATTGTATGGGTAGCATAATGAAAACGAGTAGCCTTTAATCTGTGGGATTTATATTTACATCACAATAAGAAGTTAAAGCAAAAAAAATATGATATATATTTAATGTGATAACTAACATAATCGGATACACAAACTCAAAAGATACTAAAGAAGACACACCTCTGATTTAGTACCAACTGTTTCCCTGCTAACTCCTCAGTCTCCACTCCCTCCCATATTAACTTTCTCTTGACAATCTCACTATGATTTGTTTTTATGTTTATCTATGCGTTTAATCGTAACTTGCAAGCTATTTCAATGTTTGGTCCACCAGTAGTGTTTACGAATCCACCTTTTCTTCCATTTTCTGCCTTCCCTTGCAGGCTACCACCACACAACGCTCACCTGTCTTCCAGCCCAACATTATGTGTTGGCTTTGGTCCTCTGCAAACTTAAACTTTCAACTCACCATTCCAGCTTCCTCTAGCACCCAAGCCTCCACCTTCCTTATAATTATTAAAGCTTCAAATAACCTAACCTCTCCCTCCGTGTCTGCACTCTGCATTTGGGTCTACTCCTTTAAACCTTCTTACCAAATGCATACACTATCAACCATGAATTAATGAACAAAGATTATTCAGATAAACAGTCAGTAGCTTTAGGGTTTTCCCCCCCGACACACACAAGCACAAACACTGAGAACAAGATTTCACTCATGCTCCCCAATGAACAGCATACAGAGGGAAAAAAAAATACTTCATCTCAATCTGCTACCAGGAAATAGCCTATTACTTATTCAGTACTTTGCTTTTTGTCATTTGTGCATATATAAACTATGGAATCTACTAAGGAGCGCTGAGGGTTGAGAAACTGCTACTTGCTCTCAGACAAAGGCCTCGCTCTCAGACATTGATCTGGCAAAACTTCTATTCAAACCAGGATATATTTCATTTGCATAGCCACTATGAATAAATTGCATATTTCAGCATATTCTACTTTATGGATTCTGTTGTGGCTTCGTTGGTTAAGTTGCTAGTATGAGTCATTTCATGCGGAGAGATCGAGTTGAAGAATAAGCAGATATGTTGGAATAAAACTGAGAAACCTGATACAAGCACACATTAAGTCTTTGTCTTATATATTTTGAGTTTCTGCAGCAGCACAGTAAATCAAGTGTAACCCACTGTAACTATGTGAATAATCAGAGACATTTAATTCATGGATGCTGTAGGTGCATATAGATATTGGGGTAATCTGTTTGATTGTTGCATTAAATATACAAGATAAGTTTGATACTGAGGTTTTCATACAGTTACACTTCTGTACAATCAGACTTGATGAAAACCATGTCATCAGATACTAAGGCAGTGGGCAACTGCCAGACTCATGTTCTAATCAACCTTCTTTAACACCAAACTTGTTGTAGAACATCGATAGGAGAAATGATGTGTCTGTGGAGCACTTTCAAAAAATGTTTCAGCTCAGTCGACATACGATTCTAAGGGTGTATCCTCAAAAATTCCTGATATACACATACTGTAGAAACAGCAGCCATGGCAAAGACAGCAGCACAGCAAGTGACATATCAGGGTGTCACAGTGAAAGTATACGATCAGCTTACATTTTGTTAGGTGTTCATTGGGCTGAAAAAATCTATTATACAGACTCAAATATACCACCCATAGACCAATCCAGAAAATCTAATGAGCTCCAGATCTCATGGAAATGTACTAGTATGCAAAACAATGAAAATGCAGCGGCAAATAGTTTTTACTTATTGTGTGAACATGACACATCTGCAGCATGACTGAAAATATTAGTTTTTGACGAAAATGTCAGCCACAGCAAAGCATGGCACAATGAAAAAATATGATCTCTTGATTAATTTGTATTATGACTGATTTGGTTTTGATAGTCTCTGATTGAAAGATGAGTGGTTAGAATCCCCCTGAGGTCTAAATGTCAAAATGTCCTTGGGCGAGACACTGGAACCCAAACTACTCCTGATGCTGCCCCATTGTGTAAACGTATATGAATGGTTTTCTAACTCCCTACTTAGACGATACTACACTTTCACCTATGCATGAATGTGTGTGAATGGTGGATAAAACAAAGAACTTGGAGAAGTCAAATAGACTCAAAACGCACTATATAAACGCAAGTCCACTTACTGGTTACCATTAACATAGTTCCAGATAAGGATCCGGACTCCTAGTTTATAAGCTATCAAGCTGACATGAAGGATCTGCCATGGCAACACCAAAGACTCCATAATATCTCAAAATTGCAGGGATTTACTAATAAATTCCTTTACTTAAATTATCAGCCCCAGTTTTAAGATTATGGGCTTTTCCTAACCATGTTACGCAGAGTAGTTAAAATCAAACAACTCCCTCATAAGTTGGTTTGGTTATCCCTGCCTGTCCTCGTCAGGACTTAGGATTTTACAGGGCATCTGAGATATCAGCTAAGTATGACCACATTTTATGTTTATTTTCAGCCTGTGACTTCAAGTGACTGTTGTACTTATGACCGGAGCAAATGAAGAACTCAGGTGATGGTTACCTAAACCTTGGCTGCAACGGTTCTACAACATTAACCACATCAGGGCAAAAATCCAGTAAGGCTTTTGTGGTACTCTCCAACATACTATATGTACATTTATTTTGGGAATTAGCGGCAATCAAACTGTTTAGTTGTTTTTGTATGAAGAACAGCTGTGAAATCCCCATATTGTAAATACAAAAGTGTTCAAGCCACATTCATAATGACATTATTAGCAATGGGCTCCTACTGTTTTTCTAGGCCTGCACTGAACTGATTAGTCCATGCAGACATTGATCTCAACTTTCAGTGTGTGTGTGGGTGTGTGTCAGCCTTGGTTACTCTGTTATTGTATATCAGATCAGGGCCTTATGCTCTTACCATTTCAAACAGTTCATTTTCCACCACCCTAATGGCAGTTTTAGGGACTTAAGAAGATAAATAAATCCTCGCTGTCACCTCGTTTAAAGTCAAATGCCACTTAATTACAGCTGTATGTGTTTTCAAACACTTTGCATAATTTATTGTTCTGCGCCATCCTAATCTCCAGATCCTTATCACTCTATGCTCTATTTTACCCCCTCAGTCCTTATAATAAAATTATAACGCTCCCTCACTCAGTTTTTCTTCCCTTTCTTGCAGCCAACAGCAGTGAGAAAGAGATAAGGCGATGAAAAGATGTTTTCAAGTTGTGCCTCACCTTGTACGGATTTGATGCTGTAAAGATCCATTGTCAACTCTGGAGAGCATACATGCACACACTTACACATAGCCCTCTGGCAATGTTACATTTCTTACAGAAGTGAAATCAACATTCATGATTTTACTGTAAACACACCTATCATGAAAAACAACCATTATAAGCACTAACATAGCAATTTGATATTTTCAAACTCTTATCCTTGTGATGTCAGGTTCCCCCTGGTTTGAATGCTTGTTTTACAGATCTGCTTTCATCTCTTTGTAGAATTAATGTGCCAGGAAGTATTAAACAAGCTACTTATATTAATGCAACAATGTGGTGTAAGTCCTAGAGGAGGTATACAGGGCACTAGTATGCTACTTTACTGGCTGATACTGCCATCAAATGTCACTTGAGTTACTTTCCCTAGTTTGACAAAAAATGGATTACGTTGGCCTTCTGTCTATGGTGACCTCGACTAAAACTCAATAAAAATTTTCGGAAGAATTAAATCAGAAGTTATGACCTTCAAATAATAAAGCATATATCTCAACTTGGATTTATGATTTGTAACACTTTGCATTTGGGGAATAACTGAACTCGATATTTTACCTACATGGGTGTGGTTTTACAAGCAAAATCATGAAAGCCTCAGTCTGTAAACTCAATGCGAGCTGCTTTGTAATTTGCAAATTTGATTTTACATCTACGTACATGGAGAATAATATTCTGCCTTGCATTTCTGTGGTTAAATTAAGAATTTTACTAGAGAAACCCCTTACAAAGTCAAATTGAATAATAGTGGACACTGTGTTTTGAAAATATTTTTGGTTTGAATAGTAGCTTAGTTAAGTTTCGGCAACAAAAACCCACAAGACTTGTGTGACACAGGATGTAGGTAAAATAAAATTGGCATGTACATTAGCAGAGCTCCGGTAGAGCTGCAGCTGCTGTAGGGGATAGCACAGTAATTGTCAGAAGACATTTAATCCTCATAATCAGCGGATTTTGATGAATGTGTTTTTATACCAATTAAGAAAATACGACAAGTAAAGCTCTAGTTTAAATTAGCAAACATAGGCATCATCTTAAACAATATTTTTTACAATCCACTTGTTAAGAATGCAAAACTAAATAAATAAAAGGCACCAACCATTATTGATTCCAAAACAGAATCCCTCTTATTGCTTCTGTATACAAAATACACAAATCAGAAAACAAAGAACAGCGTCCTACTTTAGTCACCTTGGTCAAAGTAGTGCCTTTTATATAAGTTGGTGAAGGACCTTTTGGTGATGGATCCATACATGTAACAATCTAAAGCACTTTCATCAGTGAGCCTCACTCATCGTGAATTGGGAGCGGATCACTTGCGCATACCTAACGAGATGTTTCTGTTGCTTTCTGTTCCAGTAGCTATTGCTGTGCTACTACAACTAGGTAATGGATGGGAGCAGCATGCAGTTCTGCATCCCCTCTATGGGCCTTCCCATCCTGGGCCAGTCAATGGAGCAGACAGGTTGGGCTTAGTATATCAAACAGCGGACAGATACGAGTCAATAGGAAGTTTCTGCTTTTAAATATTCACTCTTTTGCTCAGGGTCTGGTTGCATAACAATTTGTCAACAGAAAGGTGGAGTTTGAAGTTTAATGCACATTTGGTAAAGATTTCTAGAATGAAGGAGAAAGAGATGTGTGTGTGTGTGTGTGTGTGTGTGTTTATGATAGTGATGGTATTGGCTGTGTGTGAGCGCCAGGGTTTATTGAGTGACTTAACAGCTGGGTCACTTACATGAACACAATCAATGTCAGCTAAGTCAATCCAGGTTCACAACATAAGATTCGCTGCAAATAAACTAATATCATGTAGTCTAAACTTCAGACGGACACTGCACTATATAATTACACTAAAACAGATTGCCTGGCCTTGGAGAACCATCAATCATTTACAGTAGAGCCATTCCAAGCATATTCCCTTTAGAGAAACATAAAGATATTGCTATTGAGCTTTTGAAATGTCAGGGCAATGGAAACCCGGGCAATGTGCAATTACATAATGATTATTGCAAAAGTTTCTCCCCCTCACTCAGTATGGTTGTAATATGCACTGGATGGCCATGGGGGTTCATTAGTGAGAACAGGCTGCTGTTGAAAAGCTCCAGTTTCACCTCTGATCCCAGCTAATGTGATTTGGGCCTGAGATTGGTAGTGGAGAGATTAGATGCTAGCTCACCTCAGGGTGGGAACCAGAGAGGGAGACATACATCAATGTTGTTTGCTTTCAAACTCAAATGTCTTCTCACCTCTAATTTGCTCTGAAGCATCTGCAAAAACAGTGTCTAGAAAGCGTTTGTCTTCTAATTTATTTTCCAGCGAACTGGTGCGACTGAGCGGCTGCTTGCTAATTCACTGTTACATTTTGGAGTGCATGATTTGGGCTTTCATAACAAATCAATTGGTTTGTTGTGTGCAGGACTGGAGGATCGAGGATCAGCTACGGGTGACAACTGTGTTAGCATT
The DNA here is from genome assembly GCA_001698575.1 of Mola mola. Classification (NCBI taxonomy): domain Eukaryota; kingdom Metazoa; phylum Chordata; class Actinopteri; order Tetraodontiformes; family Molidae; genus Mola; species Mola mola. The sequence goes on along the minus strand of KV751368.1, from coordinate 1,627,008 downwards.
CTCCTCTCATTACCTCATGACATCCCTTCATGGCCCACACCGCCTATTGCAATGTCAGGCTACTCCTTCTTTCACTTCCTTTTCATTAAGCTTGTGCTCTCTCTGTCACTTCTTAGCCCTATGCTTATAGCCCCTTCACCTTTGTTCATATACTCCTTATGCCCCTTCCACCACCTCTACCTCTTTCCTTTTCTTTCACTCCTCTTTCCCCCTCTCATTAGGTCATAGTTGTGGTGATTTGTCAGTGCGGCTGTGTTGATTAATAGGCTGACGGAGCCCCTATATTTGGTGGCTGTCAGCAGGGCTCCAGAGTGCCAGGGCCGCCCTGCTGAGTTCCCTCACCACCCAGGTGGCCCTATTTGGGCTAAATGAGCTGTGAAGTGTCTCAGTTATGCCCGCCTGCCCCACACTAAGACGCTCTGCATTAACACACTGAGGCATAGACACAAAAACGCACAAACACATGCGGGCATACATACACACATGTCTGAGATGCAAGCACACACACACAGGCATGCTCACGTACTCAACAACCGGGCTCTCCCTGCCATGCACCCCTGGGTTCCCACATGATTTGTCACACTCCATCAATAGACAATAAGTTACTGCCACTCTAGCCTGTCAATGGGCCCTGTCTTCAGTAGACCCCTCTATGGTGTCTCCTAGCTTGGGGGGGAGCAAGAAGAAAGAAAGAGGTGAACATGAAGACCTGAATAAAAAGATTGAAAGTGTGTGAGGAAAAGAAATATTGCATGTGCATACAAGACAACGAAAATAAAGACAGGTCGATGGACGGAAAGAGAAAAAAAGGGCATGTAAGTGATATTAGACAAATTGCTTCGCTATGCACCCCACATCCCAGCGGAGAGCTTACAGAGCTCATCCTGATGCACAGCCAAGTAGCCAGATTCAAGGAAATTGGAGTCTGAGCCGGCATATGTGTGTGTGTGTGTGTGTGTGTGTGTATAGAGTAACATGGTTCAGCTGCTCCAAGCCAATTGCCTGGCCTTGGAGTCAGAGAGGGTTGTGTGCATGAATGCATGTGAATGTGAACGTCCCTCTTTGCAAGATTATTTTTGTTCCTCGCAAAGTAGGAGGGGGAGACCTTGGTGAATGAGATCATCCTGCCACATTTGCACGTGCACACACACTCCCACAAAGCACATGCACACACGCCTCCTCAATGATTCAATCTGATGATGGGTATTGGAGGGGAAACTAGAATCTGTGAAGGTCACAAAAGTCTGAATGGTAACATCCACCACTGCAGGCTACTGCCAGTGTCTCTACTCCTCCACTGCCATTACCGCTGGCCAGCTTGCTCTCATTATCAACTTACTTCATCAAATACACATCATTATCAGCTTGTCCTTAACGGACAGATGGGATGGACCCTCAAGCAAATGACACAGTAACTAGAATAAAGTGATTCCTTTTAAGGTCTATTCAGTGAGCAGGTCATAACACATATAGTCCTCTGTTATTAGTTTATCTGTGATTTACATTTGATTGGACATCTGGAGGAAGAAAAAGTGGTATGTTTCTTCAGAAAATACAGTTTAATTGTACCAATGGATATGAATTATAATTACATCTGAGGTGATTATAGTCATTATGAAGTCGTTATTTTTGAGACTGTTGAACATATGAGAAGCGGATGGATACACTGGCTGAATAGACAGCTGTTACTGAAGATGTAAGGAACAGACAGCCCTATCACGCTGGCAATATGGACGACCATGAAATCAAGACTCAACGTATAGTAATTACAATGACAATGAGCTTTGTTCGATGTGTCAAGTATCAATCTAACACTTACCGAGCAGCTTTCTTATCATAGCTAATAGGCAGTTGGTGGGCGAGGCCGTTGCCAGACACTGAACCAAACAATTCATGTGCTGGCCCTTGCCATTGTGCTTAGCAGTTGAAGTAACAGTAATACACACATCAGCTACATGCATCTTCATGCAAATGAGTGCATTAAAGCGGACCTCGGAGAGCGGAGCGTGGCCAATAAATCCAGTTGGGGTGAGAAATGTAGTCTTTACCATGCGTGTCCAACCCCATCTATTTAAACTAATTACACACACCATACAGGTAATAAAAGTCTGCCAGCCATCAATTCTGACATCTCATCCAGGACACTGCAAGGAATGTCTATTAGGATCTATAAATCATCAGGATAGTTATCCTCTCTTGGTGGAAAGCGTGTGAAAAGATGTCGCTGTGGGCGGCTGCCTCTTCCCCTCTCAGTTTTGCAAGACAAATGGTCAGATTGACTCCCATACACTTGCACATGAGTGTATGTACATGTATGTTTGAATTTTAAAAAAATATCTGAAGGTAGTGTGTGGGGAGACATAAGGGAGTGAACAGACCCAGCTGTGTGCAGCTGATAAATCAACTTCAAGATGCAGGAGGTGGCACTGAAAGAGATGAACCCACTGATGGAGTTCAACCATTCCAATTGTCTTTATTGGCCCTAATCCAAAGTGAAAAGACAAAACAACAAATACCTAATTCATATAGTAGTAAAAAATGTGTGAAATGCCAGTTCAGTTGGCTGTTTTTTTACCACCAAGGTGTTTCATGTTGCTCGTTGACAGAACTGTCAGTCATGCCTGAGGCTGGGCGGAACGTCACTGCAGGTACTTTCACTTTTCAACGTCACGCTTTGCAATTGGATAAAGACAACATCACTGAGCTGCTGAATGCTGTTGAATGGACACAGACAGCGTTTTAGACATAGGCGGCTGGAGATAAATAGATGTGGTCACAGCAGCTTCACTCACACTCTTTTTGCCTTTGTCTGCAGTGCACCTGAGCTACACCTGACCCCCCCCACACACACACACACACACACACACACACACACACACACACACACACACACACACACAAACACACTCATGGATGTGGAACCATGAAAGAGAGGAAGAAGTGGAAACAGAAAGGAAAGATAAAAGATAAATAGCTGAGAGGTGATGACTGTGCTGATGTTGAAATATGCCCCTGTGAACCATATCAGCTTTTCACCTTTCTGGTTAATTGGTAGAACGAGGATCAGTCATGTTAGAGTGGCAGCATTATTGCATTTTACATGATTGACTATACTAAAAGGAGTAAAAGGAGTTTGTTTAGAAAACGAAGTGGGAATAAAACAGATACAAACATTTAGAAGATGACTATAACTGCCCTGCCAGCCTGTTTTTAATGTGCCAGGTGCCCAATATTAAGATAAAATACTTTTAACATTTAATTGTAAATGGCAAAGAGGAAATGTTTATATCAGATATCTAAATTAATAAACACTTAAACAACCTGAATAAACACACACATGCAAATCTGTGTCTCTCACTCACTCATCATTTTGATGGCCTATCAACCCTTTCAGGCTGCACTTTCCAGACAAGCAAACACACAAACAAGCACACACACACACACACACACACACACACACACACAAGCTAAAAGGATCACCACACCTGGATTTCCACTCCAGGGTGTCATCCATGGAATTCAGCAGAAAAGCTAATCCATCAAACTGTAAAAAGAACAGTGTGGGTGTGTGTATTTCCTTTTAAAAAGGATCACTCCATTACCAAAACAGACCTGGTTTGAAAAGCCAGCTTAGAATATACGGTTTGGTAAATTGATTTATGACTGATTTATCTCACATAAGCTGAAGACAGTGTTGGTTTATGGATGAACGCAGGCATTGTGTCACATACAACAATCTCTGTCTCATAAAGCTGGTGAATTTGCAGCAGCTGGAGTCACAATACCAAGCTGCTGTTGGCCTTGCCATTGTGGGGAAAAAAAGTCGCTGGGACTGATAGAGGACAAATCCGGCAGTGACGCATGGCCACAAACACATAACATATACAGTACCAATCATGATTATACAAGATACACCCCATGCCAGTTAAATAGTGATTTGCTGGTCTATGAAAATGATCCTCTCCTTTGTCATCACATGTTTGCAGCATTGGGCCCACTCTCAACAGAGCTCCTGGCTTCAAAGCTACTCCAGTGCAATTGTTGCCTCAGTCACCTATTATAAACAACGCACTTTTAGAGAAAAGGCTGTAATTGTGCAAAGTGTGGCACAAATGGCTATGTAACATTACTGTAGGCCTTTCTTCAGTGCAACCCATACGCAGGACCCTAAAAGCTTGTGCCAATTGAAGTTCTGCTTTCATCCAGCATAAATGCTACGTTTGCAATTGAGCTTTGGTGCTATACCTTTCCTCTCCTTTACCCCCCCCGCCTCTCTGCCTTGTTTCATATGAGTGCACAACCACAATGGCTTGAGTAATGAGTCCAAAACGTCTTTACCCTGAACAAAATCACTGTTTGTGTGGGTCATGTAGAGGTAGCTTAGAGATTTGAACAACTTGAACAGACTACTGCTATTACTAATGTCTTTCTCACTCTCTCTCTGGGATAATAGTGAAAGCATTCTGTAGCGCCTTACAGACCCCATCATTTAGACTGGCTCAATGTAATATACACATGAGAGAGAAAAAGAAGAGAGAAACATACTGAGAAAAACAGGGGAGAGGAGGGGAGAACACAGGTCAAACACAGAGCTTTTTCTTCTTTGAAAATGTCAACATCAAAGAAAAGCTTCTCTCCATCATTGGGGCTGTGCTGGTGGACCGTGGATGTTTGGCTGCTCCAGAATAAATCGAGGTTCAAAGTCAGACGAAGAGCAGAATACAACCGCCTGGTGAACGGGTCATTATGGCCTCACATCTTATATGAGTTGAAGCCGTAGGCTTTTTGTGTGACCCGTTCTACATCACACTGTAACTAGGATGTATACCTGGAGAAAAGAGTTACACTGACTCCAAAGTTGTGACTACTACTTTCTTTAATAGCTGTAGGAACAAAGATACTGCCTCCATAGACAAATTTCCCTGCATCTCACCTACTGATGACTGAATAGCCAATATGAAAGTGTGTTGTCGGTGCGAGCACATGTGTGCACACTTTCATGCATGTTTAGAAGTGAGAGCAGGCTGCAGACAGTGGCCACTGGGAAATCAAGGAGCACTTTGTCATGCATCCTTAAATGTGTGACACTGTGTCTCATGAGACGGCGCCTGATTGGTCTACGAGGCATCGAAGAATGACAGGTGAGTGATGGCCTCAGGGGATATAGTGTGTGTAAGTTGTGTGTTGTGTGTGCGCATGTGTTGGCTAGGGTTAGAGACACAGGACAGCACAGTGACATGTCTCGGTGGCATCCTGTCAAAGCCAGCTGGCAATGTGTCGTAATCCTGCCATCAGGGAGTCATACGCCACTCTAGTCTCTGTTTTCAAGATTCACATCGTTTTAGCCCATATGTGAACTTCATTCAAATAAAAAAAAAAAAAAAAATGAATCAGCTTTCAACCCACAGATGACTCTTAATGTAGTGATTTGTTAGACCAAAGCTATAATGAACACATGTCGAGTGAAATTTAAAAATGTGTGCGCATGTAACTAAAATCATTTATTTTAAATGGAGCATCACTTACAATCAGAGCACAAAGGAATAAAATATAGCTGAGAACCAACACTACAACTAAAGCAAACAGTTTGCAAGAATGCAAAAAGAAAATGTTTCCATACAATGAAAAGCATGAAATAAAAGAGTAAAGAGAAAAAAAATAAACATATTATGAAAAAGTAAAGTGTAATGTTTAATTTAACAAATCAACTTTTACAGAACCCCAGCCACCCCCAATGCCAAATTAATATCGGTATACACTAATAGGAAAAAACAAACAACAAACAAACAAACAAAAAAAACAGAACGCAGGGATTTGCACATCCTTTTCTACCTCAGCTTATTTGATAGTGACGCAAAGTGCGAAGAAACAATATTTTATTTGAACTCTTTTGATTGTTGGAAATATGTACTCATAGCTTGATGTATGACCAGTTAATGAAGAGTTCGTTGTCTTTGTTATTGGATTTTGCTGGGCAGGCTGGGCAATTTAGTGCTCGCACACCTTTACTCAGAAGCCCCACTGTTGGCTGTTTTTTTTTTCCTGCTGGAATTAGCAGAAGTGTTCATGTTATAATACCCTCTATATACTGTAATCATGTCATTAGTTTCATACAGCGTGACCTTAGCAAGTGAAGATCGCTGGTTTCAGTGTTCGTTTCTGGCCTTGGCTCATCTGTGCACAGATTTCCTGATTTCCTGACACTATATTGACAAAGATATAATGAACTGCAGATGAGTGATGGTGATCCTCTCTCATATCCATCATTATACTATAGCCGGTTACCAATGAACCTCTTTACAAGTGGAATGTTACCATCACAACTTTATGTCAAACTTAAATGAAACAAGTTGCTGTCATCAAACTGAGAATATTCCTATCTTTTTTTTAAATGATGAATAATCTCAAGTTGATGTGGTAAATCATAAATATATTGTATTTGCATATAAGTCAAAATGGATTAAGAGATTTTTGCATTTTGTATGATACAAAGAGTTTTGCTTATAAAAAAGAAAGCAGTTTTTGTCCGTCCTTTTTGTTAAATAAGGACATAGGATAGGGGTTAAACATATTTGTGTTTTAAAAAGTAAAATAGGCTCATGTCTAATTTTTCCTGCTGCGTGCATGTCTTTATGGGCATTCATGTATGGGAACAGAAAAGTGCATCGACAAAGGACATCTTTCATTTTGTTTCCAGGTGAAATTTTCTCTATAATCTAAATCTTTGCCACCCTGACATGCGGATTGTTTCACCTTTCCTTTCTTCTTCCCAAAGAATTACAAATTTTGTGGTACAGTGGCGCCTGTGTATAATTCTCCAGATATACTCCAATCCAATTCATTCCCAAAGCAACAGGGTGCAGGCATAATTAACAAGCCTGTCCCTTATATTTACTATAACCTAATAAGCTGCAAGCAGAAAGCAGACAACAACCTGTCATTTTTATTTTGCTCTTATTTATATGTTATTTTGCTGTTGTGTTTCCATCAGCAGATAAGGCCTGGCATGGAGCGAAAGAGAATGTTAAGCTCTACCTCCCTGGTCTGGTTCTGATAGATGTTACCAGCTCTTACCACCTGAGAGTTGGAGAAAGCGAGACACAGTGAGAAAGGAGGAGGATTTACGCTGGCACCGCGTTTTTGTCCAATTAATAGATTGCCAGAGTGTTGTGTATTTTGCATGACAAAGGAGGGTAATATTAAACTGCCATTTGTAATGAAAATGCACTTTGCAAATTAAAAAGTGCAGAAACCCAATTTTCCCTACCTCTTTAGGAAATAAACAATCCTTAACCAATTAAAGCGCATTGTAATAATTCCATGATTTATTGCAGGTTGTTTAACTTTCAAAACTGGGCTAACCTATATTAAGGTCACAATCCATCATGTCTTGCATGGAGTGCTATGGAGTAATGGCTGTTGTATTAGCTGCTTTTGATGATAGTATGAAAGAAGTATTAGCACTTGTCAACAAAACTGCTTACAACATAACATTAGCATGCATGAGCTGCGTCGCCTATTCATTATCTTGGCAGCTCCACATACGCAGTTACTGCCTTATAAAACATTGTGCCGAGCTGAGAGCACACACTCACTGTTTGGTTTTGTGATAGAGTGGCAACATGCAAACCATGGGGCACGCTCTGGTTGCAAAGCAAACAGGCACCAGAAAGATGAAACAGTTTCTGTTACACATGAGAGAGGGAGGGAGGGAGAAGGATGAAGATAGAGAGAGAGAGAGAGAGAGAGAGAAGGAATGAGGGACAGGAAGGATAAAGATCACTGTCCTTCAGTTAAGCTTTAGCCTCTGTGCTACAAAAACACAACAGAAGTGGTCCACTGGCTGGCTGAGAAAGAAAAAGGAGGAGGACAGAGCAGAATGATTCTGAAAGAGAGAGAGAGTGATGCTATGAAAAAGTACCTGCTTTAACAGCTCAGCTGAGGCTCAATGATGACTGTAAAGATAAAAAGGTAGTAATGGAAGAGAAATGGACAGCGGTACACACCAAAACAAGCCAAGTTGTGACTGTAACATTTGGAGGGTTGTTGAGCCATACAAAATGTGGAAAAGGAGAACGCTTCAGTGGTAAGTAGAAAATGATCTGAAAGACAGAAAGATGGACATGATGAGGGGCATGAGAGGGAAACAAGCTGAGGAGAGAGTAAAAGATGGGAAACTGATGTAAACACACAGAAAAAGAGTTGCAGCTGAAGGGCACCACAGGTTACCAGCCAGAGAGAGAAAGATGCAGAGATGCTGGGCGGTGTGACATGGTGACATTTGCCTTCACAAATGGGCTCTCTGGCTTTAGCCACGCAGTCTGGTGCGATGCCCCCCAACTGTGAGCCAAGAATGCACTTAGCTCAACAAGAGCAAATGAATGGCCCTGTTTTGACTTTTACCATTACACTCCTTCTCCCTGATAGCTGGTGCTGGGCAGAGTGAGTCTTTTTCGGAACAAAGAGATCCCTGCGTGTTTAAACACCCCTGAACCATGGTCTAATTAGTGTGTTAAATCAGCAGTGAGTTAATATATTCAGCTTTTGGTTCTTTAGTTCTGGTTTCCCCCCTACTTGCTATCGTTTGCAGGCAACTAAAATTTTAGTAAAAACGAGTTAACATAAAAAGAAAATAACAAAATCTTGTGCAATTCTAAGCTAAAAAAGCAGGAGAGCAGATGTAAATTGAACATCATACTGATACAAGCATGTAAACACCTGACAAACTCTAAACATATCAATAACAGGCCATTTGGCAGCAAAAGCCAGCACACCAGATATTCAATAGCGTTAACTGCGTCATTAATGATTCTTACGTCCTAAGGCGGCACTGCTAAACATAAGGCTTATATTATTTAATTAGTTTGTTGTTCTTGGAAGTCCACTTTAGACACATGTGCTCTACCGCTAGAGGAAAAACACAGAAATTTTCCCTTTGTTGGATGCAAAAGTGCTTTGTCTGTAATGTTCGCATTAGCGGTTTTCTTTTATCAACAACTGTTTAATGTGAAATATGAAATTCCCTTTTGCGCGTCATATTTTTTTTCAGTTTGAGAGTGAGAAGGTACGCTCACACAGAGTCAAGGAAATTATTTATTATTGATGCATTACGTGTACAGAGATAACATTTGTATATTCAAACACGAAGAAACATGTAAATTTTAACTGCTAATTGAATGCTCACTAAACATTCTGACCGGGCCTGCAGCACAGTTGCCATTACATGTATCTAAATGCTGCCTCTGATCACTCAGTCCCTCGACCCGCTCTGCATGTGTTGATATCTAAATCTCTTTCTCCCTCTTTTTCTCTGAAGCTCCAGCTCCCCGATGATTATTCATGTGCGTTTAAGTCTCAAACAGCCTCTCATTAACTGTGGCTCACTAGGCCATACGTTGGGTCAAATTACACAGCTTTGACATACACAAACCAGCAGGGGG
>KV751368.1:1604399-1617552 GCA_001698575.1 Mola mola | reverse complement strand
GAAGGAGCCAAGTCGTTGGGATAAAAGGACTGGCTCTCTACTTGGTCCTCTCTAACCACAGATAATGGCTGCAAACGTGTCTGTATGGTCTTTTAAAGCAATCAGCGCTTTCACTTTTAGAGGAATGGGTTTTGGGGTGGGTGCGAAGAAGGGAGGGGTTGAAGAGCAGGAGAAGAAGGAGGGAAAAGGGAGGTGAAGTGATAAGCACGGAGTTACAATTGGACCCTCACTGTCAAAAACCCCTCAGTGAGTTAATGTGAGGGAGTTATAATGAAGCCAATTAAGAATTTCATTTTTAATTGATTAGTATCATCTACAAAAAGCTGAATCAATTTGTGACCCTATATTGCCAGATGCAAACTGTCAAAAATGCATAATTATGAATGCAAAAAAAAAAAAAAAAATCATAACAATAAATAAGCAGTAGCCAGGAATTAGAATTAAAGATATACACTGACACTTCGTGGATTTTCCTTTTGTGTCTATCTCAGCGATGTTTTGTAGGTGCTGCTGTTGGCTGAAAACCACATTTGCAAATACAAGCAGTGTTTATTTTTTTCACACTGAGGATTAAGTGAGGCTCTCCAAATCGGTCCCAATCTTTTAAGCTACAGGAAATCCAGTTTTAAACTGTTCTCTCCACTAGTAAATACATAAATTCATCAGTACAAAATAGAGTTAGGTCCAGATGTATTTGGACAGTGACAAAGATCCATTTCTTTGTCGTCAATATACACCAGTGAGCCCTTTCCATCCGCAGCCATACATGCCCATGCCATAACACTACCTCCAACATGTTGGACACATGATGAGGTGCTTTGGTTCATGAGCTGTTCCTTTCCTTCTCCACACTTGTCTCTTCCTATCATTCTGATATAAGTTTATCTTGCTTCCATCTTTCCAAAGAATCCAGAATTTGGAAGTTTTTTTTAGATGTTTTCCAAAGTCTAATCAGGCCTTCCTGCTCTTGAATGTTACCAATGGGTTTGCACCTTTTTGTAAACCCTCTGTATTTAGATACATGAAGGCATATCTTGATTGTAGACTGATACGCCTACCTTCTCTAGAGAGACTGTTGACTTGAACTGTTGTTGTGAAGGGGTTTTTCTTCACCAAGGAAAGGATTCTGCAATCATCCACTTCAGTTGTTGTCCATGGTCATCCAGGTCTTTCGATGTAGTTGAGCTCACCAGTGCATTCTTTCTTTTTAAGAACATACCAAGTTGTTGATTTGGCCACTCCTCAAGTTTTTGCTATCTCTCTGATAGCTTTATTTTAGTTCTTTAAGCCTACTGATTGCCTCCTTCACTAGAATTTATATCTCCTTTGACTTTATATTGATAGCTCCAGTTATACAGCTGACAAATGTCAATTCAACACCTGAACCGACCTCCAGATCTTTTATCTGCTTCATTTGTCTTGAAGTAATGAGGGAACAGACCACGCATGACCATTAAACTAATGGTCAGGTAGTTGTCCAAATACTTTGGGGCCACCAAAAATGGAGGTACTTACGCATAAAATAGCTGTAATTACTTAATGGTAAATGCTATATTTTTGTGAAACCTCCCAAATCAAACCTGAAAGTCTGCAATTTGATGACATCCTGATGATTTTATTTCAGATCCATTGTGGTGGTGTATGGGGACAAAATGATACTGTGGCATTGTCCAAATACTTTTGGACCTAACTGTAGAACAGGGGTCATCAGTTACATTTGTCCAAGAATGGGAAAAACAGTTTAGATTGGTTGACTAGTATGAGCGCTCCTCAGCCCTGGAATGTTTTGAGGAGGTGTGGTTTTTCACGGTACGGTTGTTCATGCGCAAGCACAAGCTCACGTCTGCGAAGTGGACATGACAATATAACTGAATGCCTCCATTGTCTGCTGTCTCTACAAAAATCAATTGCTGTATTGCATAATTGACAAATCTGTGAATGTGAACTTGCCATATAAGAACAAAAGGACCCTAAATGAGCCAAAAACTCAGTAAGGTTGCATTGATGTTCTCCCAACACGATGACATAGAAAGTGGTGGTCTTGCTCAGGCCTGGATGCACAGTGGCCCAGAAGTATCAAACAAATGCAAAAGCCACAAATGTAATACAAAAGTCTAAGGATGCACTTAGAGAAGTGTGAGTTCAGGCCAGCAGGGAGGTGGAGAGGTTTGGTACAGTATGAAACAACTTGACCAATTGTGAGTGCACCCTAATGCCCTGTTTACAATACAATGTTCTGTTTCGTTTTTAGTTGCCATTTTCTAATAGTTCACTGTGCAGACGGCAATGTTTTGGAAACGATGTCCGTGCACACAAGATCCCAGGAAACACTAGAAACGCTGTAGTACAGATGCCAGGCCAATAGTTCTGTGGGTCGGATGGGGGCAACCATCTTAAAAATCACTCTATAGAGTATGTATAGAGGTAAATTATTTGCCTTTGACTCAAAAACAACATAACTGCACAAGTACAATAAGTAGTTAAAGTTGTAAAGTAGTGGCAATTTTGGCATCAAAACTAACTTGGGCAGATTTAGGACAATAGAATGCTTTTAGTTAAAAAATGTTTACTACGTGATGGTGAGTGTGTAACATTACGTTAAGTATGGTACTGTACAAAAGTTAAAATAAGTCAAAGATGACTTCTGGTTTCACATGCACACAAACCGGGGTTAAAACTGCCACATCCTTCTGCCTGCATGAACTTTTGTCTTTGTTTGTACGTCTATAAACTTCCTCATTAGCCTTCATCACAACCGCCACAGCTACTGGAGGTCATAACTATAATAAACAATTGCCATTAGAACCCTCTTAAAACAATCTATAAATGGTGTTTTTCCTGGTAAGGAAAAGACTACCACAACCACCATATGTAGCCATTAAAGGAAAGCTGCAGTTCAGTTTCTTAATGCCAAACATGACATATGCTACTTTATTATATAAACTATTCTATCCATTCATTATCAATGGATAGTAGATACATTGAAAGTGAAGTTGAACCGAAGTCAAATTCTTTGTATGTATGCACTAACTTGGCCAATAAATGAGATTCAGATTCAGATTCTGATCTATCAGGTATCTTGTAGGGTTGCAGGGTGCTGAAGCCTGTCAATGTTGAAAGTGGGCAAATGGAATGGTACAACCTGGACAGGTCATCAGTTAATCACAAGGCTGACATCAACCAGACACACTCACATTCACACCCATGGGCACACAGCCACCAATTAACTTAACCTAACCTATTCTTTGGACTATGGCAGGAAGCCAAGGCACCTGGAGGGAAAATCACGCAGAGATAGGGAGAAGATGCAAAGTCCAAGGAGAAAGGCCCTGAATCAAACCTAGAACCTTTTTGGTGGGATACAGCAGAACTAACCAACATCAAAAACAAGACCTTTCTTTAGTTACAATAGTCAACAAAAACAATGAGGGAATCGTATGGCATTACTGTGATTTTAGATAGTAAATCAGTGTTCAGCAATCATAAGAGGTGTGATGTGTAACAACACAGCGTTGACATCTAGTGTGATATTTTACTGTGATAGCCCCACACGCAGTACTTTCTAAATAATGGAATAACATGGCAATAAAAATCACTTCACATCATCCTGTGAAGTGGACAATCTTGTTCTCTGCTCAAAGAGTAAGTAACTCCAGGAAACTGTGACATCTTACAAGCTTGCAGACATTATTGGTTGATTTTGTAACCTGTTGGGACAGAAATACCCCTTTCCACCCTTGTAACTTTTACACAGGCCCGTAAGGCACAACAGTCTCACATTGAATAGGCTGTGTTAAAATAGATGAAGAATTGTAACAGCTAATAAAGTTTACTTGGAAAATAAAATAGGGGCAAAACAGTTGTACAATCGAAATATTTAAGCTTACAAGGCAGTAAGAAAGCAACAATGCAATTTCTCTTGATACAAGGGCTGTAACTGTATTTGAATCAACAGAAAAATCACCACCTTTTTATTTATTAACAGTGGACTAAAAAAGACCTGATAACCTCATAACAGTACAGTACAGTTAAAAATAGGAAAAATCTAGAAGTGGATGTTGGTAATATTCAACAGCTCTTACAGCAACAGGGAAATAATCCCTCAAATACACAGTCTACATACATTATTTAAGTCGGATGTGTGGCTCTGACTTGTATAAGTTTGTTGAGATGAACGTCAGACTCTCACAATGTTGACATGAATAACTGAGCATTTCATCAAGCTCAGAGCACTGCTATATTTTTTATTTGTAAAATGAAACTAACACTATGTTGAAAACACAAAAGTATAGCTCCAGTGTGGGAAATTACATATGATTTACTTCACATCTCACATTATTTACTGTTACATCTAGTCCAGATATACTGTAGTGGTATTTAGTGTATAGACATGTCAGTCACTGGCTTATAAACAAGCTAGAAATTGCCGCACACATCTGTTATCAGTGGCATGCTCTGATGTACAATAACGCAGAGCGTGGGAGAACAAGTTTTGAATGACCTCAAACATTGACTAAACTCAACATAGCCATTACAAATCAGCCTTTATTAAACTGCAGGCTAAAAAAATCACTCATCATTAACTCTCCCTGCACGTAGCTGGACAATCAAATGAAAATGCTCCCTAATTTGACAGTTGTTATGAAAGTGACCTCAGCATAATGTGTATAACTACCCTTTATTACAAAGAAGAATTGAGACTAATTCTTCATAGTTTGTCACATCTGACGGTGGACCTTAAGGTTTTATTTTTTGAGGGGGGGTTAGTGCCATATGCTCTGTATATGACAGCTACATCACAGCCGTGTGACAGAAGTGTATACTCCTCATGGGATGGTGATAGGCTGTGTGCGTGTGTATGTGTGTGTGTGTGTGTGTGTGTGTGTGTGTGTGTCTTTGCTGTGTGTGTGGCTTTGCTGTGTGTGTACATCACAGATGTTGCAGTCTGAGGTCTGGTACAGATGGCTATGGGCGTACTTGCCAGTGATCTCTTTCCAGTGAGAACAGCATCATCACACAACCCCTACCTGGACTCTCTTTAAAGGACAGGAAGTGACATTCAGTATGCATGCAGACCACCACTGGGGACATTCACACACACACAAAACTCTGTTACTCTTAAGCATGTTGTGAAAATCTTTAAAAAAAATAAAAAACTCAGACAATTTTTGAAAAATGCATCTAGGTCTCTACTGTTAAAGGTGAAATTCCATAGTCTCATCTGTGTCTCATTTGTTTTAATATTGTTTAAATGCAACGTAGTTATATTTCAGAGAGTAATCTAATTCTATGTGTCTCACTCAATAAATACACTTTGAAAGCATGTCTTCTGAATCAGAGTGTTCTAAAGCACAGGATATTCATTGTTATTGAAGGCTTTTAATTTAATGATACCCCTTCTATACCCCAAAGTCACCAAGCCAGAGCATTCTGAAAAACAGCATCTTTGTGAGGATCTGATTCAAAAAACAGTATAAAGACACAGTATGGAGAGCACAGGTCTCTCTACCTCTCAATCTTCCTCTTCCTCTGTCAGTGCCCCTCCCTCTTCTTGTTTCTCAGTGGATGAAGGTGTCCTCTGGGGGATAGAAAGGCCTCTGGGGATTTGTCTTAGTGCAGAGTGCCACCTTGTTGTCAAGGCTGCAATGACACATTTCTTTCAAAGCCACTGATGACAAACACTTACAGAGGAGATATGTCATCTCATAATGCAATGCAACGTAGATGGAGCACACGCCTGCTCATTTCTACGATAGCTATTAATATATAAAGGGAGGATCAGGAGAGTGACATAGGAGTGCAGTAGCTTAGTCATGACCTCTATTACTTCATGGCCTCTTATGCCAGGAACTGGATCTCCATTTCTGTAGATCTCAGGCTTTAACACCTTGACCTGATTTCATACTTTTTGTAGTCTACATATAGTACATACTATACAACTACTATGGACGTTTTAAATTTTTTTGTATCTGTATCATCTATTGACTTTTATATGATAGTAAACATTTTTTTTTTACTTATTTTGCTTTACCATTTTACCAGTGAAAGGGCCCTTAAGTGTTTTCTCTGTTTGTAAGACTTAGCAGGTGAACTGCACTGATGCATAGTGTTAATACAGCAATTTAAATTATGATATAGCTACTTACAACAATACAATCACATTATATGTATAGAGTATGGAAAAATAATATATTTGTAAAATATTTTTCTTTTTGCACTCTAGTAGTCAATTAAGAAAAAATAGCCCAGAGATAGAAAGCAAAATCTTCACCAAGATTTAAAACTTCAACTGCACTTCATTTCATTGAATCTATAATATTGGTACTCTGTAACTTCTTTCATATACATAGTCATGTACAGCCATTAGTATGACATTAAGTTAAACATCACTGCACTTAAGCTGTCAGGGACAAACAGGCAATAGATTAAGAGAATAGCTGAACAGGTAAAAGTGTGTAGACTCATTAATGCGCAAACATGACCATAATAAAACCACCTTCTATAGCAGTGAAGAGGGAGGGCACACAGTGTACATTGGATCAGTAATGTGTTCATTATTGTGTGAGAAACCAGGGCACGGGTGGCTGAGGCCATGTCATAGTGTTTTACTGGATGCAGAAGTTAATTAAATGAGAAAATGCAGGATGAAAAAAAAAAAGAAATAGAGGAGAAGTCAGGAAGGACCGAGGGGTGATTGTTAACAGGACATCTGGCACAAGCCTGTTTCTCTCTGCGAGAGGGCAGAGGGGAGGGGGAGACAGAAGCCATGTGTATTTGACCTTCCACTTGTCTGAGTGGCAAACTCACACAACATCAAACTATAGGAAAAAAAGACTACCACTCACACACACACTGCTGAATAATCGCATACATATGCAAGAATGTATACATTGCATCCGTGAACAGGTTCCCAGAGAACAGCAAGAAACATTGTGAAGGTGAACAATATGGCCGGCAGGGTACTGACACGTCAGAGGCGGAGAGATGACGAGATCATGGTCCCACGCCTATAGCATGCATACCTACGTGCACCCATATAGTATGGACTTTTATATGTACACAAGAATGCTCACGTGCACACAAACAGCCTCACTGGGTCTCTGGGAGTATGCAGTGAGTGTCTGCGCCTGCTGCATATGTGGACCCATGCATAAACAATGTGCCCTGAGAGACAGTGAAGTGATACTATGGCCCTTAGCACAACTCCCAACTCTCTGCCCCCTCCTTCTATCTCCTGATCTTCCTCTCCTGCTCACACACACGCACAAAACTATTCACAGAGGCACAAACAACATTCTGAAGCATAAGAACAGCAGCCCTGTAGACAGTTTTAAGATTACCTGTAGATAATAAAGGATACCTGCTGCACGTGTCCATATAAAGTGTGATGGAGTGAGTGCACTGTTCATTCTTGCTTATCACAACTGTATGCAGCAAGCACAAGCAACAGTTTCATGTCAATACATTTCCATCTTGACTGATAAGACATACTGTAAGAGCAATTCAGCTTGTTGCCACTTTTGCAATGGTAAACCATATAAGTAAGGTGGGTCTTTCATTTGAGAGAATCCTTTCCAGCAGCAGCAGCAGCAGTTTTAATGGAATAAACAAACAAGGAATTAGGTTTTTAAAATTTGAAGCATGTAATTGTGAAGAAATTAAACTTTATAAAATTCCCAAAAAAGTGACCTCCTTCAAGAGCAAAGTCAATACGACAAGACCACATTTGAGCAAAGTTTTGGAGAAAATAAATAGAACCTTTTGGGTTAAAAACAATAGAAAAACAACAGTACTCTGTCACATTATAAAAAAAGTAGCTATAGTGCTCTGGCTTTAAGTTAACCTGCAACAGAATGAGGACAACCAAGGTGAGAATAAAATATACACAGGGGAATTAGAAATGGAAATGTAACTGAGGAGGGAGCAGACGAGGAAAACGAAAGGCAGTGCAAGGGAGAGATAGTGAGTTGCTGAAACAAAGAACAATGTCCTCAGTAATACGAAAGAGATAATTGAGATATCCAAGTCCTGACAAAATGTGCTATTTCACTGGAGCTGGGAAAAACAGAGAAGCAGGGAGCGAAGGAGAGCATGAGGAGAGATAGAAAAGAGGGAAGGGAAAAGTAGAGAGAGTGTCTAGAGGGAGGTGATAGTGGTGTATGTGGCTGTGCTGTCTGTCTGACCTGATTGCAAATAAGCAAAGGATCTCCACCGTGGCCCAGAAGCACCTCCTCATGCACACAACTCCCTTCTCCCACAAACACACACGGCCTTTCCCTTTAATAAGACCGCTTAATGGTGGACATACATACATGGCACTGCAGTGAAATGTGCTTGTGTGTATACATGAGCACGGATACGTGTAACTGGTGATGAAAGGGACAAATAGGAAGAGAAAGTGGCTGTGGTGAGACAGCAAGGAAAACGAAAAGAAGAATGGGAAGGAGAGGGAGGGGAGGAGGGAGGGGAGGAGGGGGGGCAATGGTGGGTTTCTGAGACACATTTGCAATTTAAAACATGTTTTGGTATAATGAAAATGTAAAGCAGTGGTTTTATTTTATTTTTTTTCAGATTCCCAGAGAAGCTCCACTCGAGCAATAAGTCCATTAATAATTGAATTTTGTTCAGGAGCCGTGCGTGTTTGTATCTGTGTGAGTATGAACATATATGCAACATGGTAAGTGTGTGTGTACACGCGTGCGTGTTGTGGGTGTGTGAAAGTGCATGTGACAAACCTCTCTTCTCTTTCCAGCCGCTGACCCTAATATGAAGCAGCCAATTAGAGATCTTTATTTAATTGCTGGGTGACTCATCCTCACTACGCACCCCCACACTCTGCCAAAGACTAGCACTGTGGTGAGGCCACGGACAGGCACACTTACACTCAATGTATATGCACACTCATACACACATGAAGATTCCCAGAGGAAAGTGCCTTGCTGTAGCTGGATTATTTTAAGTCTTACACTGGGAAGCAATGTTCTTTTGCTTTGATATCAGCAGCAACATACATTAACCCCCAAACCGTGCACTAGATGTAACCATGAGAAACTCTACAGAGAAATGCCTGTTTCCTCTTTATTTAGCCCAGCTTGTCCTTTGTCACTCTCTCTCTCTCTCTCTCTCTTCAATGAATACTCTTTTTCTCTCCAGGCCCTAAAACTTCTATCCATCCCTCCTCTCTGCCCTAAATCAAGTCTCTCTCCTCTCCTTCCCTGCTCAATCTTTCTCTCCATCTCATTCCCTGTCTGTTTCTCTCTCCCTCTTCCTGGCTGTCAGAGAGTATCAGATCAGTAGTTAGATCCATGGCCGAGGCCAAGTCGGCCTCGCCGCTCTCAGCACTCTACCATAACACATCATTACAGCTGACAGCAGGACTTCAAAACACACGTGCACGCGTGCAACCGGGCGCGCACATGCTCTCCGCACACATCCTGTCTTTTCTATATGCGCGCTCTCACTCACAAATACGCGCACCCACTGTTACAAAGTATGAGGTTTCTACATGCTTCATAACAAACCTGCTGAAAAGATTGGACAACTTTTTTGCATGTTACATATTCACTAACATTGCTGTTTTTTTTATTGCACATACATTTATTTTTTTTTTTTAACAGATCACTCCAGGTTTCATATAACATCGAGATTTTGAAATGAAGAGGGGAGGAGAGGGAGGTGGGGGATCCCACTTCCAAAACCAACAGCAGCAATATGCCAGTGCTGGCGGGAAGAGTTAGCCTCTGTATAACACTTCCAAAGAGAGGGATAGTCCCTCTTATAAGCCTTGAGGGCCAGTCAGTATGTGTGTATTCAAATGTGTATGCGTGTGTGGGTGGAAATTTTTTTAAAGCTAGACTGGGGACTTTAGAGCTCCTGCTAGAGTGAGTTTTGCACACACACACTCACACATACTCAGAGTTGAGAATACACCTGAGAATACACACAATCACCATGTTGAACAACAAATCTAACACTTCGCCTACTTTTATCGGCTATCCATAAACACGGCAGATGGGGGCGGTAAGGGGGTTGGGCTGGCGGGCTTGGTGGGTGAGTGGATATGGGAGGAGAGTTACTGAAAAGATTTGGGATATGATGCCCGAAAAAAGTGCTCACTTCCCTCCCCTCTGGTAAGATGACAAAGAGGAGAATAGAGGGAAAAACAAAACACACTAATCTTCCTGCTTCACAGGAATCCACAAAGCATCATTTACACAGCGGAGTTAACAGGAGAGCACCAGGCTTCCTGATTTGCAGCGAGCAGCCTTGTTCTAGATAGAGATATTCAGACTGTCAGTATAAACTGCTTCTGTTTTCATTTTGCATTTATTTCAATGCCAGACTCAGGGCATAAATTTTTCATCACCTGCTAAGCCATGAATAAAAGATTAAAAAGGAACTGAGAGGGTAGTGGAGGAGAGGGAGGGAGGGACATAGATAGAGAGAGAAATAGGAGAGAAAGGGAGAAGACGAAGAGGTACAAAAAAGTCTAACAGATGTAGCTCATGCAGGGCAATGAGCAAGTACTGCGTGCATAGTGAGAAGTTCTCCCTCACCCCTTTTTCTTTGCCCCCACCTGCCCAACTCCCTAATTCTCCCCACTCCCCCGTGCACCACTATCCCAGTACATCTCAAGGAAGAGAGCAGTGGCTGTGGTGCAGGGTAAAAATGCTATAATGAGCAGGAGGCAGAGGAGCATCTCACCTTGGCTTTTTATAGGATTACCTGAAAGGTGAACTCTCTGCTCCGTGAGAGGATTCATCAGTACATTCTCTCTCTCTCTCTCTCTCACTCTCTCTCTCTATGCCCTCAGTGGTCTTTGACAGGCAGGGCGAGAGTGAGATGTCGAAGAGCTGCTGGAAAATGTCTCTGCAATACCGAGCTAACAGGTTCAGGTGTGGGTTAAAGGAGGGAGAGAAAGAGAAGAATGGAGTGAAAGATAAGGGAATGCGAAGATATAAGGAAGGAATGCATCCCAATCTCTGACTCTGTAATTGTCTCTGTCTCTCTGTTGGGTTTATGAAGCTACACATCTTGACTCACTTGGACTATGACTGTTAAATCTGGATATATAACTCACATCATTATCTCCTCTCCGCCTAGCAGAGTCAAGCAATGGCAGTATGCCACCTTTACTATGTGGATTGCTGTTGCCACTCAATGATAATCAGTTTAAGTCACATATAACGAAAGCATTTTCTCATAAGTCCAGTTGTGTGTGAATAAAACATTTAAAGAATACGCACACACACAGCTTTTTTCATCAGCAGTGATAAGAACATTCTCCTAGTATAATCAAAACAATTAAATTGTTGTTTTTAAAGAAGTCAACGTGGGATAATTGAGCTGATAATACATAAAGCTGAAAGGATATTAGGTGATTTTTACTGAAAACTCAAGTAAATAATAAAAAAAAGTTCAGAGTATGCAAACAAACTCACAAACTCACTCATACACAGAGGAGCACACATATACAATTACAACAACTGACCCAACAGAAAAGGCTAAGGAGACAGGTACATGGAGGAATTGCTGTACTAACTAACAAAAAGTATTCCCGCTGTCAGGAAGTGTGTGTGCGTGTATGTGTGTGTGTGTGTGGTGAGCTCTCAGGTCTGCAGGGAATAAGGGTGATCCGCACTTGAGGTGCCTGATCAAAATAACCACTTATATAGATGAGAAGTCACATCACACCCTCTCAGCACAGCATCCCAACAGTTGTACATATATACATACTTAAGCAGTCACAGATGCAGTCATATGACCTTGTCTCGACACGTAAAAAATTAATGCTTGACTTCTCCTGAAATATATAACTTTAGCCTGACATGGAGGAGAAAGAACACCCATTAGCCATGTGTGCTCGCATACACACATAAGAGTATGCAGGCACACACGAGATGTGTGTTTGTAAAGCATGTGCATGCACTAATATATATTTATATTGATATATATATATATATATAGAGAGAGAGAGAGAGAGAGAGAGAGAGAGAGAGAGCTACACTCTTGTTGTATATGTATGTGCAGGGTGAAAGTCATCTCTGGTTAGAAGAGAGGTAATACATCCCACCAGGACCTGTGTTCCTTGAAGCAATTTAAAATAATTATTGTGAGACCTGATGCTAGACATCAGCCCATACTGCATCTAAATGAGGCTCTGTGTGTGTGTTTGTGTGCATGCGTGTGTATATCTACTACAATAAATTCTGTTGGGGCATGCCCAAACTGGCCCTCAAAGCCCACTGAACCTCTGCTGCTGTGGTTATATTTTGTATTAGAAGAATGGCAATGATATATATAAATAGGCCTACTACATGTAAAAACACCTGAAGTTTTTATGAAAAAATGAAGAGGCGAAGACAATGTTAGTGTGTGCCAGTGATGACTATTGCAGCTCCAGCCAAAGTTCAGACAGGAAAACTGTTATTTTGTGCTTAAATTCTCACACCATCCTGTCACCCACCCCTCAATCATCGACTGTGGTGACCAGTTAAGTTATCGGCTGCTCTCATCATTGTGCTGCAGCCCTATGTATCTCTGTCTCTGTCTTTAGTTCTTTCATATTGCTCAGGGCAGAGAAATCAGAGAATCTCACAGCAGAATCTAATTCACAAAGACTGAACTAGAATTTAAACATTAATCATCAAGAAATTAAATGAAAGAGGAGACATAAAAAAAAAAAAACATTTTACAGGAACGTCACTGGTAATTAAATATACAAGTTTCAGAATGTCAATGCAATAAAGGGTTTGCAAAGTATTATTTTGTTATGTGAGGAAGAAAAATTCTGGTTAGCTGAGTGAAAAAATTGGATTAAAATGGTAGAAGGGTGTTTCTAACATGACACTATCAGTTTTCCCCTTACACCTCCTACTCTTTCGCCTCCTTCCATTTCCTCATATCACCACCCACTCACCACCTTTCTATCTCACCTCCTTTTCTTTGAGTCCCAATGCAAATCTCACTGACACACTTTCTTCTTCTACCCGCCTGACCCCTGTGACCCTCCTGCTTGTCCTCTGTAACCTCTTCAGTCTGAATCTGAATATTTCTCACATTCTTTTTCTACGATTTTGGGCAAAATACCAAAATCCTCCCCTAAAACTCAATTTTCTCCCAGTCAGGAATGGTAAAGGCCATGCCCAGAGGA
>KV751368.1:1587573-1604158 GCA_001698575.1 Mola mola | reverse complement strand
GCCTGTTTCTCAAACAACTTTTATAACTCTGTTCATATTCCTGCCCCTTCAGTTTTTGCATCCTTCAAACTTGTACCCTTTTTTTTTTTTGCTGTCCTCATCTGGTGGCTTTCCTCAGTCTATGCAACAAAATAGAAAAATGCAAATCCCCCAAAAAATGTGTATATGTACATGCCCATTTTATGTTTTGAACAGCACAACATGGCACGCTGTAAAGATGACTGGGGCTGCTGTTTCATCTTAATCAAAATTCCCTCCTCTTTTCCACTTCCTCCCTGTGTGTTTACTTGCCCACGCTCCAAATGTCAACAGAATTTGGGCACATGAAGTGGCATCTGCTGCCACATCACCCAACGCACATGGATACAAAAAACCTCACAGCATGGCGACTTACCCTGGATCACAGCCAAGCCAGCAGCTACATGCTAGCTAAGTGCCACAGCGCCAGTCAAGTGCCTGTTCAGCTGTGCGCCCACCCGCATCACCACGTCGCTCACACACATACACACTGGCACTTTCAACCCCCAGTGGCACTAAGCGATGACAAGGAGACAGAAGGGCTGTGCCCGCTGAGCTGCTCCCTTCCCCCAGCACATACTGTACATTTCCCTACCTAACCTCTGAGCCATACTGTATCTCTACAGCCTCACTGGCAGTCTGTTAGGGTGGGCTACACATGTCAGTGTCTGCTATGTTGTTACATCGTAAAACATACCAGCCCTCACATACCCTTCCTCAGAAACAAATGGATATGTGTATATTCATAGACAGAACGTGAATGCTGGCATTCAGATAAACATTTCCACTACGTTAACATTAAGTTACTCAAGCAAATAGTAAATTCACAACCTTTACCTGGGTTTAGTGAGTAATCAACTGAAAATATAATTTATCAACCCATAATTGTGATGAAGACAAATCTTGGTTTGGCAGCTGACAGAGATTTATTCATTCAAATTCACATTAAAAAAAAAAAAAAAAAGTCTGTAAATTGTTTAAAATATTGATCTGATGCTAAATTATGAGTCTGTTCTGAAAATTCCTGATCAATCCATGTCAATTTATCAAATCTAACTCAATTCTGGTTTAAGGCCTGCCAAGGTTAAACAGACACAAACACAAAAAATGGTGTACTCTCCTTAGACACACAGACACAGAGCCAAATCATTACTTTTCTCATACGTTGGAACTGTTGAGATGGCACCTTTACAGACCAGGGTCTTGGGTCCCAAACTCAGAGTTCTTATTTCTTTCCTATGGTTAACTAGATTGGCTCTTTTCCTTGAAAACACTTCATCCATTTGACTCCAATAGTGGGGTCAAATTTTTATTTGTCACCCGCCCCCCAGACTTTCATCAGCTTGCCTCCATGCAGATCACGCTTCACTCTCAATTATAGTCCATCTCCGACTCCAGATGACAGTGTAAATCAGGACCAAATAAAACACATCAGGCTTTTCAAATAGGCTGGTTCGGGACCACTGAGCCGCCTACAGTGCCAGCCAGCTAGCCAGCCAGCCAAGACCATATACATCCAGGGCTGTAAAAAGAGCTCAAAGAATCAGGAATCAGCTCATGCTGCTTGAGCCCAACATATGTTCAGTTCCAATCCATGTCAATTGTCATTTGCCTGTTCCTCTGCCTTGGTTTAGGTGGATCTCTCATTCTGTCTGCATTTTTCTTAATGATATTGCTTCTGTCTTTTTCTCTGCATCCTTTCCTCGCTATGATTTGAAAATGTTGACAATAACTGACACATTACTATGCCAGTGAATTTTGGTATTTGCATCAAGGCTACAAGACTGTGTCCTTTTTCTTGACTATGTGAAAATGCTAATCAGCTTCGTGGCAAGTTTTCACATGGCTGTATATTTGACTGGACAAGAAAATGACACATTTATCAGAAGATGATGAGAGGGAGTATCACTAATTTGAGTTAGTTTTTAGAGCAATGCATATACAAACAGATGCAAAGGAGCAGATGGGGAAACTGACAGAAATGGGCCTTGGGAGCTGAAAAGATTGGGCTAAACAGAAAACCGATTTGGCTTGTTTGCAAGAAGATGCCCTGTGCTTTTGTGTTGATGCTCGTCTTTTGATTGAGTCAAATAATGAATCACAGAGTGATTATTTGATG
The DNA here is from genome assembly GCA_001698575.1 of Mola mola. Lineage (NCBI taxonomy): Eukaryota > Metazoa > Chordata > Actinopteri > Tetraodontiformes > Molidae > Mola > Mola mola. The sequence continues at coordinate 1,602,021 of KV751368.1, read as the reverse complement.
GAGGAAAACACACAAGCTCTTATGGTGCCTGTTTATCATGACTTTAACACAGAAAAATCATCAGCATGACTTTTCATCTTCACTTGAATGTGCACTATATATAGTGCAGATGTGCAGGTGTCTATGTCTGTGCATATTCTGTAAGAACCCCACTCAGTGTGTAGCCTCTGCTTGAGTGGGTGAGCCTGCTTGGATCATGGTAGCCACTCATAGACCAAAGGGACATAAAGAACCTACTGCTGGAGGCAGGACCACCTGAGGGGTAAGAAAGAGGTCATTACGAGATTTCAATGCACCTGAAGTTCATTTGTCTCCCTAAAGCATCAAAACAGGATAATAAGGCCGAGGGAGGAGGAATTAAAGAGTTTCACCTGGACTTGAAAAATTGCAACTATCTGCTTTTAGCCATCACTTAATTAATGGGGTGTCTGTGTCATTTATTTTTTTTGCTGGCTTTCCTCAATCAATGTACAATTGGATCTGTGTGTGCACGTTTGGCCCTGCCATGCACAAGTCCAGTGCTAAGGCTAATAAATATGCTCTTATAATCCTTCGCTGGTGTCATCCAAGTGTCAATCCTAGACATATTATGTGTTGTGCTCGTTTGTGGTACTGATTAAGACACACTCTTTTGTGGTGTGGTGGGACACCTGTCTTAGTGGGATATTGGGCTGTGGGCCACAAGGGCAAAATGGGAAAGAGAGGAAAGAGAGAAGTAGGAAGAGGGAGGAAGTAGGGAGGAAAGGTGAAGCCAAGTTATTAGGTAATTCCAAGCGTGCAAAATAACATAGATATGAACATCCAGATTTGCAGTGACCATGGGACAAAAAAAAAAGAAAAAAGAAAAAAAGAAAGGAACAATTTTGTATTTATTAGGATTTGCTGAGCAATGTTGAATCCAAGCAGCTCTAACATCCTGCTATAATCATAATTATAATATATGTCATATACATGGTTATATGACATACAGTATATATTACAGGCGTTACACAGCGATGTCTGTGAAATGTTTGATTAGGAGAACAACTAAATCCTGGAAAAGAATCACACATTAACAAAGAACAATTTATCTTAATAACACATGAGGCCTGTTTTTCAAGTATGTTAAGAGAATAAAACAGATTATGGTGTTGATATAGGACAGTAATACCAGTTTGTTTTGCTCACTAGAATATGAACACCACATTGGTTTCCCCCCATTAAATGTTTTTCCTTTACTCCCCTGCCAGCCATGCTGCTTCTGTGTAAACGCAGGGAATTCAGACAGGGAGAATTAAGAAAGACTGACGAGAATCTGTGTCTCCACTCTGATGCACAATTTGACAATGATAACAAACATATGGCCTTTACATAACAGGTGCACTAAATGGAGTATGGCTATAACGTGGTCATTAACTGTGGACAGAATTTTTATTCTGTACCTGAAGGAGCGGCAGAGTCCATGTAGCCTTTAAAACTGTAACACATTGTTAATAGCCACAGACAGAGTGAAATAGAGATCAGCACAAACGCAAGCCTAGACAGAGCGAGCACATCAGGTTCAGTATGGATGTGCACACACACACATCCACACAAACAAACACACATTATATTCTGTAAACAAACAAAAAAAAAAAAAAAAGCCTGAGGCTGAGAATGAGAAAAAGTAACAAAGCTTAGCAGGGATGGCAGTTTTCTTAGTGTCTGCTTAGACTTAAAGTAATTGCTGCATGTCTGTCATTGCTGAAGAAGGCGAATAAAATGTCTTCCTCAGCTGCTCCCTGTCTGTTTTGTTCGCTGCACTTGTGTAAAGTGGTAGAAAATAAGTGTCATTCAATGAATGCAGCTATTCTTCCCATGACAGCTTCATATCTGTGAGTTGGGGGGAGGCCACCCCAAAATCCCCCTTTTCTGCTGGTAACGCCTTTGACAGAGTGTTAAAAAAAAAAAAAAAAAAAAGGCCCCACCTCTTTGTCCAAGCATGGGTAAGCACACACACATATATAGACATGCACACACACTTACATCCCACTCTAATAAGTTTCAATACACCCACTCAACAATGCGCAAGGACTAACACACACACAAACACAGAGACAGCAGTGAAGGGTGCCTGTGCTGAGTGAATGGATGCCCTTTTTAACCCTGCTCGGCAAATACCCCTGTGTTAATACAGCTGATCAGATAGTAGATGGAGAGACAGAGAGCAAGGCAGAAAACAGAGGTGCTGCTGAAGAGTCCAGACCAAAGTGCAAGGACTTTCCTGTATTCTTACAACCAACCTGTCTGCCTATCAATCTGTCTGACCCTGTCTCACATTTACTCTTAAGCTCCCTCGCCCTCACTTTCAATACGCAGCAGGCAAATGGGTCAGTTGCCATGGTTACAACCAGAGGCCAGGGATCTTTGAGTGTAGTGGGGGAAGTTGTGCCCCACCAAAATCCCACATATGCACTTATTTAGCTGATCCGTATTGTGACAAACAGTGAGACAGGTTGTACCAGGTGGGATAGGTGATGAGCATGGTAACACACAAAAAAAGCCTGCAAATTTTGGAGGCTGGAGTGGATGGATGGGCCAACAAAACAATTTACTTTAAAAGAGGAGACAGTTGATTGACAGTCGGCATTATTCATATGTAAAAATGACCATGATCAGTGCGGTTATTTTACTATATAATTTCATGTGACAACAGTCCCCTAAGTTTAATTGAGTGGTTATTTTAACCGTGATATTTCCTCAAACCTAGTTTGGGGAAGTTATAGTGCAATTTGTACACCAAATGTTGGGAGATGACTAAGGGAGGATTAGTCTCTGTTAACTGAAAATCACATTTGAATCACAACTTTTTTGGTGTAGAACAACAGACAGTGCACCTAGGATTGCTTTTGTAAAGGTAATTTTGATCCAAACAATCAATATTCCAAACAGGATAATGTGCATGAAATTTGACCACAACATGTTTCAAAATCAACTGTTTGGCGAAGCTGGACGTGCTGAACCAGAACTGTGCAGCAGCTACAGTATGATCTTTGTATGGTATTTGCCAGTACTGAGATTATTGAATATTAGACAATGCTCAGTGGCAGACAAACCCTGCGGCTCACACCTTGACGTGTGTGATACACTCTATTAAATTAGCATGAGTCCAATATTAAAATAATAACATTTACCTCCACAATAAATGCTTTGGGTTCCAAAATCAATACCTCCTCCCCCTAATGCCAAAGTATCATTACAAATAATAAGAACAAAGTTGTTGCATTATATTGAACATTAAAAAAAGAACTCAGAAGGGCATGCAAGCATTATAGATTAAATAATTTCATTTGAAATGTCACAGATTCCCATAGAAGTTAATAGAGTTACATTGTTAAGCTGGTGGAGTTTATTTAGTTGTTCTTGTTTTCTGGTGGGGGTTGATGACAAAAAAAGTCAATGCTTTTAATGATAATGTAATGAAAAACAAAATGAGAACCAAACACCTGCACTCTACTGTCACACACATTATAAGGATGCAAGGAAAACTTACGAAGCAAAGGTTTACCTTGTGTACAATTGCTCAGTCGAAGCATCGCCTCTATGTCTCTGCATCCATAATACAAGGTTTTTGTACAATAAACAAGTTACTCCATACATTAAGAGACAGAGAAAATCAATTATTTACACGCACAAAAGATTTAGTGGAATTAAAAAAATCCGTAAAATGTGAAAGTGGAGTGATGAATTGTGTCATCTTTGAGTTGATAGAGCCAAGTCTAAAAGTGAGAACAGAATGATAGGGAACTATACAGCTGAATTGTGAAGGCCCATGTCTTGCCGTCTATGGCCTTATTGGATGAGCCACTCTCAAGGTACTCAGCCTCCATTCAGGACATGAATCAATGGCTCCTGATTAGATTTCGGGGGGTTACTATGCTGTTTTTGTTTGTTGTGACATCGTCCCTCGCTTTGTGAAGTCTCCTTGCTGCTGTCTGACAAAGGCACCACCTCCTCCGAAGGAGGAAGAGCGAAATGTGGAGACAGGAACTGGGGGAGGGGGATCATTGAAAGGGGCGTCAAGGCTGCTTCTTGTAGTCTCTCATTGCGTTGTGTTGTGTGTAGCTGTAAATGGATCCATCTTTGTGTGTTTGTGACCATGATTTAGCAACTCATTTGCTGTCACAAGTTGTTAAATGTTAGAAGTGTGTGTGTCTGGTCTGCAGTAAAACCTGATAGTTTCTTTTTCTTTATATGTCTATTCCTGAATTTTTCTGCTATTATTAAGTCCCTCGTTTTCTCCCGTCACTCTGCTCTATTCGACAGAAGAATAAGGAAATGAAATAAGAACACACTGCTAAAGAGAAGAAAGAGAGATATCTGCGAGCAATGAAGGTTCTAAAGTTTCCAAGATCTCATTATATTAGAAAATGCAAGTCAAAATGACATCCTGTCTGATTTTTTAAGAGCCACTTCAAATGGTGAAATTCCTAGCTGGAAACTAGGTTGAATGAATGTAACTCACCACATTCTCTGCATTTGTCGCATGTAAAATTTTTATGCTGCAAAATACCCAGGAAAGTAAATTTATGGTGAGAAATATTTACCAGAGGGTCAGAAAATGTATCTATTGCATTTCCAGCCAAGTCAAGGCCAAGCTCCGCAGTCATATCAAGTAAACTGCCGATGGGATATGGTGTTGAAAGAATCTGATAAGCACTAAATCTAGACAGGTCCAAAGCATCTGACTTAATAATAAATGTGCCACACTAAAAGGTTACTTGAACTGCCGAATTTAAATTTAATTGAGGCTGTGTGTTGAATAATTAATCTTTTTCCCAGGGAACACAAGGATCACCGGACAAGCCAGTGCTGAGAGCCCAGAGACACACATGGAGAGAAAGCGAGGGAGAGAAACAGAGGCAAAGAGGGAGGTAACACAGCGACGAAAGCGATGCCAGCCCAAGCTACCATCCAATGAACCTGCCAGAGCACAGCCCGCTATACAACACAGTCAGGGCATGATGTCATTGCAACATCATCACCCCAGTAACCAGGCTATGTGTGCGTGTTTGTGTGCAGGAGGGAATAAAGAAATAAACCTTTCAAAAACTATCACAAACAGGAGTGTGAAAAAGGGCAAAGCCAAAAACAAGAGGTAGAAAATCAAAGGACAAGCAGGAAAAAAACACAACATGAGATAATGGTTGGGATTTTTGTTGTTATTGTTGTTGTTGGGGTACAAAGCCAATATAAACAGAGGCGTTTAACGTCTGTCTTTAATGTTTGTATCAGTTTGCCCCCCTCTCATTCTCCTCCTCCTCCTTTCTCTGTAGGTATTTCAGTTGGAGGCGTCTCCTTAGATCTGTTCATTTTAATGCTGATTGCCGCAAATCTTTTGAGGCCGACAACAAAAGCAATCAGTAAACTTTTCCCCCTAAAGGAAAAAGAGAGGAGTGCTGTTTGTGATATCTCCACTCTGGGGAATCTCCTTCTCAACATGGACTGATCCGAGGACACCACAGTCCCTGCTCTGCCCTGACTGGCCCCCAAACACTCACCCACATAACTGCAACGGAGCTTGTGTGTGTTTGGAACCGTTATCTGCTGACGGATTCGGTTTGGTCCGTGTATAGTGTTGCTGCATGTTTTTGATGTGCATATGTAAACACAGTATTGTGCGCAATCATAGTCTTTTTATTACAACAGTGCTGCTCTGCCCCTCTATCAGCAGCAGTCTAGGTTTTCTAGGGTTTTTTTTCTCCCTTCCTTCCTTTTTCTCCCCTCTCTCTCTCTCTCTCTCTCTCTCTCTCTCTCTCTCTCTCTCTCTCTCTCTCTCTCTCTTCCTCCCATAAGCCCTCTCTGAATTTAAGGCGCCTCCCCTCCATTGTTGATCTGATTCTTGGCTCTACATTGCTGAGGTGGCGAATTGTGGCGGAGAGATGCTTCTGTCAGGAACGTGCTTATCCTCTCGCTCTAGCCACCCTCTTATACATAAAATATCAAACATCTGAGGGACAATATGCTGACCTGCCGTGACCCCCACACATGCATGCGCGCACAAAGGGGACTCACTCACCCACGTGCACACAAACACACACACCGTGAAAAACAGCGACACACACATGCGCATGCATAGATAAATGCTTGCATACAGTGTCACACACACAAATGCTCAGAGAGCTCAAGTCTGCTCACATCCCCCACTTGTACGTGCCTTGACTTTTTTCCATCACGGCCGCATCCCTCAGATGATGTATTTGCGACATCTGGCGGCGCTTGCTATATTCATGGATACCGAGATACAACGCATGTAGGATGGAGAGAGAGAGAGAGAGCGAGAGGGAAAGCTGGATAGCAGACTGGGAGAGGACAAAAAAAATGAACAGGGTAGAGCTGAGCAAAGGCCCCCTAATCAAGGGGCCAAAGACGGACAGATTCATTGGTGAATATACCATTAATTGTGCATCGTTAAAACCGCAAGCACCTAGAAATTCAAAAGCAAAAGGCTTGGGTACCCCCTAGTGGGCACCCAGCAGTAATCTGCCATTTTGTGGGGGGTTGGGGGTAGGGGTGGTGGTGGTGGTGGTGGTGTTGCTGCGGTGGGTTGCCATGAATCCATAGGGGTCAGAGGTCAGCTGTCTTGAGTTGCAGTGACATCATGACAATGGGACACTTCTCGAGCCTCAGAAACACAAGCTGATCCATTCTGTTGGGGCAAAGGCACCAGGCCCCTCTTTCCCACACATTCACACCCTCTGCCAGAAAGGGCGAGAGAGAGAGAGAGAGAGAGAGAGCGAGAGTGAGAGCAGAGGGGTGAATGTGTAGGCCTCACCCCCAGAACCCCCAACCCTCTCACCTCCCATCTCTCTTCTTTTTCTCCCTCTCTCATTCTTTCAGGGGCTAAATTAAAAGAGATGGCTTTATTCTGTCTAATTATCTACCCTTACCCTCTCTCTGCCTCCACCCCCTCTTTTTTTCCTCCTTCTCTCTATATCTCAGTGTGTGGATACTAATTAGCTGATGTGAATTGTATCTACTATGGAAATAGACTGAGCAATTATGTGAAAAATTGTATTCCTGCTTTTTGAAAACCTTACACTTTGTACCAGGAGTATTAAGTTTATTATGATTCTTTACGCACTGAGGCAGTACAGAAACAATCCAGCAGCATAACTGTCTTTGCTGTGGACCCATCAACACCATGATACCATGACTGATGATATTCATCACACATTATCAAATTGCTCAGATAATTGAGAGACATAAGGGGAAAGCCTGGTGTAAATGCCCCAAATGTTGAACAGCACTGTCGACCAAACATTGAACAATACTGAAATCCCAACAAAAGAAAAAAACAAAAGAAAAAAAACCCATCTGATTTAACACTTCAATCGTTTTAGGTGGACAGCAAACAATGCATTTTTCATATTCATTTGCTATATTTGCAATGTGTCTGCATTTGTATGTAAGGAAGTACAACTGCATGTATGTTACATAAGCAGAAATCACATTAATGAGATCATACACTGGTGTTGAAAGTGCTAATTAGTTGCCGGGCTGAGGGTGAGGAAACTAGACAAGGATCCGAGTGACTTCAACCATTGTTTCCTAATCCCTGCCACACATTCATAATTCATTCCATCATGGATGGCGGTGATACAGCAGCACTCGTTTTGCCTCTATTTCTTTCTCTCTGGTTGGGGAGATGGTGGTTTTCTTTTTTTCTCCTCTTCTCTCCTTCCTTCTTGCAGTGAGGTTTCACTGCGATCATAATAAAATGTGCGAGCGAGGGATGTACGCCTCGGGACCCAGCTGTCGGGCCACTTTGACAGCTTCATTTGTGGTGTCGCTCTTTGATCCTTCCTGTCACTGATATCCAACGCCACTGAACACACATTTGCCCCCTAACCAAAATAAATAAATAATTACTGAACTGTGCACTCCGGAGCCAATTGAGGCAAGGCTTTTCAAGCAAGTTGGCTGTTTGCTACATCTGCTGTGAGCTATATCCCTTCCACCCGCTTTTGCTAACCCTCCACTGCAGCGATGCAGCGACACCCCCTTTTCTGATCTCTTTGTAAATGCCCTCTGACACAACCACACCCAACGCCCATAATCACACACAATCGCACCAACATGCACATAGAGGAATGTTGTGCAGAAATAACAGCAGACTCACTCCCTGCAGTATCTCCATTTGCATATAGTGTATATTCCCTAAGTGTACCGTTAATGTGTTAAAGAGTGTAAGAAAGAGAGGTTGTGTTAAGTAGGAAGAAAGAGTTGCAACATTAAACAGGAGGCACACAGATACACACGGTACAATACACAGGTTAGGTGTATTGTACCGTGTGGTTAGGCAATGCAGAGAAAAAAAGCAGGAGGGAGAGCCAGAGGGAGACTGATTATGATCGGTGCTGTCAAGTCCGAGATGCTGAGATGACAGATATCAGCCATATCTGATCTCAGCGATGCAGATACAAATAGATATTTTCCCACACTGGCCTCCCACTGCATGGACGCTACCACCTCGAGAGGAATCGATGAACCAACAGTTTGAAATGCTGTAAGTAAACTGATACATCCGTTCATTTGATTAGAAAAGTGGCTTTCAAGGGAAAAATAGCATTTGTTTTACCTTGCCCACTTCAAGCCAGTTTTAAAAAGGTGTTTCCCAGAGAGATTAAAATTGGAAAATATTAAATGGTTAAAATATTGGAGTTTTTGGGATGCCATAATACTCACGCACACAAAAGCAAATTGCCATCAAATAACTAAACATGGAAACAACTGGAAATCATTTCCCGTCTAAAGAGTCACATTGACTGATAGTGTTTAAAACCACTAATATAATATTTCCAACTTTTGGTAGCCAATGATCTGTCCCCTACCTTTTGGGAATTATTAGTGATGCTTGACAGTTATCTGTTGTCTTAAATAATACAGTGACCACACCAGTACCATAAGATGACAAGACTAAATACAATGGTAACAATGTTTTAAATGTCACTTTGCTTTTTTTAAAAATGAAAATAATAACTAAATGGTAGTGAATGTAACTAGCAGGCTTCAAAACAGCTACACTGAAGGAACATTGAAGTCATGTTCTCTCTTACTCTTGCTCATAGCAGATAAACCTTGATCAAACCTTTATGATTTTTATACACTTAGAGAGACAGTCTTTGTGACAATGACTTGAAAAACTGTTTCTTAACATGTTACGATATACACGGTCTTTTATCTAACCTTAACTAAAGTGCTTTCTTGTTTAAACCTAACCACAAGAGACCATCCACCATCCACAATAACCTTCACCCTACAAGATGTGTGCAGTGCAAATGCGTATCATCTCCCTCATAAGAAATAATGTTCCCCTGTCAACATAATTCAGGAAGCAATTATGTGTCTCTTTAAATGTAATGAGCAAAACAAGTTAGTATTACATAAATGTGATTTGCTGGAGACAGGTTTGAACGCGACTTGATAGAGTCAGAGACGCGTTTCTGATGTGAAAGACATGAGTCCAGTTTGTCCTCCTGAACTCCAGCGGTACATCTTAACCCTTTGAAAAGCCTGTCTTTTTCAATTACAATAGGGCATTAAGATGCTCATGTAATGGTATGTTTTATCAAGTTGTTGTGCAAGTGATAAGCTTACTATTATACCAAATCGTACATAGCCATTTAGTCACCATTTCAATTTTCATTGGCAAGAATTCTAAAATTGGAAGGATCATATATGTACACTCAGATATACATAGTGTACATATAAAAGAACCTCCTTGAAAAGTCTTTACTCTTGGCAGGTTCTAAGATACCCGCAGGCATTTTGACCTCTCCACCAGGCGTGTGGGCATCAAAATCACAGACCCTACCGACGAGGCGGGAAGGCCTTCCAAGACAGAACAAGAGCGAATGAAATAAGATGGCAGCACAGTCCAACATAAGCTTGCAGTGAGGTTTTTTTTTTTTTTTTCCTGGGAGAAGAGAAACTGAAAAGACAAGAGCAGGAAGGGACTCACCTTGAGAAAAAGTGAGGATAAGGAGGAGGAGGGAGTCAAACCACCTTTACACATCCACTCCTTTGTCAGATGTGTGTAAGTAGTAGATAGAGAGTGGGTAGAAGGCTAAATGGAGAGCACTGGGAGAGGCTCACCTTGAGAGGAGCAGGAGGGAGGGTGAAACCTCCAACATTCAGACTCTTTTATGAGACTGTGTAAGAAGGGGAGCATGGTTAGATACCAGTGAGGTCCACACGAAGGACAGTGTAAACAGAGAGGCTGCAGGGTGAGGCTAACCTTGAGAACAGTGAGGGGCAGCGGGAGGGTCTACCACACGGCGATAAGAAGGGCTCCTTCAAACAGCTAGAGGAGGAACAGTCAGACATGATGGGTAGGCAGGCTGACTGATGGCAAGGTACAGCCCAAGGGTCAGACTCACACTCAGTGAGGGCAGAGGTAATGGACACACATCCATACATACACGCACACACTCATTCACACAGAAACTTGTCCATTCACTCACACACACACATACTTGAATGCCCTACACCCCTCTGACCGGCTCTTCATTAGGAGTCAAATTCAAGTTGAGGAGAAGATAGATTAGGAAACAGATGGAGTGATAGGAAGGCAAATAGGAAGGGACAGGACAGGGCAGCTCAACAGTAATCTGAATGTCCTTTCCTATGATTGTCATTGGCATTCTCATAGACTGGCATGTAGCAGTGCAATATGTCAAACAAAACCACTCACTGTTCAGTTTGCTGTAAATGCTTCTGCACGCCGAGGTCCTGCATCCAAAGAATCCATCAAGATCAGTGAATGTCTCCGCTGGCAAATTCAATCAAACTGGCTGTTCTTAACAGTCATGACAAAGCAAGAGATATAGAGGAAAACAGAGATTTCTTTTTCATGAATATAAGAAATAAGAGAAAGAATTGATCCCTTCAAAGGTAATTCATCTCAGAGGAAACATTTCAAATGTTTACCTTTATGTTACTTTATTTTCCCTTCCCTCATTCCTTTTTCCCTTTGTCTTCTGGGCCAACATTGCATGTTGTCACATCAAGGCCATTCCCTGCATCTTAATATGGGGAGAATTTTACAGTTGGTTGGAGTGGTACAGTTTGCAGACACCCAACCACCATTTATTCACATGAGGTATAAAACTGACGAAGAAAAAACAGGCTTTTTTCTGTTTGTACTAGAGTTTGTGTCCTGAGGACAAACCTATTACAGCACACTGTAGGACGATTTCCATGCAATAACAGAACAAATAGATATGGATGAAATGTTCACTCTAGTCAGAGATTTAAATTCTCAACCATTTAAGCTATTTAGAACTGGATTAGATTTATTTTTCTCTGTAACAATACCACATGATTGTTATAGTAGATTGTTATACCGCTATATTAGTAGTATGTACAGTACGGTACATAAAAATGCCTTACCTATCAATCAACTCTAAACATTGTGGTTTTGCAGCCTCAACATGATCACAACCTGGTGCTATAACCTTTCATCATGTGAGGGTCCACACGCACGTGTTTTCAACATCCGCAAATGGTTTCAACCATTAACATCATAGAAACCAGATAAATGTGCCCCCTCTTTTGCAGCGCCACCGGTGAGGTGAGAGGCCTTATAGTCGACATGCTAAAAGACTACTCAGTGATCAAAGACTCATAAAAACCTGACCCATGATGGCTTCTCCGAAAAAATACAGGAGAGAGGGGGAGCAAGAGCAGGTACAATGAGGAAGAGGTGAAAGAAACAGAGTAAAAAAAATCCACAAATGTACCAGAAGTGGAGAGTCAGAGGCTAGGGGAAGAGAAACTACAAGCACACAATTGTAGGCAATACATCAAGCAGTATGGTGATCTTGCGTATTATGGTGTTTGGTCAGTTGAAATTTGCTTTTAAATTCACAAGAGATTTGTTAAGAATGAGCTTTTTGACTGATGAAAATTTGGTTTGGACCTTATGTGCTTCTCTTTGGATCACTACATGGCTAGTGCAACCACAGTTGTACTGAAAAGAGTGATGTTTGCTGAAAAAGCTATTGATACGTCAAAATATAAGCGCCCATGTCAAAATGATTGTCAAATAAATAAACTCATACTTTATGGGTGACTTTGTCTTAACAAATGAAAACTGGAGGAGAGGAGAAGACGCTGCAAACACATGGTTGATTCCACCTGGAGTGTCTGCCCAGACTGTCTATAGATTTGTAAAGACAAGTGTCAACACAAGTGTAACTCTGTGCTTATCTGTAATGGCGCAGGGGCAGGTGGCGGGACAGGCTATTTCGATTCAGTGAAAGTGTGTCTGAGTAGTTCTAAGTATTGAAGTGTATGTGTATGCAGGCATGTGTGTATTCATCTGTAAGACAAGAGAAAGAGAGACAGGAAATGTTGAAGAAAGGGGAACAAGAGTCAAGAGAGCTCCTGGACAAAAGGTGGAGGCGCAGAGTGCAAAGATGACCGCATTGGAATATGAATCAAGGGCTTCGGGCACTCTTGCCACTTAAAGAGCCCCTAAAGTCAGGTGTCAACTATTATGTGTCATCAGTGGTGACACAGGGTCAGCGGGATGGGTGAGGTCAGCAACGGTGATCAAACTCTCTCTCAACATGCACATTAAAAAACAGTCCAACAGTTTACACAAAGGAAAAGCTGTCATTTGGACAGAAAATGGGCTTTGCGCTAACAAGAATATCTACAGCTTTAAGCAGAGTTTTCATTTACAGGAAACACTGACTATAATATTCAATTAGGTGGCAAGATTCAATATTTGCATAGATACATTAAGCTAATGATATGGTATTTTACATAACATGTGACATGAGCAGTAAATGTGGTAATATTCACAGATGTACCTCATTTCCTCCGATTACCTATCAAACAGGCACAAATATAACACACAGGCAACAAGCTGAATATATAAAATGCCTCACTTGTTTGCTGTTAAACCAGCTCTGTAATCACCTGAAGGATGTTTTAATTGTCGCATGTTCTACTCTTAATATTAGTCAACGCTTTAGCAGCTCTCCAAATGAGATTGATTGGATAAATCAGTCGGAATTATGGCAAAACAGGAGGCCTGCCAATCAATGATTTGTGAGTGAGTTTGTGTGCTTTTAGTGTGTGTATGGCTGGGGACGTGCCAGCGCTCGAGCACATGTACATGTTTGTCGGGATGGGTGTGTGTTGATGTGTGTGAAAGTATATAGGGCTGACAGCTGGGTTCGTACACAAGGCTTACTGAGCATTCTGGCTCTTTGGGAAGCAACAAGCATACAGTCTATCGGAACAGGGATCTAAGACCTGTGTCACCAGCAGAGTACAACTAGTGTAAACAGCCACTAAGTCAACATGCTATCATTCACATACTAATAGAGAACTTGCTCTGATGTAGTTTGGTGTAATATTCTGTAGTGTTAGAGATACAGAGATGACAAATAGACAACTGCATTAGTCACAGGTCAGAGACTGAGTTTAATAAGACTCCAGTTCTGCAGTAGAGGTTGGAAAATGAGCTGAGCAGTGTTCATGTTTGTTTGCTTATGATTTCAAGCACAAGCACATAGTGGTGGTACTGTTTATGTGTGTGTAGGTGTACAGGTACTGGAGTCTTACTTGGTGTTTGTGCATGTATAAGTCGCCATATAAGTGTGTACACGGGTATGACACCACACAGTGTGTGTGTAGACATGCGTGTCAGTCCATCAGCATGTCGGCATCACAGCCCTTCACTAAATCCCAGATTAACAGTGACAGGCAGAGATCCCTCTAATTATCTCTTCCTGGACCACATGCAAATGGCCGAGCGGAGCGAAGAGTCACGATTGGCTGGTGCTTCCTGGGCGCTGCCACTGGGTTAATGAGGCTGGCGACGGGATACAACCTCATGATGTACCACCAAAACATACCCTCACTGACAAAGAGCTTCACACAGGAATGCACACAAAGAGACATGTTTTAGGTATGTTGCTGATTGTCTGTGTGAATAGAAACAGGCTCAAAGTCCAACCAAAATTATATTAATCATATATAATTTTCAAGTTCTCTCTAACCCTTATGCTACATTCTATGCTACAGCACGGACACAAATGCAAATACTGTACATTTACAGTTGTCTTATGAAGGCTTTATTCTACTCATTAGTTACTAACATAACTACCAATTACTATATGGCTGATCTGAGTATACATAGCACAGTTTCTCTTGACTGCAATACTGACATTGTTAACAGAAAAATTTACTATTAGTTTATTTAGCTCATCATTTAGTGTTACAGTGGAATCTGTCAATACACTCATCAAACAATCAATTATATACTGCAAAGTCAAAGTCCAACTATGTGTCACCTCCAAAGAATTTGAACGAATTTGAATTTTGATGGCATGTGTCAAAGTATAGCAAAAGAAAAAATGGACTGGAACAGATAGTCACAGTCTGGCTGTTGACAATGGACTTTTGCAGTCA
>KV751368.1:1564469-1587506 GCA_001698575.1 Mola mola | reverse complement strand
TCCCACTTTGACAAAACTGGTTCCAGGGGCAAAATATGGAAGCTTTTTTTTTTTGTGTGTGTGAAAGACCTTACAAAAATAAATACCCGGTGAGCATTTGAGAATTTCAATAATCACCAACAAAGCCTAAAAGTCATGCGTAGTAACAAAATACCTGAAGAAATACCTGAATGTAATAACTCGTCTGATATACCAATGGTAGTGAATTTTAAGATTTTTAGATATTTTTACTAGTGCACAGTGACAGCCCAGAATGTTGCAATACTAGAAGTGGTAAAAAAAAGATATTTAGTCATTTCACTCAACATCAGCATCCTTAATGTGATTAGACAAACATGCCACTTACTATGCTGTAACTAGGTTTTGCTTCTGATTTTAACCTGGAAAAAACAGTGGTGTTGCTTGATAAAAGCATTAAATAGGTCATAAAGTTGCTGAATCAGCTGGTTTAATTAGCTCCATGTATGGTCAAAAATTTTCTGCAAAAGAGTAGCTTGGTGATGCTGCACTTATATCATCCTCAAAATTCTGGCTTTGTAGCTACTAAAATTCCTCCCTTTCACCACACAAAAAAAGCAGAGTTGTCTATTGCTGTGTGGAACACTGTCTTTATATTTGTACCATGAAATACCCCAGTGTGTTTGGGGATCCTTGAGACTTGCCATTTTCAATCAGAAATGGATGGCTTTGTTTTACTCTGTGTTCCATCCAGAATTTCTCTCCATCCTTGGAGGGCTTTGCAGTAGATTAAGTGGCATTTTCATTTAGCTGTGGTGTTACGAGTCTCTCCAACTATTCATCTATCAAAGCTTGGAAATTGGAACAATCACAGATTTTGCTGTTAATATTAAGAAAATATTAGAAGTCACAACATTTGTGAAAAGAGGTAAAAAAAAACTAAAGAAAGTTCACAACAGTCAAGGAATAAACAGTTAATCCTGTTGAGAGGTTTGCATTGGGCTGATAAGCACAGTGCATTGACAATTCTGTTGGTCAAAATTGATATGATTGTATCTATTGTTAAAGAGTGTAACCAATTCAAATCCTTTGTGGGTGGAGACTGTGGCAGTGAAATGGTTAGAATATGGTATGTGATATAATTACTGGAAAGAGATGGGAAAATGCATTATTACATTACAGGATATCCATAAACGGGGCATTTTTCTTTTAAATCTGTGACTGGGATTAGTCTGTACAGTGGTAATTACAAGGCCACAATCAAATTACAATCAAATCATAAAACATCATGTACCATTATTCAGACTTTGACATATTCCAAAATCATTGTCACTTTGTGAGATATACCTCAAATAGATGCATTATTGACCT
Organism: Mola mola; assembly: GCA_001698575.1. Lineage (NCBI taxonomy): Eukaryota > Metazoa > Chordata > Actinopteri > Tetraodontiformes > Molidae > Mola > Mola mola. The sequence continues at coordinate 1,586,177 of KV751368.1, read as the reverse complement.
TGATTATTATTGGTTTCAATATTCAGCATTTTTTTTTTTTTTTTTTCATTCAAATTATCAAACAAATGTTGTAGAATAAAAAAATATTTCCAAAATTAAAAGCGGAAATATAATGTTATAGAAAACAGCAATGCATACAAGTATCTCAAAATTGTACTTAGGTATTGTTACTATATGATATATATGATTAATTACTGGTACCAGACCTGAAAATCTTATCAGTCAATCCCTAAATTCAACTCTTAAGGTTGCAAGAGAATCTGTATACCCAAGGTTAAAACAAAGGTATTCTTTAACTATACTTTCCCACCAAGTATTGCTGTACCGGCACAGAGCCAAGCTGTGCGCAGTTATGACTGATGTCTCATGTCCCCAGAATGGTTTGACCATGACCACTCTCTGAAAAGATAGATTTGCCTTGACCCTCCAGATCATTTTTAGAGGGACAAGACAAATATTTCATGTGTATCACACCAAGGTATTACACTGGAGGTGAGAGGAGGTAAGGGGAGACTGAGGGATAAATACAAGGGAGGGGGGGAAAGGGAGAGAGTGAAGTGGAGAGGAAAAGCGTGGCCTGCCTGCCTGCCTGGCTGACAGTTGACTCTGTTGGATGTGACTTTCACAGTCTGCTGGCGGTTTGTGTGGAAGCCATCACATCTGTGACTGGCCATTTGATTAATGAGCCTCTCAGGTTGTCTGTACAGTTTGAGGAGGGGCCACGGCCTTATCCCAGGCATCACTGATTTATTCGCCTTTGGAGCAAACCTCTAAATATCACACACACTGAAATATAAGAGTGAACATTCACACACATGCAGGTAGACACATGTACACCCTCCATGATATGCATACACTATACAGGTTGGTGAAGTGCAGATGCGTAAGCACAGAGACAGGCATGGAAGCAGAGCTCGTTCCTCTCCTCTGCCACCTGCTTACGGCTAATGAAAACCTCAATGTGTCAGTGCTGTCCAGGGCTGGCAAAGACAAAACATACCGTGTATATCCAAGCAGACAAAAGATGTATTCTTTCTCCACAAATGCAAACTCCCGTTCCTAGCTGTCAGTCAGCAGAGGTGACACACACAAGGGGATCTACGAGAGATCCACGTGATGTGTCATCTGCTTCGATGTCAAATCATACTCTCCTGATTTTTAAAGTGAAATGTCATTTGAATTTCTAGCGACTCTAATGATGGCTTGAAAGGGTTCTTTTTTGTTTCTTTGGTAGCAGCAGCCATGAGCTGTCACTTTGGCTAACCTTGAAGTTCTTCTCTCCAGTGTTGGTCACCAACTAATTAAAAATGGTAAGGTACCATCACCCTTAAAGTTAGATAAATGATTGCAGAAATACTTCAAGGTACATAAATGTGCATAAGTGTGTGTATACCCTTACACACACACACACACACACACACACACAAACACACACACACACACAATAACCCATCAACCACAAACACACACTCAGTCATTCCCTGAAGCATAAAGTAAGACCATTAATCCAGACAGAGAGATCCAGCTTCTCCCCAGGTTGTTCAGTGTCCGTGGAGTAAGACGAATATTCTGACATATTTGTTTTTATTTTATTCCCTGAGAAAAAGGCCCGCCATATGGCAGAGCCCAGGAACAGATGGCGATTGCCCACTTCCTGAAAGCACAAGCGTCTATTGCTGCAATTTAAGGAGTCACTCAAGCAAGAGAATGCCACAGACTGGCATTTTTCCACAAACTGCTATTGTTATGGACCAGAGGGGCAAGAGCAACAATGAGACAATGCAGAGGAAATGCTTAAGTGCTCATTAGTTACAGTGTATCTTACCATATTTAGCTGCTAAATCTGCAGGTCAATGCTGCTAGTGCTGTACGGTCTTGTTGATAGTATGTAAAATAAAATTGTTGGGATGATCATTTCCTCAGATGAAAATAGCAAAAGTCAATGTATCAAGTCTTTGTGTTGTCCCATAGTGGTTTTAGGAAACAAAAGGTGGAAAAGTGGACCACTGTTAAAGGAATAAGCATAAATGTCCTTGGATGTTATAAGGTCTTTATGATGGAATAGGGGAGCTGCCCTGTGACACATGAAGCTTCATATCTCATACTTGGGTAAATCTTATCAAGCAGGTCACAGGACCTTCTGTGACACACAGACACGAAGAAAGTGTCTCACAAAGTCACCTTGGCAGATGACAGTTATAATGTGACTTTAGTCCATGGCAATATGCCATAGTTTTATTTTTCTGAGATTTTTTTTATTTTTCTTGGATGGGAAAAAAAAAGCTACAGCACAACAGACTACAGCACACACAGGCCTTGTAACAAAATGATAGTTAAAAGAGTGGAAAGAAGGGCCATTGATACTTTCATGAATTCCAACCTGCATAAGGGTTGTGTTGCTTTTGTATGTTGAGACAGAGTTGATCACTCAAAAAAAAAAAAAGGATTTCAGAAATGGACCAATGACAAAGCAACAGAGCATTCAACAATGTTTGTCTCACAATTTAAGTTTGGCTGGCTTTTAGCCATTAGCAAACAGCCAACTGGTTATCCTCCCAATCAGTTCATCATCTATTCATTAATCCAATTTTGAGACCTATCTTAATCAAAAAGTCCACCAAACCAGCAGTGTACACAGCCTCCTCGCCATTCAATTAAAATACCACTTCACATATAATTCTTCCACTTTAACCATTCCACTAATCACTGCTTTCTACATCCTATGCACCAACCAGTCAGAGTCCAATCAAGCCAGTCGATCGGCTAGTCAGGAATTTGTCCAATAAACTAGCAGACTAAAATGTTACCCTGCCCGCAAGAGATCCATCGATGCATTTAAATCTCCAGCCTGGCAGGTCAGCCAGTCAACCAGTCAACCCTGGGGGTCCTAGGGTAGTATTAATCAGTCTGCTTTCTGCTGAAAAGCTCAATCTGCAGATGATGGATGAGCTATCGTGCGGAGGGAACTGAAGTGACAGGTGACAAAGAAGGACACACACACCTGTATAAATCCACTCTCCCTACTGTCTCGCCCTGATGCTACACCGTCAAGGTAGCAGGGTGAGAGCTTGTATTTGTGCGTGTGTGTGTGTGTGTGTGTGTTAATGTACGTGCAGGCACAGTGGTCTCAGCATGTGTCCTGCTCTGCTAATGAAGTCATCGGAGTGGTGATTTAACAGCCCTAGTGTAAAAGCCTACCGCCCTTAACTCATAGCCTTGCTCCATTAGAATGTGATATAAACCCTGGGCACAATAACTGTCTTGAAACTCTAACAATATATAGGAGGCCAATGGGCCAAACTGCTAACTCACAGTGTTCTAGGAGTGGAAATAAAATATGGGCTGTGTACAGGGGAAGGAAGTCATTCAAGGAGACTAAAACTTATAAAACATAACTTAAAAAATATTGAACATCACAAGGTCACAATGGCGGTTTGGTGTAGTATGTGACAGTGCCATTAGTATTAACATTGTTATTTGTTTAAGATTATATCCTGTGGTTTGTCCAGCAACTGGAGCTGGTGAAAGGGTGATTGTTGTGAAGCCTCAGCGAAAACAGCCAAGGGCACTTCAGCCTGTGGTTTTGCAGAAAGCATTTCTTTATCTGCAATAACAAATGGATCAGTAGATCCGATCAGTACGCTTATCCCATGAATGGTCTTTTACAGCTTGAGAAATATTTATGAGTTGGAGATGGATCCGAGGAAAACTTTGACAGCTTACATGTCGCCAGCCGTGAAACTAACTTCCTGCCCCGTGCGAACATTTCAGACAGAACCAAAGCCATTCTCCAAATCCTCCATGAAATCTGCTTTTCTGGCCCAACAAAGAGAGGCTAATGAAGCAAATGGCAGTATCTCAGACACTTTGATACTGTGAGATTAGGGTGAATTATATAACCTTTACCCCCCTCCTGCTCCCATCCTTTCTTATACATTTTGGTGCCATGTCAGTACTGACTCCTCTCTCTGTCTCCATGTCACTCAAAATCTCACATTTCAAGTGCAATCTCTCTTTTGCGCTCTCTGTCTCTCTTTCAATCTCACTTATCCACTGCATTCAGTTTCCATTCATGAATACCTAAACATTAATTTGCTTCAGTCAAGCAATGACAGTATCTGTATTAACATGCAACAAAGCAGCATATAAGTATAGGAAGAATGGAGGTGTGTGTGTGTGTAGTGGGGGGTATAGGCATGAAGGCGACAAAGCTCGTCAGCAGTAGCGCAGAGCTGCGTACTTCAACCTTATTAGACTTATGTCCTTGGCAGATGCAGAGCTTGCCCTTTGTTAGAAAGGTGTGTGTGCGTTAAATGGCGGTGATTTAGAATGGATTGGGCGTAGTCGTGGAGACAAGGTGCAGTAGCCCCATGGCTCCCTGATAGCTGGCAGTGTGACAGCTGTGAATGGAGAACAGGGAACAGTCTGAAGTATTGCCATCTAATATGTGTCACATACCTGCATAAATATTTATGCCCGTTGGAGATCAGGACAGGAGAAGAGGGGGAAAGAGGAGGATGGGACGAGTGTGGCGGACTTGGGGGAAAACTCCAATCAGTTGGGACCAAGTTCAAAGATATAGCCATGCTTTATCAATTAACTACCTTTCTGGTCGTTTCACGGCCTCAAAAGTTAGCGAGGAACAAGAACACCTCAGTCAACAAAATCTGCAACCCTTTTTGTGTGTCACATGTGTGTGCATTAACAAAAACAGGATTCCATAATCAAATACAGACAAACGTAAACTCACGCACTCACACACAAACACACATACACACGTATCGTTTTCCAAAGGATTCTTTCCAAATGTCAGCCTTCACTGTAAAAGTAAGATGAGCTGTTGGACTGAACAAAGAGGAAGTTTTAGCCGCTGATGAGCATTGAAGCTTTATGATCCCCACTGACTGAAGGTTTTTGCTGAAGTCAAAGTCCTGCTCACTACTCAAAACTAATTTCTGTTTTGTAAAATTGCATACTTTGACTTGAATTTTCATGAATAATCCCTTTCTGCCAATATAATGGCTTGGACGTAATTCTATACGTTTGCCTCATCTAGTTTGTAGGGATCTATGAATTTGCTACTTTGTCCCGCTCCATCTCCGCTAACTGCTCAGTGCCTTGGCTGCAGCTAGGACAAACCAGAGCCTACCTGCTCTGTTATCTTCTGACTGTTAAACTAGTCTACTATATGCTGCACAGAGGCAAGTTCTAACATTGAAATAATTCAACCACACATATGAGAATGGATTCCAAGGAAAAGCAGGAAGAGCTACTTGTACATGGTTGCTTACAAGCTGATGAATTAGAATGGTTTCATTTCTGCAACATTAAGCCCACCTTAGGTTTTCTATGAAGAAGACCCAGGCTTTCATAAATCTCTCTTTGGCAACTGTCATCTATGGAATACAGAATGAAATCATCAGCCATGGGACAGACTGCTTGTTTTGGTCTTTATGTGTACTTAAAAGGACTGTATGGACATGTTAGTAACATGATTTTCAACTCCAATTTTCGAATCCAACTTCATTTTGTAGAGATTAAGAGTGCTGATGCAGCATGTACCTCTGTGCACTGAGACGTGTTAAAAAAACAAAACAGAACCAAAAAACATCCTCCACCACAAACAGCTGTCAATACAAATTTAACGAGTGAAATAATAGTTTTACCTGTTGGCCAGAAGTGTTTTGAAAGTGACCTGACTCATGCCCTGATATGCTGGCAGCAGCCTCGGCCAGTCCCATGCCCAGTCAACCACAGCGCTCTGTTGATGTATGAGGATGGCGTATTGTTAGTTATTAATCAGGGTTAATATCATCAGTGCATTACCACTCCAGCTGGGACCCACTAACAAAGGAGGAGGGGGGTCCCCAGCACAGGCTACCGACACCAGCTGATCAATCATGTCGGCACAAGAAGGTTTTTATTCCAATAAGACAGCAATTAATTTATAAATCCATTTGGGGGGATGTAGCCATCATTTATAGAAAGATAAATCAATTTTGGGAGGGAGTCGTTACTCTTCCAACTGCACTGCTTTTTTTTTTTAAACCATCTTCAATGGCGCCCCGCCAACCACCGCCCCCCCTCTCTTTCTTTCTTTTTTTTTTTTAAACACACACACCCACACTTGGCACCAGCACCATATTGGGAAAGCAAATAAAAATCCAATAGTTTTGATTGCCAAAACGTCACTCTTAACTCTAGAGTTTTATTGACAAAAAGAGGAGAACTCCAGTCGTTTTCTCCATCCATCCACCCTGCCCCCTCTGCTCCATCCTGCCAGGTGATTGATGGATGTACCTTTTTTCCCCCTGCTCCTCCTCCTTCCATTTTATTTGAAAAACAACACAAGCACCTAAAGCAGAGAAGGCATTTTAATCATTCTCTTAATAATGTGTTTCTATGCAAAGCTATGCAGCCTCCTGTGATAAACTGAAAACAGGTCTTGGGATTAAAACGTGTAACAAAAACAAAAATGTCAACAAAGCTACATTACGAGGCGCATAAATACATCTAATCCTTTTTAAAACATAAAAAGTCACACACAAGCCTGTCTTGAGGAAATACTTACTTTTGTTGATTGTTTGGTGTGATATTAGTGGCATATGTCAGGGTCTGCTAGTGTCATGTGTCTGTTGTTAGGGTCATTCAGTGTTTCCGGTCTTATGTTGAAGTTTTGCTTGTGTCTTACTCCCCATGTCCTGTCAAGTCTTGTGCCTCAGGTGTGTTCGATTACTCCCTCTCCATAATGTGTCCCACCTGTGTCCTATTGTCTACCTCTCCCTCGTGTATTTAACCCCCGTGTTCCCTTCCTCCTGGCTTGTCTTGTCTTCCTAGCGAGCAGTCCAGCATATATTCCATGTAAGTCTCCTTGTGTCCGATATGCATTCCGTGTTTCGATTACCGAGTTTGCCTTATCCTCATCTGTACCTCTGCATAATTTGAATTCCTGGTTTGGCCTTTAATATTAAAACGACTACTGATTTAGAAAAACCCCTGTGTGTCTCTGCATTATTGGATCCCCCAGACCTGGTACCTGATAGCATATTCCTCAATAAAAGGAAGGGAATGATGGGGAAAGCTGACTCTCACACTGAATAACACTGCCTGTAACAACTTAACTTCTATATGGGGGAAAAAAAAAGTAATGAAATCCGAACAATGAACTGAACGTTGTGGTGGCACCCCTGAGTATAAGTTTGGGGTAAGAGGGTACATGGTTCAAAGCCCCATAGAACTACACTCTCCTTTTAACATTACATTTTTCCCATGAAACTAAAAATGACTCATCTTTTCACCCTTTCGGTGTTCTTTTCGTACTTCAGGCCAAACTCATACCTGGAAAGGCAGCGATCTATTGAGGACAGGAAAGCTGAGCCCTAGAAACACCTGACAACTTCAGCTTGCCACAGTATCCAGTTCACTAGAGAGTCAAACTGTTTCTAAACTTGAACACTAAGCTTCTGGCCTTGAGAGAAAGTTAAAAAGACACCCTGCACATCACCAGCACACCCACATGCCTAAACATTCAAAAATAAAGGTATGGATAAGGTGTATTTTTGTTCTTTAAAGTACAACTGCATGCGGTGTACCATCAAAGGGACATTGTTGATCTACATGGTACCAATATGTACATCTTCTAGGTTGATAAGATACAAATAAGCTCTAAAGGGTACAGTGATTGTACCCAGCGACAAGCTGTTGGACCCCTAAAGATACAAATGTAGAGCATTATTTTTGACAGCGTATAATAATAATCTCTAGAATACAGGGCTGGAGCTAAAAATTGCTGTGATTAAGCCCATTTTTTTGTGCTTTTTTGTGAGTATTATTTCATGTAGTAGCACTTTTTTTAATAACACATATTGCACCTTTCTACATTTCAAGATTAATCCATTAGCCTCCTACGTAAAAACAATAATGCCGTAAAATGAAGGCTGTCATCATTATAGGTTAAGGGTGGCGCTATCTGTGTAGTTTAAAAGTGGCTGCCTCCACCTCATTTAATCATGGTTTTAATGCAGAATCCTGCGAGCACACTAAGCAGTACATATCAGACACACCCTAATGTTGTGATTAACTGGTGTTGCTGTCTGGCAAAATGCTAAAAGCTAAAACGCTCATAATGGATTGACAGGGGTGAATTATAAAGTTGGTTACATTGTTAATGAGCTAATTTGTAAAATGTTATGCTGCAATGTTTACCAATATATTTTAACAAACTTATCTTTTACTTGTACATGAGTACATTACTAGTCTAGCACTTCACTTGAACTTAAGTGAAATTGTAACCATACTTTAGTTGAGTACAATATTCTAATATAGTAGTATATGTTTGCTATAATGCAAAATATATTTAGTCAAGATAAAATATGGAATTTTGCCAAAACAACACTGCTATGCTAACTAATAAATATTTGACTAACCTGATCCAGCTTCTTCTTGCCAATGTGGTCAACTTGGTGGAGCGGGTTGAAGCCGGCAGTGTCCACAAGATTCTCAGAGCCAAGGTCAAAGTTCACTGAGTGAGGAGGATTGCCGGGCGAGTCTGTGCTTCCTCTTAGTTTGAACATCAATAATTCCTGGGCAGGTTGAAAAATAAAAAACATTTTGTCTAACAAACTGACAGAAAACATTTTGTAAAGGGAGAGAGGCCAAAAAGTTATTAACAAGTATTCCAAACTTCCTCAATCAATACAAGCAGCACAGCAAACAGACATCTGTCTCTTTTAGCATTGCATTTGCTGCAACATTATTCTTTTTTTTTTTTCATTTGTGTTAGTGATAATGAATTTTTGAGTTTGTTTTACTTTGTGACCCAGTCACACCGACCCAACAAACATAGAGTTCAGGTTGTATATGGAACTTCATCAACTTCATCTCTCTCAGCCTCAGAAGAGTATAATTAATCAGAGCTGTTCTGAAACACAGTAATGAAAACACAGAACAAATATAGATTGGTGTACTGTAGACAGAAAGAGAAAGAGATGGGTTTTCAGGTCATTAGTACACTTTTCTTTCTGTATCTAACCTTTGTCATGGTGGTAGTACAGGTGTCTTCTGAGATGGGCAGTATAAAGCAACTGGAAAATTCCTAACTCTATTCTTAGTAATTTTGAATGTGTGCCTGATGTCTGGCAGGGTACCTCTGGCCCAATCCTTGACCTGTCATTAGCTTGCATTGGCTTCCTTTGTTACCTTCAGGTGACTCCCACTAATTTCAGTTAGCCCCTGTTAGCTTCAGATAGCTGCTGTTAGCTTGAGTTAACTCCCACTAGCTTTGTTTAGCACCCATTATTTTGTTTTGCCTCCTTGTAGCTTCAGTTAGCTCACATTAGATTTAGGTAGCTCCTGTTAGCTTCAGTTATCTGCCATTAGGTTGACTTAGCTGCCATTAGTTTCACTTAGCTGGCATTGGCTTCAGCTAACTCTGATTTGCTTCATTTAGTTTCAATTGTAATCAGTTAGCTACGGTTAACTTTTATCCTCCTCAACTAGCTTCAGTTAATGGCTTAATTTAGATGCGGTTAGCTTAACATAACTCTCATTGGGTTACATTAGCTGCTGTTAGCTTGAGTTAGCTGGCGTTAGCTTCAATTAGCTCTTATTTACTTAATTTAGCTCCCGTTATCATCATTTAGTTAGCTGACATTTTTTTCAGTTAGCTCCCATATGTTTTAATTTGTGGCTGTTATCTTAAATCAGTTCCCATTGGCTTCAGTCAGCTGCTGTTAGGTTGAGTAAGCTCCCATTCGCTGCATTAAGGTGGGATTAGCTTTAGTTAGCTCTGATTTCTTTCATGTTCCTCCATTTATCATTACTGAGCTACTGTTCAGTAAGATACCACTCAGATAGATGTCATTAACTTAAGAATGCAGTGTTTAGCTTCATTTAGCTGCTATTGGCTTTACTTACCTGTTGTTAGCTTCAGGTAGCTCGCACTATCTTTAAATTGCTGCTACTGTCTTTAATTAGCTGCCATTGGCTTCCAATTGTTGCCGTTAGTTTAATTTAGCTACTGTTAGCTTGATTTTGTGGACATTAGCTTCAGTTAGCTGACATTAGCCTGTGTGTGTCTGTCTGTCTGTCTCTCACTCACTCAAAGACAGACAGACGCAAAGACACACTGACAAATGCAACATTAAATTGTGATTGTAATCTAAAATAGCTGATGGATTAAATGTGTATCTGTACTATTAGCAGCCCACAATCACAAGACGGGGAACCTAAGTGTAAATTGTCACTCAACAACAGCTACTCAAATCTAACTGACACATGATTCTACCCTGCTGTTCAACACACTAAGAGAACTGTCCGGGAGAGCCCTTGGAAAAGGGATCTGTGTAGGAAAACATACAGTAGGTTGTACTGTTGAACTGATCGCACAGTGAGTGTTGTGACACCACCCTGAAGAAATTGATATATGATTTGCGTAGGTAGAGTTAAAAACTTGGCCACAAGAGAGAAAAAAAACTGGCGCTCTTTGCGTTTCATCAGCATTTTCTGCCTTCAGTTATAATGGGTCCTAATGAGACAGTTGGTTGGTGTACCTGTCACTGTTGGCCTCCCTGAGCCAAAACGTCTCGCTGCTTCCAAACTAACACTGGAAAAAACAAAACACGATTTCCTCCTTTTTTCCCCAAAAATTACTCATGTGGGCTTTAGACTGCTAGATACTTGTGACTCTGCTCTACAACCTAAGCTATGATGTCAGCCACTGTAGCTCATGCGACACAAACCCATTATAAAGTCAGAAACAATCCTAAAATCTAAAATCCTAAAAACCTAAACCAACTTTCTGGGAAAACGGTTTAAACGATCAGAATGCCCTTTTAGTACAGCAAAGTCCTCCATGTTGCCCCGTTTAAACTTTAAATCACTTTCCTAGGTTAACGACGTGGCACGACTCCAAACTTTAGTGGGCTTGAATTCTTCTAATGTCAGTTTTCCATGATTGTGTATTTGAAAACGTTGCACAGAAAACCATTCCTGTGATTCCACACGCAGCAATGTGACTTTTGTCAGAAAGACTGTAAGACAGCATGGGGAAGCTAGTACTGAGGGAGACTCATACACTGTATATAAATTCATTAATACACATAATATTGGCAGGGACATCCTGTAGGTAATAATTTCCCAGTGAAAGCACGATTGTGGAAAGAATATCCTGTATGAGATACAATGATGGAGAACACAGAGTAGCATATGTTCTTGTCAGGAGGTCAGCAGGATTCTGTAAGCACCTCTAACTAAAATTCATGAAGTGAATTTTAAGGTAGGAAAAGAGGATTTTAGTTAAACTTTATTTCTCTGAAGTGAGTTTAGAAAAAAATACCCTCTACTTGATTCAAAACAGAATCCCTGGTCTTTCTCACTCAACCCGCATCTGAAGAGATCCATAGTGAATGTGAAGACTCCATGTGGTTCCCTCTCCTTTACGTGTGCTGTGGGTGTAACACAGGCAACAACACTATAGACCTGCACCCTTGAGGTCACCTGCCAACGGAAGATAGGAACAAGCAGCCCCCTCCCCTCTGCTTCCCCCTCCCGAACAGCCCGCGGCCTCAGGCCAGCAGCCACCTAATTGCTGGGGAGAGGGAGTGCTTCCCTACCTCATTGCCTTGGATGATGTGATAGATCTGCCTCAGGTAGTCGCCGCCACCTGCTTTGTGGCAGACCTCCAGCAGCATCAGGCCTATTTTCTGCTCAGTCAGTTCAGCCACAGCGACTCCACTCTCCCCTCCTCGCTCAAACACACTGAGAGAGGAAAGGAGATGGAAGACGGTAAAGATGGGAAACAAAATGCGAAGGGACAAAACAGAGGGCAGCAAATAGAAAGGAGAGGAAACATGAAGAGGGGGGGATTATCTTGCATCCATATACCTCCTCTGGCTGTTTTTTTTCAGTTCCTGAAAAATACAGGATAAAATTTGGAATTCGATCTACACAAAAAAATTAAGTGAAATGCTGGGCTGGAGTCTAAAATCAACGTTTTGTTTGTAGAGAAATCATGGACTCCAGACAGCAAATAAACTTAAAATTTGTGGCAAGCAATAAAATATATCATTGCTTAGAGCTCATGCTGGTGCAGAAGAGTGACCAATTATTGAACTGATAAAATAATTTTCACTGTTTTTATCACCCATTCATAACACACGTGGGAGGATTCTGACCGGAGGATGCTGCTGCATTAAAAAAAAAGATGGGTGCATGTCCTTAAGTGTGTGTGTATGTAATTGTGTGTCAGGGTCCTCATGCATGTACAAGCCCCAACCCGGGGTTGACACCCGCATCATTTTCTTGCCCTCCCTATATGGATAGATACCACGCTACTGTCCATCAACCCTTCTCCTTCACATACACTTCCTGTCATTGTTCTCTCTCTCCCCCTTCCCCTTTGTAATTGTAAGGCGCAGAAGAATTGCCGCCTGTCATCCAGCGATTGGCTGCTTGACATTGAGAGTGGCAAAGGAAGAGGAGTCCCCTCTCGTCCGTGTGCGTCCCCTCATTCTTTTGCCTGGCGGCCCGACAGTGGTGGCAGTGCACCCGTGTCAGCACCTGTGCTGTATCCTTTCCTGTCCATCACTGTGCAGGTGAAGCAGATGATTGGATTCAGTCAGCGGGGTGATTAATGAGGGCCCCTTCGGATTTGGGACAGCCTATCAATCATGTCATTAGGGCCAATGTGCCCTGAAAGAGGCAGACCTCCGCCAAGGAATAACTGCATTCATCTTCATCTGTGTATGCATCCCGTCAGCCCAGCCAGGGTCACCATGATGGAGAACAATAATCTTCTCCTCTACAAATTACTTTGCAAAGACAAGGTGGGTGGGGCGGGGAGGAGGGTTACAGTTGGGAAAGGAAGGAAGGAAAGTAGGATGAGAGAACAGAGGTGGGAGTGCTCATAGGGGTCTGTTCTGTGTGTTTGCGTGTGTGTGAGATGCCAATGAGTGGTGCGCCAGGTTTTTTTTGGGAGTTACAGCATCCATCTCCCCCCTCCCTCTCTCTCTCTCACACACTGTATTCTGATTGTTTACAAGCCAGGCGTCACTTCCCTGTGAAGGTTAGTTTAATAAATAGTAATGATTCCACTGAATGCCTTCGACAGGTGATACATAATCACTCTTCATTCATTTTTTCACTCAACCCCCTCTCCATTCCGCTACTGCCTTGCCTCTTCACTTTTTCCCCCCCTCTCTTCCTGTCACTGAAACAGACAGTATTTCCTAGAAAGGGCTGTAATCTACTCAGTGTTCTTATTTATTACTTATTTCATTCTTTCTTTTTTTTTCTATTTTAATTGTACATGTTGTATCGCCGCGCCGAATCACCTTTAAATGAGGATAGATGCATCCAGAGTTTGTTATGATGAAGTGAGCGACCAGACGCACCATTTCTGGGAACCAGCTACAAAATGCTGAGCCAAAGGTCACAGATTAGCCCAAAGTGAAGGCTGGTTTTCCCATCATTCCACTCAGTCAGAGGCCTTGTCCATCATTTACCACCACAGACTCATCTGAGATTCATTGATCTTACTCAAAAAGCTCTCCAATGAAAAAATGTTCCGGTTATTCGATACATCACATTGCTCAATTAAAAAGTCTATCTAAGTAGCATTCTTTTTCATTGTTTTACTCATCTATATTGAATTTCATGCAGCTGAACATGCCATCAATCTGTCTGATCAGTCTGAACATCCTCCTTCATCAGACCCATATGCCCTCAACTTCAGACTTACTATTGATAAATCACTGAAATGATGCATTGGATAGTTCACTTTCTTCAAATGTTTTTATGATCCAAACGATCTGAATAAAATTAGACCTTTTTTTTCCACAGGCACACATGAATAATCAATACTAACTGAAAGTGATGATGGGTAACTACTTTTCTGAAAGTATAAAAACATTAATATAAATTAAATTAATAACATCCTGACCATGACTTCTTGCTAAATCAAAAGAGGAAAGTTGACCTCTCACCTCTCTGAACAGAGCTTGCGGGCCTTCTGCAGCTGCATAATCATCCACTTTGGTCTATTCTCTTCCAGAATCTGCAGCACTTTGTGCATTGCGAGTTTGGGAACACTCTGTCAGACAAACAGGGGACCGTTATGAGTAACTGAGTAAAAGTCAGATGCATGATGCTAAATTTTATGGCACACATTAAATCATCCATAAATTTGATGATATTATGTTATCAGGGGTTTTCAATCATATACACGTAGAAAGTTTGCATAGTTTTAGCTTGCAGTAACACCACAATAGCCTGGTATGATGCTGTATCATACCTTTAATGTAAACAAAGGCCTTTCTTCTTAATATTAACATTATTATTATTACATTTACCTAAAGCCCTACCTTATCTTGAATACCCATGGTGGCCTGTAGGCACTCAGCCAGCAGCGTAAGGGGCTCCTTTGCCCCCCGGTCCAGGGTCAGTCCACTGATCTGTTCTAGTTTGTCCAGGTCCTCCAGGCCCTGAATCAGACAGCCCAGCAAGGCCCAGAGCAACAGGCCAACTGTGCGCAGCTGCTTTGAATGCTGGGAGAGTTGATTCTCCGCCACAAGGAAGAGGTAGCGGATAGGAAGAGGCATTGATGCTACGACCAAGGGCAGGTTGGCAAAGATGAAGGTCAATGTTTGAACAGTTAAGCATACGACAGCTGAAAAGAAAGAAAAAAATGAATCTAAGTTAACACCCTAAAATCTCTGTAAATATTATAGATAGCATTATACTTGAAAATGTGTGTACTCTTGGTGGCAGCCTCCTTTCCCCTTGCTTCAAGTGGTGTATAGTTCCACTCTTTGGGGATTTTCACCAGGACAGTCCCTGGTGCGGTCCGCTTGATCAAGGCACCACTAGGTTCATCTCTGGCTTGCCAGCTGGTTACCATGGAGACGATGTGTCCCAAGAGACTGTTGGTAGACTTGGTTACCATCGCCCGTACACAGCCGATCACTGCAGGTACTGTCCGTGTTGTGTCTGACAGAAATTGTAAATAATGCAGCAGGTGAAGAAGGGTGAATGAAAGAATATCACATTAAGGATCTTAATAACTGTCTAGTCTTAATAGTACAGACTTGATTTGAAAAAAAAACTTGCATAAAGCTGAGCTGTACATGAACAAACACAAAGTTGTTAGGCAATGTCCAGTGTGGTACTGTAACAATGAAAAAAACAGCTAAGAGTTTACAGGACACAAAAGCTTAGTTGTGTGCTCCATGTGCATTTTTTTTTATTTCAATTTATGTTGAATAATCTACAGTGGAATTTAATGAGGAATGGGAAATAAACCCTATTCTTACATTTTAGCATACGTATATGCACTACTCTCAATGCACAACAAAAAATAAGACTGCATGAAAACAACACTTTTGTAGGAGCGACCAAAACAACGGGTAAATAAAATTCCATGAATGCTACCAAATTCAAGTGGTCTAAAATGAATGTATTAGGTATTTTGTAATTGTGATTTTTTTTTTTAATCTGTAGCGCCTGTTTCATTACAGCATAGTCAGTGAATGCAGGAAGTTACCCCACTTTTCTAATAATGGGAGAATGTAGAGAGATGAATAGCTCACTCAACCATGGCATGCCGAGGTATCCTGTTGAAATATTTACACTAAAAAGGACTCATCTCAAGTTAAACTCAGATGTTCTCAATCAAATCCAGATGGCCTGACAGTAGAAATCTTACTGCCTTCTCCAGGTACCCTACTTCTTGCTCTGCCCTTTCATTTCACACTACTGATACTGATAACAGCACAGCCACATTATGAAGCTGTATGGAACCCATTAACTTTCTACAGCATTGACTGTTTAACCAATGGCTACAACAGGAAGATATAGCGCCGCGCCGGCACTCGCAGGGCACTGACATCTCCAGGGACGCCTTACAAATGTGTGACCTCAGACCCATAGAAAAAGAGGAGAGCAGGCCAGAAAATTATACAGTTTTTCAAAGGAGAGGCACTCTGTGGCAGGTGAGACCTAGACCAATTCTTCAAAGTCGCTTGGTTCTCAGTCTTTATACCACCCGCTACTGTATTGACTGTTGTATTGATCCAAAACAACCTGCTACTGTGTGATGAAATATCAGTGTTAGTGGAGAAATAGTGAAACTCTCAGTGTAATCTGTGGAAGTTAATTTAGTGAGCATCTTAAATAGAAATGGGGCACTGGGGGGATTCTGTAGTATAGTCCAATAATTGAACTAATTACCCTTTGAGAATAAATGATGATTGGATGACATTGAGAATTTCTCTCTGGCTTACTCATCTCTTTTCTGTTCTTTTTCCGAAGCTCCATCCCCATCCAAATATGCTTCTCCAATCTCCATAATTTATGCTTCAGTAATTATTACTCAACCAGGACATGAAAATCACTAACAAAAAGACCTCCATGCGCTACAGGAGTTCTGATTAAGCTCTGTATCAAAGCTTGAACCAGGGAGAGGCAGAAAAGAAACAACCAGGAAAAGTTGGGGACTATTCCTAAGACTGTAACAGCGTATTAAAGTTGTGTTTTGGCGCATGAGGATGCACTGTCAGCAAAAAGGAGTCGCTCTTTGTGGTGAGATTTACTCCTATCTACTTAAAAACGCATTGAATACCTGTTGGAAAAATGTGATCCTCTTTCCAAAGCAGTTACTAACATTGATTTACTGTTATTGAGGCATTTTGCGACATGGACAAGTTAATAGTACAATATCTCGCATTATAAACAAAATATTACTAAGCAGATACGGGTTGAACAAAAAGAGACAATAATGTTTTCTCCTGGAGAGTGTTTTTGTCCCTAAATGAAGATATTATTAACACAA
Source organism: Mola mola (assembly GCA_001698575.1). Lineage (NCBI taxonomy): Eukaryota > Metazoa > Chordata > Actinopteri > Tetraodontiformes > Molidae > Mola > Mola mola. The sequence goes on along the minus strand of KV751368.1, from coordinate 1,569,352 downwards.
AGTATGGTAGCAAAGAACTATAGTATATAATTGTACTACAGCTTCTAGTAATGTACTATATATCAACCGCCACATCAATGCAGTCTGGAGAGTTGACCCCTGAACTTTACGTTATACAGCAGCTTGCTGCCACTTTACCTGCCAAAGTGTATAGATGTTCCCATATCTGTGCCCTTTCCAGGTAAGGTAGAAGGACATGAGTCAAGGCCTTAGGAACATTGCTCAGGCAAACGAAAAGATTGAACAATACGACTATGAAGTCATCCCCAGCCTTGCAGCTCTCTGTAGATATTTCCAAGCAGCTCTCTTGGCAAAAATCTGAAAAACAGAGTCGGCCTCAGTCAGCGAGAAACTTCTGTGCACAATACAAATACATGTGCGAGTATTTAAAATGTCGGTGAATTTTTGAAATATAGACATGACGACACACAAACATGAACAACAGGATACACAAAAGGTTTAAGAGGCTTTCTCATATGCGCACATACAGTCAGTTAGGGGTGGCTTAGTGTGAAATCTGAAATTTATGATTCTGAAAACATCAGACGGAGGTAATAAAACTGATTTAAAAAAAACAAAACAGCATCTTTATTTCTTTACACACAGACACACACAAAAAAAAAACATTGGAGAATGTCAAGGCTGCCTAACCTGACATATGTTAACAGAAAGGGTGAACAAAAGGCATTGTGGACTGGAAGGGAAAGAAAACCCCACATCTGTGTTAGATAGAGAAAAAAACAACAGCAAAAAAACCCCAAAAAAACAGAAAAAGAAACAGATTTTAAAGCCCCCACAGCACATGGAGAGAGGAAGTGAAAAGGAAGAGATTTTGACAGGGTGTCCTTGTGGGGGTTGCTGTCTAAGCACAGGGCTGAGGATGGAGGTGTGTGCGTGTGTAACCCATATGGATGTATATACATGTGTTTTGTGCACTTACAAGTGTGTGTGTATTAAGTTGACAGGGGTTGCTGGGGAAAGGCCCGTTGCTCCAGAGGTGGCCGACATCCAGCGGTCTGTCAGTCCGCTGTGTGGGACATGACAGCCACTTGAATAGGAGTGAGTGTGCAACACAACAGTCAATGAGGGGGCGCTGTGATGGAGGGCAGCCGTTCTTCCTTCTGACTAACACCGGACTATCTTAAAATGACAGAGCTGAACAGGCATAATAACAGGCAAGCAGGAAGCACTGCCACCACTCAAGATCCTGATGAGAAGTGATTGCTTTTATCTCCCTCTGCATTTCTCACTCTTGCCATTTCCTTCACAATAACACATCTGACACAGACACTCAAAAGTGGTCAACCAACCTGACCTATAATCAGTCTATTAGGCAACATTATGTGGGTTATGTTGGCATCGTGTTCTCTGCCTGTCTGGTAATTGGTCCTTAAGGAGAGAGTGTTTCTGGATATCACCACTGTGGCTTCAGAGGTCTAAGGGAACAGGGTTGACTAACATTAATTTCCACTTGGGGTGCTGGAGACCATGTCAGGTTAACTAGGTGCCTTTTAATAATGATCTTATTATGGAGCAGCAGATGACTTCAGAGAAACAGATGACAGTGCACTGGCACATTTCTGTGGAGTGTCTCTATGGTGATGTCTCAATCGCTTTCTCGCTTTCCCTCACTCATTTCCCCTTCGTTTTTTTGTTTTTAAGCTTATCCAACCTTGACACACACTTGCCAATAAATACACCTGTTTATCTTCCGCACAACCAGTTAACCGGTCACAAGGGCCCTCTATACAAACCTCTGTAATTGGAAGCAGACATGCAGATGATAATAAAAAAAAAGGCTGTGTGTGTAGGATGTGTGCGAACACCACATTTATTGTATTATCTAATTTAGGGTGACTTTTGCAGAAGCCAAAACTGTTATTGTATATGTGGAGGAGGAGCAAATACATGTTTTCACATCATCAGACAATTGGTAGCTCATTTAATTTGCTGGCTTGCATCTTAGCAAGTCAGTTTACTTTGATTAGGCAGATATAATGTAATAGAACATGTCAGGACACAACAATTTTTGTGAAAAGAGCTAAAACAGTGTGATAGTGTTTCAACAGCAGCAAACAATTATTGTTACTACACTGAGATTTTTCTAAGAGTACCACTGTAGTAGTTTGTGACTTGCTCCAGGATAATCCTAATATTGCAAGTTATACATGAATTTTTACCAAGAAAGCAGCCAGACACACCCCAGTGTATACATGTATAAGGAAGTTCTTATGGGAGGCTGCCCCGTCTGTCTCTCTGCTTCCTGGTTAATTAGCCCATCACCGCGATAACACACGAGCGTCAGCGCTTCCAGCCTTGATTTACGGCAGCGTGGAGGGAGAAGAATTGCAGCACCTCTAAGCCAGACTCAGACCAAGCGAGAGAGAGTTGTTATTAATGAGGTTGCTATAATGTGAATTAATGTGCGAGTGCACAACAGTCTTTAAAGGTTAGACTGTTGCCGGTGTGGAGGGAAGAAGTGGGAAAAACCTTTAAAGGTCAGTGTGTGTGCTCCGCCCGGGCCTGTTGAGTGTTTATTACAGCTCTTCATTGATTTAGCAATGATGGTGACCAAGGTAAAAATGATGATGAAGGCAAAGATGCTGATGATAAGTTCATAAAATGGATAGAGCTCACTGAGGTCCGTATAACTTGCTTAGGATCTTAGAGCACCATAATTAGGACCCTGATAAACAACATTCCACACAGGGTCTTTATGGTAATGAGTATGTGACTCCAGCATTAAAAAAAGGACATTTTAAAGAATTAATGAAATTGACTCAAATTCTGTGCTGAAAGATTGACGTTACTCACACACATTCACATTTCATCCTGTAAAACATACCAATCCATGTACACTGAAAAACAAACTTACAGGAATTTTCCAGGAGTATTCTGGGCAGGTGACAGTCTCTGTACAACAGCATTCGCAGTAGCAACCTGGGATGGTGCCCGGGGTCAGAGGTCAGCAGCCTTAGCTGACACATAGAGGCCGCCTGGCCCATAAGTCCATCTCTGAGGGTGGAGTGAAGGAAAACAATGTTGACAGTTCTGCAGTGTCAGGTGAGTGTAGAGACAGCAGTCCATTGAACAGAAGACAACAAAGGAGGGGGAGAAGCTTCACAAGTGAAAGACAAAGACTGTAATCACAGCTGTCTTGAACGACAATCTGCAAGGAAACAGTGTTTATGCCACGGCGGTGACTTTCTTCAGTGTCACGCACTCCTTGTACAAGCTTAGTCTGCAAATGCCTTCACTCTTGCTTACTTATAGCGTGCACCGGGAAGGAATTAGCTCTAATCTTGGCCAGCTAAAACCAAATTAACATTTGGGAGACAGCCAAATACATGAATATACAGCAGTACCCCCCTCCTACATCTTTTGTATAACCAAGAGGCTGCAGCCAGCTGTGGGTAATGAGCCATATCCTTGTGTGTGCGCGTGCGTGCGTGTGTGTACAGCCTTCAGAGCCATGCCTGTGGTTATGTATGTGTGCAAGTGTGAGAGCATGCTGACATGTGTGTGCCTGCATGTTACTTTATACATCTCAATAAAAACTAATGGAATGAATGGACAGAGTTGATTTGAAGAGCAGGGAGGCAGGAGGGAGCACAGGGGGTGCCTGCCCAGAAATTAACCATTCTATTTGAGCCAGAGAGCTTGCGCAGGGTGCACCCTGCTGCTTGACTGAGGAAAACTTTGCCTCAATCTGACAGTGCAATTTATGATGTCACTGGGACTGCAAATCCAGCAGAAATCCTCTTTTAACTGCTCTGATAAATCTAGCCCGCCACAGCCCAGGGTCAGCTTACAGAACCAAGAGACACATATACAGACACGCATATACACACATGCATGGAAAGACAAGTAGATAAATGCATAGCATGAAAATGCGCAAATACAGAAACATGCATGAGACCAGAAGACAGGGGCGCTTTTCTAATAGCCACTAATGCTAAATGATTTATTTATACTTTTGTGATTTATCATTGTTTTACTTAATAGCCATAACAATGGGTTCTTTTAATGGTCTGGGGAGAGACTTGGCTACTGCGTCTGGGTCCTGGACGGCGACCTGTGGATCTGGCCCCAGGCCACCGGCTGTCTCCCTTGGCGCCCCCACTTGCAGGCAGGAGGTGGGAGCGAAGAAATAAAGAGGTCATAAAAATAAACTAATTTCAGCTCTCCAATATTTAGGAGCAGGAAAAGCTGGGTTTTGATTTGTGCTCCATCATCAAGCAATGACATCACCTCTGGCAGCGAAGGAGATGAGAGGGGAGGTAGGTGGAGCCAAGTGTGATGGAGCAAGGGGCTGCTGGGGTGGGGGTTGATTGACTGCCCTGCAGAGGTCACAACAGTAACTGGACACACATGTGTGCACATTCACACATACACCACAGGGTACTCCACTTACACATCATGTGTAAAGAACTCACGAGCATCAACATGAACAAGATCAGTGTCTTCAATGTTTTCTTTCTCGACATGCATCTGTGTTATATTACCACAGCAACTCATGCTTGAAGCCCTGAGCAATGGGGAAATCTGGTTACATATCCACACATATAGAGTATCTCCCCACACACGCACATATGGTTCTCTATACACTGGGTGGAGGTGTGTGCGGGGAGGCTTAGCAGAGATCCATGCATGTGAGTTTGTGTGTGAATATGTGTATCTCCTGTATGAGGACTTACGGGTGGAATGATGGGTGTTTGGGTATTTGTTTGTTTTTTCAACATACCGTATGGTCTGCTCTGTGAAAAGGTCAGGGTTGATAGCATGCAACCAGTGGACAACGAGGGTGTCAGACTGATGTAGCACAGACATTTCTGCAGGATCAGTCATAAATATCCTGGAAAAAACGGATCACATATGGCATT
>KV751368.1:1548574-1564449 GCA_001698575.1 Mola mola | reverse complement strand
ATACAAAATTTACAGATACAATATTTAAATGAATCAACACTCTAGGTGTCTCTGATAATGATGGCATTTGGGGAAAATGGTTTTAGGGGTGCAGTGGAATTTTTTTACTGCAATACCATGAGCTGCTGCTAGTTAGAATTTGAAGATAGGCTGTAAATACCATCGTATAAAAATCTAAAAAATGCATTTAATTAATGTTCATTTAGACCACAAGATTCCAGAGTCAATTTAAGTACCAGTGCAACTAACTCTGTTAATTGTTTTTTTATGAGAAGCAGAAAAAAAGTACCGTGTCATGGACATATTTTTCTCAAACTTAAGGGCTGAATAAAAATAAGATACTGTGCATACCAACCTATACAGCAAAGACAAAGGTGCGGTAACAATGATGAGAACTGTCAGAAGCTGCTCACACAGGCTGTGGATTTGATATGGCCAGTCTGATCCACCTGCTATTATGGCAATTGCTGAGTAAGGATTGGAGTGCACCAACGCCTCAGGATTTTCACACACACTCCACATGAGATGCTCCACATACAGCAACACTGCTGTAATGTCACACCTTAGACAGCAAGGAAGAAAAATGAAAAGGGTGAATGCACAGGTGACGCCAGAACAGATAATATGTGAGGAAATAAGTGAGAACACATAAAAAAAAAAAAAAAGAAAAAAGAAAAAGAAAGGCACTATCATGCTATCATGGTATGGCTTTCAAAGGCTAATATCCACCACTGCATCACATAACATTGTGCAGTCAGTCATGTAACAGAACCTCCTGGTGATTTTACTGCTACTAAGTTAGGTGTAATTCAGGCTTTGGTTTTCACGATAAAAGTTATTGCTTTAACTTTTAAATAGCCGTAAATCTGTTTCCTCAGTTGGTCGTCATGGCTGCTCGTCATCTCTCATCTCTTTATCCTCGCTCGTCGTATGGCCTAAATTGTTATTAGACACACACAGGGCTGGACATATGCCACAAAGATGATGTAGTATGAAAGCACCCATGTGAGTATACGCATAGGAAATTTGGAGAAGGTTTTAAAAGCCATCTGCTTACGCTAGCCTTACAAATTTCAACTGTCCCATACTCCAGTATCACAGGATTCTTCAAGAAACATAAACCAGGCATACTGTTGACATCACACAGTACTCCACATGCATAATGCACATTTGTCTTTGTCACTCTTTTATCATCTAATTGTGTGTCAGAGTTTAACCTGTTCATTGTCATCATGTGGCTCTTAGGAGGGGATAGACGGGAAAAAAAAAAAGGTGGAGAAAATGACCTTGCGCTTGTGCAGAGAGTATGGATATGACGTGCCAACATGATGATTAGACCTCCACCAACAGAACAGAAGGAGTGAACAAGGCCAACAGAAAAGATTTTAATGACTCAGGACTCCGTGTTCTGACGTAATTTAGGATTCCTTTATATGTGTACTGTATACAGCCAAAAAAAGTACCCAGATGCACATTTGAGAGAGGTAACAAGAGCATTATGGCGTTAAAAAATAAAAGCTTAAATAGAGGTATGCACATGATTTATAGTTACTGACAATCATGAAACCACAAATTCATGACAGGCAAAAAACCCCTGGTTTTGTGCACAGTATTTTCAAACTCTCCACAAGGTCCTTTTGTGTTAAGAATTTATTTCAAGTTTACTTAATAGCTGATGGTCAAAGTTCATTTTTGACCTTGAAAAAACAGCAGTCCCCAAACTGAGTTTTTAAAAGTGGACAAGAGGTGCTGAAAGTGTAGAAATATGGAAATTGGTAGCCAAACTCTTCAATAAGGATTGTGTGATTTGATTAAACCTACAAAATGGACCTTGTAGTGATCCTTGAATTGATTAATACTTCTACATGTAGTTTCCAGAAATACAATAAGGAAACTTTTTTTTGAGAAAATAACCAGACCAAACTTCTTGGTTTGGACCGCCAGTGAAGTGGACTCCTGAAGAGTAATAACCCGTAGCTGAAAATATAAATGCTGTAACTTTAGCTGGCTAATTTATATCTATATTACAGTATGGTACATGATAAAGTACCTGACTTGCAAGTGTTTCTGGTATGAAGGACGGGCCCTGGTGTACATGTGCACCAGCAGCTGTAAAGTCTCTGATAGCACCTGGCCGAGCACCTCTTTGGCCAAGTCTGCAGGAAGGACCGCCCACAGGTCACTACGGAGCCCGCACAGGAAGTAGAACCACATCTGGACTGAGAAAGAACAGCGCTCGCCCTGCAGTCGAAAGAGATGGGTTGCAGATGAAGATATATTTTGATATGGGTATTGACTGTGAAGCAAAAACAGAAAAAAACAAAAGGAGAAGCAGATAAAAAAATCTATAGAGTGAGGATAAGAGAAAGAAAACATGAAAGAGACGAAAGAGAGACAGAGAGACAGTCTGTCATCACCAGGATGTTTCAGTGGTCACGCCACCTGCACTCTGCACCTGGGTTTCTTCCCCCACCGGGATTTTAGACTACATTAAAGTTCTGAACCGGAGAACACATCACAACAGGCACACACACTCACAAGTACATAGAATGGAGGAGAGATGGGAGAAAAAAAAAGAGAAGTTCTCTGAATAAAGTCAGCGAACTGAGAGTTAGGAGACAGACAGAGGGAGAGGACTAACAGAGAAGAAGACACATTCTTTGCATCCTGGGAAGCTGTCAGAAAGGACATTGAAGAATTCATTAATTAAACGTCCCTTCTAACTCAGCCCAACTCCTCAGTTTCAAACTCCAATAATAAACTGCTCCAATGGAGGCTGTGTGTGTGTGTGTGTGTGTGTGTGTGTGTGTGTGTGTGCGGGTTTGTTTAATACATTAGAAACTCCCCAACATCCTCCCATTTTCAACTCATCATGACCCTCAGTCTCCTCATTTCTTCCCACTTGACCCCATCTACCTAGCATTTTACATCATCCTTTCCTCTCCTATCGTCTCCTCCCTGGAGGCAGCCATTTAGGGATCGGTGGTTGATGGGGAGCGTGACCGAGCGCTATGTCCGGGATTAGGCCGCCATCCTCCGCCTGTGGACTCTGCAGAGCAAACGCAGACATGACTCCTTGGAGCCAAACCAAGAGCAGCCGCAGCTACATGTGTGGTTGGACTGTTTCATGTGTCCAATCAAGTCTAACTTCATTTGAGGTCATCTATGAATAAATTCCCATTAAGGGTGACAGCTTGGCAACAATAAAGACTGAATCTGGGATGCGGAACTGAAGATGTAATAAATTTGGAAACTCAAATAAGTCTGACTCTGAAGGCAAAATGCTGTCAAGAAGGGTAGCTAAGGTTGTGCTCTCATCATCCTTTCATCTTCCATAACTGACCTCATGTGCTGTTGTTGTGGCATATTAAATATTTCTCTGACAACACATATGCATGTGACAACATCAATGTAAAATAACAATAAGAAAGAAAGGAATGTTGTGTGTTATGAATGTTGGGAAAATGTTGGAGAAGGGTTTTTTTTGGAGTTTTCACTAGGCTGTGAAAGAGCCAAGACACATGGCTGGTGATCGAAGGAGATGGAAAGCTAATGCATACAGGTGTTCATATGCAACAAACGTGAAAATACAGAAACACACACCAGATAAAACCCACATCCAGAGTTGCCACTGCACACTTACACGTGCACTCAGCGGTTAAGATGTACATAGGAAAGCTTGAACAAAAGCGCACACCTGCACACAGCAGGTCTGTCTGACACCAGTGACCCAGGGAAGAAGGGAGGAACAAAGGGGGGAAAAAAAGAAAAGTAAAAGCAGTGAAAAGTAAGAAAGAGAGGAGGTTTAGATTGGTTTAAGGGCATAAAGGTAGGGGAGTTTCAGGGGCCCTATGCTGTTTCCAGAAGGTCCCAGTGTAGACTGCAGACTTCAGACAGCTGAATCCCTGGAGCCCCCAGGGCAGCATGGAAGCCACAGATGTTCTCAGGGAGCTCAGAGTGGAAGGCTCGGTTAGAGGAGGGAGTGTAGGAGGTATGAGTGTATTGTGGGAATGAAAAGAAGAAGCGAGAAAGCTCCATAGTATAATTCATACAATTCCTCAAAATTTACAGAAAAAGCTTACTAGGACACGCCTCATTACAATTTTCTCTTTTTTACAATAAAAGGAATACATTCAAAACATGATGACGCCCGAAATGTATCATCAAGTGTATTCCTATCTTGTACAATTTAGGGTCAATAAATATAAATACAGCATCAACATATAATTTAATCAACTAAAATATGTTAAATGCCAGAAACACAGACAATTAAATACATTGTGTAATGTAATTGTTTGGCATTTTTTGTCCTGGGGAAGAAAGAAAATTTAAGCAGACTTCAGAAAAACGTTTTACCTCGTAGAAGGGTTTGGAGTCTGCCCAGTGGTGACTCTCCACATCTTGCAGAATGCAGGTGGAACAAACCTGGATAGAATAGCTGGTCAGCTGGTCTCTCAAGGCCTCCACTGTATCTTGGCACTTTTGGATAGGTAATAAGGGCAGGGGTCTATACAGAGAGTAAGAAAAAAGAGCTTTAATGATACTGAGAGAAAATACATAATGTATAGGTATATGAGGAATAAATAAAAGAGACTGCTGCAATAAGTCAAAGAGGGCAAAATGATCTAATCCCACTACAGTATATCCAGGGAACAAATAAACAAAGATGAGGTGAAATGATTAAAAGCGAGGCTGATTTATTCTAAAAGTTCAGTGTGACATTTTACATCCTTTAAACCCGCCTGCCTTGATATGTTCCAGAGAGAGGCCAGAGTTTAAGAGGAGTCCAGGAGGCTTAAGACCAGGGGGACAGGATGGTGTGTAGAGGGGAAAGTGTTTTATGACCGGAGGGGGCACAGTGCAAGTGCAGGTGGAGGGGCGCACAGGGCCAGAAGGGGGGACAATGGAAGCATGGAGGGCACCAGCTATGCCTTTAAAAGGGATCTGTGGAGAGCAGGGGTTAAAGGGGTATTATGGGGCATAAAAACTCACCAGATGTAGACACAATATGGGTGTCATTACCTCCTGTCAATCATTTCTACTACTTTCTTTTCTGTTCTCTCCTTTTAATTTAATATGTACAATTTCCTTTTGAAAAATCCTTTAAAATGTTTTTTGGTTCATGTTACAAGGCTAATAAATGTTGGAGACAGGAATCGGTTTGATCCATTTCTTATTTCCTCATCTTTTACTTTCGGTTTTCTTTACATTTTTAGTTTACTTACAATTAATATTACCTCCACCACCAAAGTTGGAGCACATTATGTTTGGGTGGGTCTTTGTGAGTTTCTATATTTGTATGTTACCAACATACCAACAGTAATGAACTAATTTACTTTTTCAAACCATAAAAACTAATGGATTTTAATTAAATGTGTGTGTGTGTGTGTGTATTCTTTGTCATTTTAGGGAGCTCTTATCACACTCATGTGTTCAAGTGTTAATTTTTTGATCAGCTTGGTTTAAATTATTTACTTGAGTCCATAAAAGAGGGGTGAAATGTCATGATTGAAAAACTGAGTTCTGCTTGTGATTGGGCACGCTGGTGTGTGGGTGTGAGCTTTTTACTGTGGCTCCATTACCCGGTCACTTGAGAGAACATAGAGGCGTGTCATCTGCTGAAATATGTGATCATTTTTACAAAGCGTCATCATTTCTACAGTTTTTTTTATCATTATTTTAATAAATATTTATTGTTACAAGAAAAAAATTACTGCAACATAAACAATACAATCCAATTTGTTTCCATGCCACATTTGCATGTTTCTGTTGATTAGTGCACGCAAGATTTAATCAATAAATAATATAAATTTCTGTATTTCATCCAGTGGATGCTGAAATGGAATGATGATAACCTGATGGATTGAAGCAATGAGATGTAATACATTCACACCCAGAGAAGCCAATAAACTCTTCCACTCACATGTCACAATACCGACCATCATACACACACATATGTACACACCCTCTTCTTACACTTTAGCTGGAGTAGTATTTGAATCTTTCAGGCTGGAATGGTAGTGCTGCAGTCGTTGGTGCACATAAATGCAAGTGGACAGCAGAGCAGGAAGGTTCTTCAGGGATGCAGATGATGGCACCTCCAAGGCCCTCTCCTGCAAACGGCCTAGCACAGCGAATGCTGCCCTGCCACACGCTTCTATAAAGCTCGATTGCACATCCAGGAGAGAGCTGTCACTGCAGGCTGCCGCCAGTGGTAGTAAACCATCCACCTCAGTCAGGATTGCTACATAGAACTTGAGGGGAGACAGAAGGCAAGGACAAAACATAATGATTTCAATAACAGAGAGACAATATGTCAGTAAGAAGAAACAAAAGGAAGAAAAAAAATCAGACAGAGACCTCATTATATATAAATAATGGAGCATTCACAAGAAGTCATCAGAGTGAAGAGGATTCAAGACTGAGAGTGTTACACATGCATTTTTCTCTAACATTGAGCAGTGGGGAAAAGCAAACATCAGTGCAAATGTTGAATACAGATGTCTAAAGACATGGCCTCTGCCTAATATTTGCTGCTGAACATGTATAATTAGAATCAGGTCAAATAAAACCTTTACTTGTGAGGATAAATCAGCACTTGTCTAATCTTATAACAGCCTGCATCATGTTAAACACATTCAAACAGAAATGTTACAGTACATGGAGAAGGAAGACATGGGGGAGTGAGACATGCTGAGAGGAAAGAAAGAGAAAAGGTCAGCAAAAGGTGAGAATGAGCGAGAGGGAGGGAGAGCTATTTCAGCAATGTAAAATACCTACAGCTTACTCTAAATTGCCAGAGCAACAAGCAAGACTTATCTCATTTACCCACATATGTCCTTAAGAAAAGCCTATAGGGACAGGGCTGCCTACACCTTTCCCTCTCCAGTGTTTGGGAGACATGCTGATCAAGGGGCTTAAAAATAGTTAAGTGTGTCTGCACGCTTGGACACATAAGCAGTCTGGGTTTCTGCAAGTATTTACTTAAAGCTGACATCTTTCATGGTTTTAATGAACAGTATGACAGCATCGTGTGTATCAGCACAGTTGACACTAAAGACTCTTGATTTTAGGATATAATTTTACATTGGGACAAAAATGGGTTAGTTTTTTGAAAGATGATGACATAAGGCTTTAAAGGTCCAGTGTGTATGATTTAGACCTTTTTTCCTACTTGTATCTACAAGGAACTGACCCCCCCCCTCCTTAGCACTCATATACACACAAAAACATGCAAATTTGACAACCTAAAAGTGGACGAAGCCTGGGGGACCCCCTGTGATCTTTGGTGGCTCCCACTTTAGGCCCAGACCCTAGGTTGGGAACCCGTAATTAAGAGGCATGTAGGAAGGATTTTGGTTGCAGTTTGCAAGCAAATGAAAAGCCCTCATGCCGCACTCCCCAGGTAATAGCTGCTACAAACAAAACAAATGCCAAAGGCCTGCTCTACAACTAGAGATTTGTTTGAATCTTCAGGGCTACTGCAGAAACACTGCAGCCTCTGAAGAACAAGACCCGCAAACTCTAAATGTAAAAAGCTAATTATAATGTAACAAGACCAGTTTAGATTATTTTACACACTAATTCAGACTTTATTTAATTTCAGCCAATAACATATTCCATTTTAAAATCTGTCTGAATCCTACACACTGGACCTTTAAGGACTGTATGTGTGTTAGGACAGCGTGATGCTGTTTGCCAACTCATGTACAAAATAAATGCACAGCATGCATATACTGTAGTGTGATATTTTGCAGGCGCTTTAAAAGGAACTTGGTACCTGTTACTATTACCTCATCTTACAGTTACCACTGTAAGAGGAGACAATGATGGATTTTGAGGCATATGCAGCACACATTAACAGCAGTGTCTTATGTGTTATCTATTGGCATCATTTTGAGAATAGTGAAAGATGATGAAGTGCATACAAAGGAGACACGTGTGTAGGAGTTTTCCTCCAAATTTATACTTCTGACATAAGAGAGGCAGACTCCTAAAAAGCCTTATGACAAAGCATATTTCCCCATATTCTTACAGAAATCAAGCCAAGGTGGGGAAAAAAAATCAAATGAAACACAGAAAACCCTGTGCTACTTTAATCAATCAATCATATTATGTATTACTTGGTTATAGAGTCACACACTCTATTACTGTACTCACTGCAAGAGCTGGCTGGGAAGTTCGACATTCTGTCAGATGAGGGCTCCAGTGTGTGTACACAATTGACAAACTCACTATTTCTGTACACTATTTTCCTCTTAAATGCTTCCATTGGGATTAAAAGGCCTAAATGGCCATTTTAACAATTAAGTCAATATCTGACTGCATATAGTCATTAGGAGCTTAGCTTTGAGAGAGAGAGAGAGCAGAGGCAGACTCAACACTGAGCATTACCAGGGTGATGGAAAAGCCCAGGAGAAGCATCTCATATACATACAGTAGCGGTACAAACACAAACACAAACACACACACACTGAGACATTCATCTTGACATACACACAACCACACACATGCGTCCACACTGAAGTCACACTGAAACCTTAACTAGCTAAGATCAAAGCTTGGAATCCCACCAGGACGATTGCAGCAAGGTGAAAGTGATTGTAGAAAGTTCTCAAGTGCTAGGGAGGCCTGTTTGTGCGTGTGCGGAATTTCCGAGGAGACAGACAAGTGAGGGACTGAACACACAGGCGAGGGCTTCAGCAAAGACTGAAAAAGCACTTTTTGTTGCTAACCCAAACAAGGAAAGTTCAATCCCAAGATTCTGGCGGGGAGTTCCAGCTGTTGAAGACAAAAAGAACACTATCTAAAGCACTCTAAACAGAATCATGGTAGCCTGCGTGTGTATGGAAATACAGATGCAGTGCAGTGGGTTTAAAAGATAAGAGAGGGAGGATTGAGTTGTGAACATATGAATATAAATGTGTGAAATATTGTTTGATCATTATGCCTTTAAAGCAGCTATATTTCATGCTTATGTCTCAATAGTAATTTTCTTTCTGCTCAAACACTAGGGCATGTTTCAAAAGAGGACAGAGGGTGGGAAATAGGTATATATATAATATCTAACAGTCTCGACTTGGATGGCTCTCTGGCTCTGTGTTTTTCAATTCAAATGCATGCATGTATAACCTTTGGGTTGAAAGGCTCTCATCTTTTAAGCATTGACCTACACATAAATATGTTGTACAGGTCCCGAGCATAGACAAATCCTGACTCTCGTTAGCAATGAGAGCCACAAATACTGTCACTGTAAAAGGGCTGCAGTGGAGGGGTGGGGTGGGTTGGGGTGGGGGAGGAGAGATGAGAGCAGTGTGTTGGCGAGCAATGGGTAACAGAAGAGTCAGGGGAAGATGAGATGAAGAAAGTTTCAGGAGAAGGTACTTAGCAAGAGTGAAAAATAAAGATAAGGGGAAAGAATAGTAAAGAGATTTTAAATGGAAGCAAGTACACAATGTTGCAGCCTCCAACACTGGTGAACCTTTGTAGAGTTTGACACTAAGCCTGGTCTCAAATCAGACACTGGTCTTTCTCCTGAGGAGAGACTATCTCTGGTGTCGACCAGGGCCTCTCTTTCCCAGGCCCTCTCTTCTCACCCCTTCTCTCTCTTCTTTATCCTGCTCTCTGCCCTAGCCTGCCTTTGTGATACATCCCTCTATCACCTTTTCAACACTTTTCTCTACACTATCTAGCTCCCATAATATCACCCATACTGTTTCTTGGTTTCCAACCTGACTCTCTTTTGACCTTGGAGCCCTCCATCTTAAGTAATACTGATGACTCTTCCCAAGGCCCTTTCTGATACAGGGTGTCAACTGTGTTAGGCCTGAATCATTTGGGCTCTCTATTATAGAAGGTGCTGTCTGCTAAAGTTACAAAAACCACTAATCTTCCTGGGTCTGGAGGGTGTGTGTAAGGTGGAATTGTTCAGCAAAGTAGTGATAAAGGAGGATGAGCATGACAGGGGCAAGGGTTTGTGCAGAAAAACATGCACATGGTGAGGAGTGGCAGGCTTGGGTCTTATACACATACAATTAGTGTATCTGAACTGCGAGTGTGTGCTCAAGTTAGAGTGCAGCAAAGGAGGCAAGTGTGTCAAAATACTGGGTTTTACAGATGAAATTGGTTTTAGAAGAAATGCAATTGTGGATTATTTCTAGATTAATACAACATGTCATTGATTCAGCATTTAAAATATTTTTTTTTTCAATTTATGCATATTTTCATTGACATTATATTTGATACTTCAAATTAAAAAAAATATATCTTTATCTAAGTATCATGCCTGCCACGAAAAATCTAAAAAAGAATTTTCACAAACTTAATACATAAGTGTGTACATGTATATACATTGTGCATGTACAGGTATGTAAAACACATAATACATAATACACTTTTTTTGAATGTGGAGGAAACCATATATACAAAATGGATGAACTCTCTGCCCTCGTCAGCGGACAACGTGAGTACCAGGAGAGCAGTGTGTTATGCCTGACGGAGACATGGTTGAACGGGAAGACACCAGACTGTGCAATGGAGCTAGCCAGCTTCTCGCTAGTTCGGGCAGACAGAGACAAACAGAGCAGTAAGAAGCTGGGCTCGCTGTCTTTGTTTAACGACAAATGGTGTAACCCGGGACATGTAGCCACGAAGGTGATAACATACACCCCTGACGTTGAACTGCTGGCTGTGGGCTTGAGGCCATTCTATCTGCCCCGGGAGTTTTCAGCGGCCATCATCATCACTGTTTACACTCCACCATCGGAAGTGGCGATGCGCGCTTGTGACGTCATTCACTCGACCGTCGCAGACCTGCTGACGCGGCACCCCGACACTCTCCTCATAATAAACTGAGATTTTAAGCATGTTGATATCTCAAAGACACTGACTATCTTCACCCAGTAGGTGACGTGCAGCACCACGGGGGACAAGACCTTGGACTTAGTGTATGCCAACGTTAAGGGGGCATACAGTGCCACAGCCCTCCCCCTTCTAGGCAAATCAGACCACTGCCTGATACAGCTGACTCCTACATACAAGCCTCTTGTTAGGAGACAGCCCTCTTCCACCAGGACTGTACAGCAGTGGTCAGTGAAGGCAGAGGAGAGCCTGATGGAGTGCTACAGGATAACAGACTGGGAGATGTTTCAGGAGGACTTTGGTGATGACATTGAGGGCCTCACTCGGTGCATCACTGACTACATCAGGTTTTGTGAGGAGAATGTTGTCCCCACCAGGAAGGTTCGCTGCTTCCCCAACAACAAACCATGGATCAACAGGGACATCAAGCTCCTCTTGAACAGGAAGAAGAAGGCTTTCATGGCTGTGGACAATGGGATTGCCCAAAAAGAAATCCAGAGAGAGCTGAGGAGGGAACTGCGGAGGGCCAAAGACTCTTATAAGAACAGGATTGAGGGAAAGCTACAGCAGGGCAATGCTAGGGAGGTTTGGGCGGGGGTTAGGAACATTACTGGCATGAAAAGAGCCACAGGAGCGGCGGAGGGGACTAGGGAACATGCGAATGAGCTGAACCTGTTTTTTAACAGATTTGACTCACCAGCACAGACCAGGCCCACCTCCACCCCCTCTGAAGGCTATCATGGACAATCCTTCTCATCCTCTATATGCAGAGCTGCGGAAACTCAGGAGCACCTGTAGCTACAGACTCATACAGCCACAGGCCTCAAAGCACTTGGGGGGCTCCTTCATTCCATCTGCCATCAGACTGCACAACAGCACAGCTCCCACCCCTCCCAGCACCACCCAGCACCTCCCAACACCACCCACTCCACATATTAAGGACTCAATTCGTACACCGCTCTAGGATAATAAACCCTGATACTAAACATGTCCAACTGTTTATATATATATAGAATTCCTCACTATTCGGTATGTAAACTTCATGATACACTCTATTTCTCTATTTATAAAAACTCAGGAACATTGCACTTTGCACACTTTATACACATAAACTTATATACACTTTATATACATGTTACACATTTACAGTCATCTGAATGAAGCTGCTAAATTTTCTCAAATCTGCAAGGGAGAAATGTCTATGAAGGCCAGCTAATGTACTTTCCTCAGCAAAAGCAAAAATAAATACTATATATCCTGTGATCAGATTAACTGCGGGCTTTAAAGGGGTTTTTACTTTATGGTCAAAGTACATACAAATTTTAATAAACTTCACAATCAATCATTTAGTCTAAAACTTGAATTTTGATGGTTCTCCACCTCAGGTTTTTTCTAGTTTCAGTCCTTGTACTTAAAAACTTGTCAACCTAGAATTGGCAGCAGAATTTCCATTCTATCCTGAGTTGTTTTGGTAGTCTTAGACTTTGTTTACATTACAGATTATGACTTAGAAGAGAAAAATAAACTGAGAGGACAGACCTGTTGCCCCTCCTTTTCTTTTTTTGCACTATGTGCCAGTGTGCAGCCTCATTACTGTGTTCTCAGACCCTCGGAGAGACCCGGTGAATGATGACCCACAGATCATTAATCTGAATGGTGTACGGTCAACAATGCATTTGTGTGTTTGGGACTAACCTGTTGCTCATTATAGTATACATTATATAAAGTTATACATAGTGTTTTTGGCCTGACCATTGTTTGTAATATTTCTTATTAGTGGGTAAATCATTAATATTGAAAATGAATCTGAGAGGCTTCAGTTGATAGCTGTAGACGTTTAGCTATCAGAACATTTTTGCACTTAAACTTAGTCTCCATATTTGTAGGACTATTTCCATGCATTTTTAAAATATCATTAAGTAGTGCAACATAAAACAGAGGCAAGTCATGTTTTTAGACTTTCACAGGCTCTCTGCAGTCTACTCCTTTCTCCTTCAAAGCCTTAAATAAGAGTCTGGGTCTTATTGCTTGGAAAAGAGCTTGTTTGACGTGTACTGGCTGGCCTCATGCTTCACATCTCTGACGGCTCTATGGGAAAGCTATTAAGATTCTTTGGAGCGTTGATTGAAGACAAATCCAGATCTACCATGAAAAGGACCAGATGTCATGTTAAAATGACAGAGTGGCTTTTTTTTCTTTCTTGTTTGAGTTGGCATTGGAAAAAGCGAACCACTATTATCACAGTCTCACCTATATTGTCATGTGTTTGAGCAGTCCATTTCTTATGCTGGTATTTGCAATAAGGACATTTTACATGGTAAAGGTCTTTACTGTAGTAATTTTCCGTATTTTCTATCTTCTATTGTTGAGGGAGCATTAATCACTGTGAGTGGTGTATAAATGTTGTCTGCAACGAGAATAAAAATGTTCTAGCAGAGGCCAAGATATATAGATCAGGGGCTGAGAAATCCCCACCATCCTCAACAGAAGATCACACTCTCACTTATATTATTTCACTGTCAGAAGCTGAAACTCTCAGCCAAACAATGCTGACAAACACATTGTCGTTCATCATTGTCAAAATCTGCAAGTACCTTGGCGACCATTTTGGGAGTCTCTCTGTCTGAGCAGGTGTTAAAAGAATCTTCTCTGAGATGTATGTTGGCAGCAGTGGGGCTCAGGGTGATGGTAGTGTGTCCTAAAGAATGTAAGGCCTCTTCCTGCTGTAGATTCTTGGCACAAGCATCATCCAGCACCACTTTTACACAGTGTGCCATGTGAGGGACCAGCCCCCTGAAGGCTGACCTCCAGTCAAACTCCAAAACCTGCGCCTGTGAAATAGGAGATGAGCCCACAATGGGTGAATTAATGTGTGACTGCTGAAGGAACAGTTCACCTGTTGTACATCACTGCTGCAAAAGCAAACTGCATTGGTTTTTTGTGATTAGAAAAAAGGTTTACTAACCAAAATAACTTAAAATAATAGTAATACTGTGGAAACTACCTCACAGGTTCTTACAAATAACACATTCTCACCTCTGGCATGGGGACGAGTGCTTCTTCTGTGGATTTCTTGGCATCTGCAGTTATGTGTAAATCGTCTCTACTCTTTCTAAACATACCTTAAAAAATAATATATTTTTAGCAATGCAAACATCATATAATACAACTCATAAGACAATAAAGAGTAACTGTGCTTGATCAAGCTTTCAAATCATCAAGTCAAATTTTACTGGGCGCCAACAATGATACCAAAGATAGTGAGATTTTCTGATATCTGGTGGTAGTTTATTACAAATCCGTGCATTACTTAGAAGGTAAATTATATTTCATAACAGGATGAGCGGTAGAAAATGGATGGATGGATGGATGTATCACATTATTTCATAAAGGCCCGACTAAATGCAAAGTAAGACCGTTTGAAATCAATTGTATATAACATGAAGTCATATGTAGGTCACAGTGTTCTTCCCCCCACTAGCCAAGAGGAGACACAGCGGTTGGAGTTTAACTGTAAGTGCCTCTGAGTGATCAGAAGAAAGCAGTTAATGTTAATACTGATGGCTTTAGGAGTTTAACTTTGGGGCTTAGATTTGATTGGAACCCAGATAGCATCATCCATACATGGGGTAATTCCATGAGGGGAGATGGGGGAGTGTAGAGGGGGCAACAAAGAATACAGGATGTTGGGTGGGGTTGCAATTAAAAAGTGTGAACATGAAGGACACAGTTCCTAATCAGGAGGGGAAGAGTGAGACCCCAGGCGAGGCAATTTAGCCGAACAAGACCACATGGAATGGAAGAAGGAGGAATCAGTGACCGCATCACCTTTTGACCTTTAAGCCCATCTGATGAATTTCTAGTATTAAAGCCGATTGCCTAGAATTAATGACTTGGATAACTGCCCTTTAAAGGCTGTTTACCTCTCTGTGAATTAAGTCTTTCTGCAAGTCTTGTTTTTGTAAATGTAACCTTTATGGAAATTACTTCATGCGCCAAAAGCTTTCATTTAACATTGCTGCAGCCGCAGTTCAAAGGGGAGAGAGGAAAGTGACACTAAAGGCTTTTACAACACTCGAAATAATTCCCTACTAAAATCACATTCCTTCAGACACAAATCAGACTTCCTGCCAGAACATGCAACAATTTATGTGTGTTTGTGTTGGTGAAACTGGGCTCTTTATGTCTAGAGGAGAGACACAGAAGGAGTCACCGAAGTAACCAACATAAAGCTCTTCTACAATTTTAAGTGCACTCCTCCTGCTCGATGGTCTAAATGCTACTTTGGAGCCTTCTGCTGAGCAAAAATGTCTGTTGGTAAACAGTATGTATAGAATACTGTAAGATTTTCTAGTCTATAAATGGTGAATATTAAAGATATTTGATATAAAGAACAAAGAATTACTAAGGCACTCTATTTACATTACAACTCCCAAAGTCCCGAGAAAGAGATTACCTCAGTGATGTACAGCCCTGATCATGTGGCTAATATGTATAGACATGTGCATTTTGGAGGAATGAGTGGTACCTTTTACACAGGGAGTCTCTCTTGTAAAATCAACAAAGGTCATATTCAAAACCAGCTCCCTCATAGTCTTCTCAAATCTCAGCAGGGTGCAGGCCAGCTGGGTTAACGCCTTCAGCTGGTGGGAGGTCAAACTGAAGTTCCGATTTTTTGTGGGTCGCTCCATTGGCACTGTGAAGGGGGAGAAATGAATGTAAAACAGGAAAGAGGAAAAGCCGTGCTAGCATGTATGATTGACAGAGAGATAAGGGTTTGAAAGCTGCACCACAGTTTACAGTTCAGTAAAGACATAAACAATTTTATGAAAACAGGTTTTCAACCACACCTCCCAACCCACATTCTCTAATCAGAAAACAACCCCTCCTCCAGTCTTGCCATGCTCGGCACCTTATAAATATCGAACCATTCATGTTTTCCCAGTGCACATCACAAACAAAGAGACAGTGAAAAAATATGCAAAAACTTTGCTCCCCGAGAAGTCACACATGCA
>KV751368.1:1536716-1548550 GCA_001698575.1 Mola mola | reverse complement strand
TAAGGAGGATGTGCATGTGTGACTTCTCAGGGCACAAAACTTTTTCTCCCCCTAACCCGCCGATGACCCCCTCTGCAAATATGGATTTCCCATTTTGGAGGCTGCCAAAGCCATCACCCGGGGGATGTTCCGCATTAAGCTGGAGAATGGGCGGCTGGGAGATGCGTTGCCATACTCCCAGACACATGCACAAATACTTTTGTGTGTCCGCTTAAATGAACTCCTCCACTGCAAAGGCATAAGGCAATTGGGAATGGATGAGCTCAGTATTAGCCTTAACTCTGAAAGCATAGTGTTGTTTGAGTGTTGAGACGAGGAGGAAGGGGGGAGTCTTTTCCAGTAATTGTAACATTATTGCCTCTGGATCTTAATGTAATTTGCCATACTGTTAAACAAAATCTGACGTTATGACAACACACTTTCCCCAAAGGATGCCTGGTTTAATCATGCATGAGGTTGGATATGCTCCGAGTGTAGGCATTTGTGTATGTTTACGTGAGTGTTTATTGGTGACAGTTGATGATAAATTGTGTGTTTGTGGCTGTTGGCTGTGCACACATGTGTTTATGAATATAATGTAGGCCATTATGAATAACTTGATTTGCAGAAGACACTTTCACACATTTGTACATGTCAGTCTTGCGGGATAATTGCCACACTGCACCAACACTCTGTGGTCACCATGGAATTTATTCTGACCTCAAGTTTTTTTGTGTTTACAAGTCCAGGCACATACATGTATTTATGTGCAAGTGTGTACGAAATCACGTGTGAATAGCTGTGTAATTATTCAGTGTATGTTTGACTTGTGTGTGCATGCCTTTGTGTGTATGTGTAATTAAGCTGCATGGGTCCCCAGCTCGACTGTAATGGGGTCCGGTGGGAGTCTGCGCTGAGAGACTACCTCGCTCAGCATGTGTACATGCGTGACCCGGCTGACACTAATGTGCCGGCCTCACTTTCCATCATGCACAATTGTGGACGCACCAGCAATCTTGTCTGTTTCTGAAGTCACCAGCAAATCAACAGAGCTTTCCACGCGTCAACACAGGGCCAAACTAAAGATGTCAAAAACTCAAGAGTAAACAATCTAAACCAGCTGAGACAGGGACACATGAGAGAGAGAGAGATGTTGGATTCGCTAAAGAGCTTTCACTACAAGCCACCCTTTATCCCACCTCCTGTTGGGCATTCATCTGAACATTGCACCCATTAACCACCACCTCATCCGAAGCATCCCGTTACTCTTAGCATCAGCTCTCTCTCCCTTATTCCAAACCATTCATTCCATTCACTGCTTCAACATGTGACCCCATAACTGTTTGACTTGCTCACTAAGTCATACTCTAAGTATGAGACGCACACGACCTTAATGGTTAGCAATGCTCTGCCTCAGCCTCTCATTGAGCTCTGGCGCCCACGCTATATAGGTATTTATAGTCGTCTCCCTAGCCAAATAGCCCTAGCGGTCTAGTACACAGCCATCTAAACCTCATTATACCTTTGTCACAACAGTGAGGCCAAATGGAGGTTCTTATAGCCCGTTGATGGAGAGGGTATGCTTAAAAGCACCCAGGTGTGACATATAGCACAGCGCATTGCATGTCTCACAGAGTAGAATGTGGAAGGGCACTAGCAGGCGAAGGAGTTCAACCAAAGGTCAGTGTACTAAGAATCAATAAGGGAGAACTGGTGCTGAAAGTGCTCAGAAAATGATATTTTTTATAGAGGAGCACCTTCATATGACATTAAACTGTGGAAGATGTGCTTTTAAATAAACAGAAAATCATCGGTGTGCCATATTACCGCTATAAACATAAACACAGCAGGCCTATGCATGTAATCATGATCCCACAAAGCGAACAAGCATATGTCAAGCAATATGTCACAGAAAAAAACTGTGCGTGTGGTTGGGTAGGTGGGTAGTATGTTTCATATAGAGCAGCAGCATTGTAAAAAAATGTCAAAAATACCAAACTGCAAATCTACAGCAACCGGTTTCACTTTGTAGCTTTTAACAATGACAACAATGTAACACAAAAGGAAGAAAAGTAACTGAGCAGGTACTTTTTGCGAGCCATCAGTCTTCTCCTTGCCTGTCTCTCCTGTGGGCTCCACCATCAGCTCCACGGCACACTCTCTTCTTCTCACATACACACACACATATTTGACTGGCAGGGAACAGGCAGAGGGGAGAGAGGAGGAGATCTAGGGGAAGGGAAAGGGGTGGTGGTATAAAAACATGGGGAAGATGGTGAAGGAATGAGAGGGAGGGGGAGGGATAAGGGAATTCCCTTAGCAGTTGTTATTGATTCCGGTGTTTACGGGCGAATAGTTTAGTGCCGTTTACAAAACAGAACAGATGCAGCCAGTGAGCAAAAAGGTAAACAATTGCTGTGTGGCGGGCTGCCAAATCCCCAGTCTGATGTATTAAACTCACGGTGAAGAGCATTTCCCCTTTGGCTGCACTTATTGCCACTTCATTTGTTCACTCACATACACACTCTTATTCTTGCCATCTTTCTCCTTCTCTGTGTCTCTGTTTATCTCCCATTCCTATGTTTATCTGAGGAGGGGTTAGGGTAGGTTTTGTCGTCTGGCTATTTTCTGTCCTTCTCTGACCCAGGAGGCCCAGTTCCTCCAAACAGAGCCATTAGTAGGGGGAATTGCATGTGTCTGACATGGCCAAAAACCAATTATTAGACACTTTCTACCAAATGATGCCCAAGTCTTTGGGGAATGGGCAATCATGCAATAATTTAGCCACTGATTTAATTTCTCTGTAGCACAGCATCTCTCCCTCTCTCATCCTCTGTCCCCTATTTTCCTCTTTTTCTTTCATTCTGTCTCTCTATAGTGTAAATCAGACCATCAAAGAGGTGGTCTGAGGTATGCAAGAGGTGCATATCTCTAGCTACACTTCCCAACTGGCCTTCAGTCTCCTATATTGTGATGATAATGACAGAAGGGGGCCTTTTTTGAGGATTTGTGTTCCATATGTTGGACAACATCCTCTAGATGTGATGTAAGCATTTGGTTTCATCAGACCCATTAAAATACCAAAGATGGAATTTTAGAAGGTAGTGAGCAATTTTAGCACAGGCAGTGGCTGACTAAAGCAATTGAAACCTATCCTTCTTTGTTAATATTACATAAAAGCTAATTTTGATGGTTCAAAAAAAGTTTTTAAAAAGTGTAAAATAAGTTGATTTTGAACAGGTTGCTGTTGCCTCATAACTTCTATGTGTTGGATTGAAAAGACAATGGTAAAATAATCAAAGCAGATGGAAATTAAAGAATGGACCAGCTTTTTAATGTGTCGCGATAATTAACAAGGATTGCATATTTTCACATATTACATGATGTAACTAGAAAGAGAATCAACACATACATACTAACTTTGAACTATTCTGTGTGCTGAAAGCAGTAATGTCTCTTTTGTCTTTCTATAGCTGAAGTAAACACTGAAAAAAAATCTCTTATTTTGTTAAATAATCTGAAATTTTAAAATTCACAGGACCTAAATTAATACACAAACTATAAGTTTAGATTTGGGGTTGTGTGTTTTCTACAGCTTGTCCTACACAGGATCGAGGGGCCTGCTGCAGCGTCAGTGGGCGAAGGCAGGGTACACTGTCGACAAATCACCAGTTAATCGCAGGGCTGACCTATACAGACATAAAACAATTCTTGCTCGCACATATGGGCAATTAAGATTAACCAATTAACCCAACCCCCCTTGCATGTTTTTGGACTGTGAGATGAAGCCAGAGTAACCAGAGAGAACCCACACAGACACAGGGAGAACATGCAAACTCCTGACCCAGGAACCCAGGACCTGCTTGCTGTGAGGCGAAAGTGCCAACCACTGCACTACTATGTCCCCCAGGTGTATAGGAATGTCAAATAAACTGCAATTCAGTTAGCACCACTGTATTTACAAACATTCCACCATTTGCAGTAAGTTATATGCTCTGTTCTAGGAGCTCCTATTCTAGGAGCTTCCGTGTGCCAACATGGAAAGGCTAAGGCTGTAATTACCCTATGAGTTAGAGAACAGACCAGGCAATACTGATGATACTGGTAAAAATGGCATTAATTATGTCAGACACAACATAAAAATGAGGAGCTTGGGTAGAGGTGTGTAGCAAGGTAGCCTGTACAAAGTAGACAGGTCAAAGGAAATGAAATTGCACACCCTGCATTAGACTTGCCAAATGGACGAATAGAAAGGATCAGCTGAGCCATAAGCTGATGAGGGCTGGCTTTGAGATAAGATGGTTTAGCTGAGATTGTGAGTTAAACTTCTGTGGCTTGCCTGAACTAACAATTTGCTTAACATTTAGCGTCATACTTGTATCACACTATGAAAAAAAAAATTTGAAAAATCAAAACAAAAGAACATTTACATGTTTTAATTCCTTGTTTAAACAAACTAAAACATAATGTGATGTAGCCAAGCAGGCTAAACAGATCTGAGAATGCAGTATTCCTCAAGACATGTAATAGATTGATAAAACTGTCACAATTTCCCTGGAAACAGCTGAAGCATACAAATATAGTTTAAGGTGGCCATGCATTGACCTTTGTGGAACTACAAATGTTTTTTGTCAAGAAGTAACACTACAGACATAGAAACAGCACTGAACAAAACAAAAGTGATACCTAAAACCACACATGACTAAACACTCCTAATCCAAATTCCTGCTTGAGCATGTCCAAGGACCTAAATCAAAAAAGACTGGCCCATTACAATTGCGTATATGCTTAAATGTGTACTTGTGAACAACTTTATTTGTATCATGCTTTTGATGTGTAACGGCATGACTTTTGAGGACTCACTTCATAGGATGTCAAGGAGGGTCATGTGAGGGCCTCAGGGTACATCTGTGCATGGACGTGTTTGTATGTGCGGAGTGTATGAGCCACTGTGGACCGCCCACGAAGCCCTGTGACAGCTGGGGTCCGCTTCGTCAGTTGCGGCCCACTGCGCGTTCAGACAGCATTATTATTGGAGACTTCCTGCTGTGATTCACTCTGACACATGCAGGCTCACATACACGCACATGAAGCAAACAAACCCTGGTCTCTTGCGGCCCTGTCTTTAGGTGCTGTCCAACCGGGTCACAGCAGGGGTCACCTGCCCTTCACAGGAGGGTAAAGTAGTAATATTTGATATCTCAATTAAGTTTCCTGACAAAGAAGGAGTTATTGATAGTGGGGGTTTTTTCCGTGCTAACAGAAGCAAGGCTACTTTCCTCTGCTTTGTGTTTTGTTTTTTTATCCTCTTTTTTGTCATTGTTTCTGGTTCTCTTTGTAAGAAGTACTACAGTGACAGGGAGATAGGGGTTAAAATTTTTCTGGCTTCCTCTGCATACTTGAACCAAGCAGCCTGAATGCAGAACCGAGAGGAATGTATTGTCTTGATAGGGGCATTTCATTAAACCCACTTGTTTAGTGCCCTTGTTCACATCATTGTGTTCAAGCCCTCGGCAAATCACACTGACTCTTCATCACGATGTGCTGGCTGCTCTCAATAAGCCAGCCTATTTTTGTCTGTGCCTTCTCAACAGAAGGTGCCAGGAAAATGTTCATATCCTTGAGCTTTTCAAGAGAGATGCACAAAAGCCATTGTGACCACTCAGAGGAAATGGAAAAAGAAGGCACATATAATACACATTCTCAAGAGCCATGAAGCAAAGCATATTCTTCTATGTGTTTTCACTGGAGCCATGATTTAGAGAAAATGAATACAGACAAACTCACACCAAAGGGTAATAACCCTCTTTGCATTAGGATTGGTAAACAACCAGTAGCTCTAACTTTCTTAAACAAGACATCAAGGACTGAACAACAAAAGATGGGTATAAAAAAAAAAGCATTATCCATAAAAGCGCCATGCAACTACACATGCCCATGTGTACACAGATCCATATCCAAATCCCCATACCTAGCACATAATCATGCTGCAGCATGCGGGTTCACATCCCTGGCTGACAGTGTATATACACTCAGGCAGAGATATGATCTAGTGAGGAGCTGCTCTTAATAAATATTAACAAATGCCATTCCCAAGTAGCCTCAATTCCCACAAGCACCTCCAGTGCCAGTCAGAGCCACTGCGTAGCTATCTTGCGCCGCTACAGAAACTCTCTCTCTGCTGAATAGGTTGCGGTGCTTCTCTAGAAAATAGTTCAAAGGGCCAGAAAGGGTAAGGGTAAGGGTGAGGGGAGGGTGAACGTGCTTGCTATACATGGTCTAGCTCAATTCTTTTTTATCTATGGGGAGCTACCAGCGGCGTCGTATGGGGAAATAAGTGGAAGGGGAATTCAAATCAGACTTTCACAACCTCGGCTTCACCCCTGTGGTCGATTGTTAGGGAATAAATTGTATATGAACATGCAGAGAGGTTGGAATGAAAGCTTTTGATGTCCTACGAAAACACAGCTCTCCCATGCATAAGTATGAAAATTACTGATGCCATATGGAAATTTAATGATGCATTTTTAAAGGGGATGCATTAAATGGTTCTTGATCATACGATTTTCTAAGTACGCCCACATTTACACACACACACATATATATATATACACACAAACTCACACACACATCCACTCAGCACAATGCTAGTGTGGGTGTTACTGTACTTGAGTTGGGTGTTGTTTTTTTTCAGAAATATATCAACTTCTTCTAAAAGATATGCACATTCTGGTCACTAAAAGTTGTAAAAAAAGGAGGATTAAGTAGCTTCATTGTTAAGAAAGTGTATAATTGCTCTATTGGTTTGCACTCATTCAGCTTTTATTGTGGAAACCACCATAACTCTGTAGAGTTGGTAGCACTGGAAAAATGGAAATTACAGTATTTTTATATATCATTATTTTAGCAAAATCCAGCAACACACAAACACAGCAAAATGAACATGTACATTCAAGCTTGGTCCACCCACTCCCCTGCAGACTCAGTGAGGTATGTTAGTAAGGTTTAAAGCCTGGATTGTTCCTGACCAGCCAACCTATCTAGCACACTCCCAAGGATCTCTGCTCACCCCACAACACTTGGAAAACTATAGAAAAATGGGAGGAGAAAAAAGGGAGACAAAGTGGACACTGGAGAGATGGAAAAAAAAAGAAAAAAGAGGACTTAGACCCTTCACATGTGTCTGGCTACAATGTCAGAACCTGCATTTGAGTCAGTCGGGTTAAAGGAGGAGGCAGATCTCGCCGTGAGCGCTGGTAAATGGTTCAGTAGTTTGACAGTGGCTGATGCTACAGACAGCGCTGCTCCCCCGGGAACCTGCACAGTCTCTCAGGCATGGCTCTTATCAAAATATACCTACCGCCTGCCTGTACTGCAGAAATAAACAATAACACAGCAGGAAAGGAAGGAAAGGAGTCATTGTATGCTCATGAAAAAAAGAGTCACTTCTTTTTTTTTTCTTTTTAACCACTGTCATAATTGTTTTGACAATTATGCGCGTAGCGTACTGTATAGACAGTAAAGTGTGAAAGCAGATTATGTATTAATGTTCAAGCTTTGACTCTTAAGGTGCCACTGGCATTTGTGTGGTGAAACTGTGGTTTCATGAGCTTTTTTTTGTTTGGAGGGGTGGGCGTAAAACATGAACAGCCCTCAAATGTGATCCCAGTTGTAGCCCTCAAAGCTGTTGTTGCAGCTGATAGTCAAACACACACACATACAGCCCTCCGCACACACACTCGCGCAAACGAAAACCAGCACAGGCAAAACTGCTCCATTTTACCATCATTACACAGCAGGAGTCCCCCGCTCCCTTTGGAGCCGTGTTCTGCCTCCGGTGCTACATTTGACGGTTTGTTGAGCGGCACGTAGGTGTGTAGCCTCCGCCGCATTACGTGATCAAACAACCCAACTGACGCATGGCCAATTATCCTGGCTGCCTCCTCTCATCTCACATATAAGGAGAGGGAAAGTAAAAACCAGAGAGGGAGAGGGAGAAAGAGCGATGGAGGGAGGCAGAGAGGGAGGGAGAGGAAGACACAAGGCTGGTGTGTGTTTCTCGAAGAATGACAGATGTAAAAGCAACCCTCCTCCCCCATTCCTCAGGGAAGCTGACATGTGCATCATTTTTGAAAAGTAAACAATGGTGCACACATTTGTGTTTTTTGTTTGTTTGTTTGTTTGTTTTATTTATATATTTTTTCGTTGTGAATCTTTACCCTCAGCAAGCCTTAAATAGGCCAATATGAAACAAACAAAGACAATATAGGGGGGAGTTAAGTATCAAAAGTGACATGCGTATGAAGTTCTGTGCTCTTCGTGTCGCAGTGTATAACGTCACTGCCTGTCTTATCACGGTGACACGTTCTACTCTTGTGCCAAACATTAACAATACATTCACATATTTCTTTTTTCTATCAAATATCCACCCCACTGTACAGCAAAGTTGAAAATGATTGTTCAACCTTGCCCTTACTCATTCTGCAACTATTTCTCATGCCCACGTTGTCCTCAATGTGGCTGTTTCACTGCAAGGAGGTTAGGATTAATCAGTTTCACTTTTATGCTGTAAGGTCATGAGATTGTGTGAAGGTGCTGCTGCCGCTCTGCCTTCATGTTTTCAGAAACTTCATTTTATTTTTCATTTTTTTGAATTGAATTCCTGGCAAGAGGACATCCAATTATATTCAAACCAGCCTGTGAGATGGCACTGTACATATTGCCTTAGATTGAAGGTAAAGATCTGTTTAAACCCTGGCTCAAATGTGCTGTTGAATAACCATTGATATGACATGGACAAAAACTAAGAGGTAAATAGAAGATGTCCTAAATGATGTTCTGGAAATGCTGCTCTCCGTGTTTTGTTGGTAAAGACGAAAGTGAGGAAGACAGGAAAGAGGGCAGTAAACACAAAGCAAGTATAATGCAAACAGCAGTTACTGACTCTTACAGAGGCCTTGGCTCTGGCTGATAACTACACACCACGGCTGGAAAGTTACACAGAAGTAAACAGAGAGGTGGGAGAGAAAAAAATCTTCAGTCTTTATTGGGTAACAATAAGAAGTGGGAGGAAAGAAGGCAGAGGTGGAGGGAAAAAGCAGCTATGATAAGCCCTGAGTTCTACTAACAACAAGCAAAGAAAGAGCAAAGAGAAAAGAATAAAACTACTACTAGATTTTAAAAACTTTTTAAAAGAGCCACTTTACCTACGGTTGCGCGGGACCTCGCCGAATATTTCTTAATCTTGCTGCTGAGTGTGCTGTTGTCCCTCAAGGCCATCTCACATTCCTTCTCCATCAGGCAGACCAGCTCTCGGGCAACAGTGCTGAGGTAGGCTGCATTAATGAAACCCAGGATGGCATGTGGTTCTGCCAGTCTTGAAAGGATGTTGATCTCATCCATGAGGCCTTGGGTGAGAACTGGAACCACCGAACGCAAGCCTACAGCCAGACGGTCAAAGCCGGTCTCACCGCCCGGGCTTGAGAACAAGGCAGAGAAAAGATCCAGCACAGCCTGACTTCTCAGACGCTGGATGATCAAAATCAAAAATATATGTAAAGACTTTGGTGAAATGGGTATTTTATTCATAAACATTTTTGTGTGATTTTATCTTTATTATTTTACCACACCTGGTAATGTGTGAGCACCTCAGACTGTGGGTAAAGAAAGAACAATTGCTGCAGACAGTGGATCTGCTCAGGGATGGACAGAGTGGAAACATGCCTGGGTCCAGGGTGCTCGGGGCTGCATGAAGACAGCCGGTCCAGCAGGTGGCGACGCAACTGGAGACGGATATCATCCCAAACCTCCTGGATCTTAAGGATATAACAGAATGAAGTCCAAATGAAAAAAAAATACACCGTTAATCATCAGCAATACTTTGAGTGTGTATCAGCACCTTTCTTTTGGGCAGTGACTGGTGCTATAATTCTGATAAAGTATTAACACCTCATTATTCAAAAATAAATTCAAGTGCTGAGCCACAAATTAAAGACAAAACTTTATATTTTTAACATCCGTCCTATCCATATACTCCAACACAATCCGCAATCACTGTTCCTCATATTGGCATCAGCTCTCTTTTTAAATACATTTTACACAGCACTGTGTATGTTCTACCCCATTTCTTACATTGGAATTGCATTGTATAAGGATTTACTAGCAACATGTATAGGCGCGAGAAACAATAAGAATGATGGGTAATGCTTTCAAAGCACGTGCAGGGGTTAAGAATCGAAAGGAAAAAAAATGTTTTTAAGTAAACCATCCACTAATTACAAAATATTCAATGATCTGAATTAAGATTCATGCAGTATACACTATTACCTCTACTAAAGTATCATCTCTGACTGTATGTACTAAGCAAGTAGAAGTGGCAATCAGGTGGGGATCCAAAGAGGAGGCAGAGGAAGGGGTACATGGAAAGCAGACACCACACTGGGCGGACACATCCAGCAGCAGCTGAAGGGTCACCACATCTTTCCCGTCCTCCTTGGACTTCAGGTACTGTTGCTGAGTGGGACACAAAAGAAATGGTAATAAAAATATCGTTGCACAGCTGAATCTATATATGTGACAGAATATGAATGGTGCTCACTCTAAACTTGGGAAAATATTTTGGAGCCAAATCCTATTTGCAAAGGCCAGACTTTTTACATCTGGACATCTTGCAGATTGACAAATAGTGTCATGTCCGTGCAATCAAGTGGAAAATTGAGAATACTTAACCGTAGATTGATAAAGTTACTATGGAAACCACTATCAGCTATCAGTCTTCTAGATTTTTCATACTAGGGAAAAAAAATGCTTTTATTATGTGTGAAATATTCATAATAAATGAAACTATAATTAACGTTATCATCATCTATCAGTGTCATCACCACCCTGATGTATTACCAATGCTCCAAAGAAGTCCATGAGCTCTTGATGCCCTGTGGTAACAGGGCTGAGGCTGTTCCTCACTCTTAGGTTGAACAACTGCAGGCTCTCTAAGGGGCTTGGCGTCTGAGGGTCACCCATCTTGGCCTGGAGTGCCTTCAACTGCTGCTCAATACTAAGAGAAAAAATTTCACATTTGAGTTTGAGTACTAAGCACTATGCATAAGAACGTTCAGATTATGTAAGTCCGGAACTGTCTTTAATTTTGATAAAAACAGATAGAAAAACAAAGCCAAACTTTGTTTTAGCTCTGCAACCTGTTTTTTTTTTTTTTACAGCTACTGACTGGTTTGGATTGGATGCCATGTTTAGCAACACACAGCTGTTTCTGTTAATCTTAAAATGTTTAAAAGGACCATGTTTTCATTTTGAAAAAGGACAAGTAAAGCCATTTAAAAAATATGCATATTAGCAGATCGCAAACACATACAGTAGACTCCACACAAAACAAGCCACATCATGGTCACCAAAACACATTGATCAACAGATAGTAGATAATAGTATGTCAATGCAATTAAGAGAAAAAAGTGAGGATACACAGTGTCATCAGCACCCATTTAAATCATTGTGATTGACATAACCACCATTAGTTATCAGCCTTAAAAAATTCTAATTCTAGAAGGTAAAAAAAACTTGCTCTCATTTTAGTATGTGTGCAAAATTTTAAATAAATAAGACTGCAAGGAGACGGACACGAAACCAGCCTCATTGACAGTTAAACAGAATGTTTAAGATGTACTTGGGACTAGGCGCCACGTCACTTTCAGCTCTCTCTCGCTCTCATTTAGTGTCTGTGGTGCTAGAAGACAGACTCAGACACCTCAGAAGTAATGAACACAGGCATCCATACATCAGTCTGTGTCAGTGTGTGCTAAGCATCTGGTGGGAAGCGGGGTTACAGGCATCTGCAGGCATCT
>KV751368.1:1519276-1531529 GCA_001698575.1 Mola mola | reverse complement strand
TAATGTCTTAAATCTTTACAATGCATGTCAAGTTAATGTGCTGTTGTTTATAGACTACTGTGCTCGCTTTGTGTGGCAGAAAACAACTGATTTCTAACTAAGTTTAAAACGTTTCTCCGAAGGTTTAGGTAGTTTCAGATTTGTTCATTTACAGGATCCTGAAAAGGAGTGATCAAGAGGGAGATAAAGTCACAAATAGAGAAAGAAAAGAAACCACCAAAAATACGGATGCAGTTTTAGGTTTTCGATCATGATTTCATCTTTCTACCTCAGGAACAGTGCTGACGTTGGTGCCGCCGTAAACAATATTATTAAGGTTTGTCTTCGGTAATTTAGGTTGCTCCTCTCTTAAAAATGATCCTGCTAGTGTTTGAACACAGTCAGGAAAAAAACAAAGAAAACTGAGCTTGTTTTCCCACCTTCAGAGTAAACCATTTCTTGCCCTTAATCTTGGTCTGGAAAGAACATTTTCTGTGAATTAATATAATCCATGAGAGTAAACATAAAACATTTTAATTAGGATTTGCAAAAGTTACTGTGCAGCACTCATTTAATTGTGCAAGTATTGGGTTCATGTTATAAACTGTACATTATACTATGTTCTGCTTCCTGACATTCACCTGAGATGCACAGAAAGGAACTTGATGCCTCGCTGTCTTAAGTCATTTCAATCTAGCTTCTCAAATTCAGAAACAGGGACATGTAAAACGCACGATCAAAGATATTGATTCTTTTCCTCTGACTGACCTGTTGGCATTGGTGCTGTTTTTCCTTTGTGTCTGTCAGGGACTGTTTAGAGCCCAGTTCACTGGAAACGCCCGGAGTCAGCAGCCCCACAGAGGCACGGACTTCAGGAAAATCCCCTGGTCATTCCATACCGCTATGCAGAGGAAAAAAAACAGAGAGAGGGACAGAAACGTGACCTTACAATCAAACATGAGCTGCATGTGACATGCACCAGGTCATGAAACAAAATAATGAGAAGACACTGGTGTCAGCATTAAATCAACAATTTAGGCTGACACCATATGACAGAGATAGGGAGTGTTATTATCACAGCTGCCTGTCAAGGAATACAGATGCACACTCTGCTTGTCCACAAAAACACACAATCATAGTCTTGTGGTTTATAATAATTTAAAATTTCTTGAAACAGGAGTCTTTTTGGGAGACACAAATCAATTGCGCCTGAAACACCTGAAAAAAGGGAGGCTTATCCCAGTACCCCTTCCTCGTTCCTACGAGTCATTTTGAAAAGGAGGACCTCTTGATCAAAATGCATTGGCTCATCCTTGAACTGCTTCCACCTCCTGACACTACAGTGAGTTAACATGAAAAAAAAAATAAAATAAACAAACAACAAGGTGAGATGCTCTTCAATTCGAGGCTTTAAATAAACAACTCCTCTCCTTACATCTCTGGCAGAACTGAGGGCCACCCCCCACCCCCACCCTCACGCTCGTGCTAACAGCCAATCCCACACTGGTGCCGCGTTGCTGTGTCTTCACATTGTCTGCTATATCAACATTGTCATCAATGCGAGTCAAGTGGCAAGTAATGGAGAGTGTCTGTGTCAATTTGACTTTCTCACATTCCCCCTCTCTCGCCCCGTTCCTCATCATCTGCTCTGATTTTAATAATCCCTGTCAAACTCCAAACAGCTCCCTGCGCTCCGCTCCGCTTCTTGTCTGCTGCATATAGTCTATGCCACTCTGGCTGACAGGGCAGACAGGAAGCTCAACATTCATTTATCCTGCACAAAGGGAGGCCTGTCCAGCAGGACAAATATTATTTTCCTCCACTGACAGCCCCACCAGTTAAGCTTGTCCTTTATTATTTCTCCCTCTCTTCTTCTCTCTTACCGTTTCCCCCTCGTCATCACGCTCCCTCTGTGCTGCTCTCTGAGAAGAGGTCTATACACGTAGCCGTTTCTGAAAAAGGAAGAGGATTTTAAATCCATGGATTAGGAACTCAACATTGTAATTATATAGACCAGACAGTGCGTGATCATGTCATTTTTAATCGTCTCTGTTTATATGTGTGTCTTCTACAATGCCGTACGTCTACGTCTATGTGTAGACAGAAGGTCTGAATCCTACACTGTAATGTTTGCTGGGTGTCTACCCATTGGTCTGCCAACATATCAGCTGTTATCTTAAAAATAAGTGAGTACACGTGAGTGTGTCGGGCTTCTCCTGGCAGCACTCAGGGCCTCATTAGTACTAGCCTTTAAATGATCTGGTCTCCATTGTATTGTCATTAGCTCTTTACCAAGCAGATGTTGGAGGAGCCCCTATGTGTTTCACAGTGTTGCAGCAGGGACAACTAGGCCAGGCACTGAAACACTGGCTGCACAGCTATTATGACACACACACCCACACATACACATCACTGTCCTATCTCTTTTGTCAATGCCTGTCTACCCCAGCTAGGCTAACACACAGGGCAATTTACAGTAATGAGTTTGTCCTGAAATATTTAGCAGCATGTCCCCCAGGCCGCCGCTTTAAAGCCACTTAGAGCATGTCAAGTTAAAGCCAACATTATTTTAACAGGGCCACCTAAAAGTCTGCTGCAAAAGAAACATAATAAATTAAATAGGTGCATATTCTTCGATCGCAATATTGCTGAGAGCCATCTCATGCATGTCCAGAGATGGGAGTTGTAGGGCTTCTGTGTTACTGTGCAACCACGTGGCCCTGCTGCACCATAAATCTTTTGAATGATGTTCTTCTTTACAATAAATCTTGCCTGCTTAGCGATGGGCTTTGGTCTTGTCCGATTTGAATTAGTGATATTACTGCTCGATGCAGGAGGCACTAATCTTGTCGATAAACATTGGTCACTTCTTTTCTTTACCACAGGGAAATATGTGGACATAAAATCTTTCTAAAATATGTTGTGTACAGAGATTGCGGCGCAACAACTTGGCATCATCATAACAAAAGTCTATGTGATTAGCGTACACGGAGGAAATGAATAATACATGACTTAATCCTGATATTACTAGCTATTGCTGTTTAGTGGAGTAATCACCATCATTCAACCGTATTAAAGTACCCTGAGCAATGAGTCAATTACAGCGATTGAAAAACAAGACAATATTGTCATATTGGAGCAGCTGATTGTGTGTATTTATAGACTGGTTGCACAGCAGACATGGTGGTGTGTCACAGCAGGAAACTCACAGGTGTATTATTGCTGCAGTCCACGTAAGTGAGGTTCTGCATGTGCTGGCTCATTGTTACTGCTTAGTAAAGTTTGATGTATCACTTGACAAGTGAAAAAGTTGCAAAAGTCAAAGGTACTCAAAATAATAAGGTGTAAATCTAAGAAAAACATCATATTTTAGAATTTGTAGACAGTGAATGATTGGCATTTTTTTTCTTAATTTAGGGAATTTTGATGAAGCAAATGATAAACTGATTTTTAAAATTCTCTGATTCATCTCAGGCTCAAATAATTTGTTAATGCTTCTTTTACTCTCATTTGTCTACTATTTGCTAACAATTATGGTGGAGTTTGGTCATGTGAAATAAAAATGACGCCATTTCAAAATGAGTTAGTATTAATATCTGAGACTCCAAATTAACATTGTGGAAAGTCTTGTTTTCTCCAACCAACAGGGGAAAACAGAAATAGACTTAATTGGCAACATAACCGTGATTTACAAGATATCAAATGAATGAAAACAGAATGTGATCACAGTACAGTACAAGTGTCTATTGATTTTTAATGTTGCAACTTGTTTTAGTAAATACACTTGTCTCCTCTGAATTTGGTGACAGCTAATTGTGTCAAAAATTAGGTAAAGGTGCATGTTTTTTTTTAAACAATACTTAGCAACTCAGCATACTAGTAATAGTTTTTAAAATGCCATCGTTCATCACTCTCGCTTGATATATACTTTCAGTTGCTCAACGGTGTTTGATCTCTATGGTCATATTTTGTGCTCCATAATGCACCACAAACCCAGACTATTTTTTTACCGTTGAGTTAACAGTCTGGCTGCTACTTTCTCTTTTTGGTTCAGGCCATATCAGATGAGTTCAGGCCCAGAGAAGTTGGTAATGTTTCTACATGCCGCTGATGTACAGGATGGATTTCACTTTGCAAGTTAAGCGTCTTAACTTGCATTTGTACGTGTAGTGCTGTGTGTACTTACAATGGTTTTGTATACAGATAAAGTATTTCTGAGTCCATGTTGCTAGATATTTGATTGACTGTACATTTGTGTAGGTTTTTAATGCAGCAGTGCCTTATGGATCAAAGGTCATGGGTAGTTAATATTTGCTTTTTGGTCTTGCCTCTAAGCCACAGTGAATTGTCCAGATTCTTTAAAAAATTGTTGCAATTGTGATCAAAAATTCTTATTACAGTGGTGGACTTGTTGCCCATGCAGTTTTATTCAAAGTAATGACCCTCACCCATCCTATACATGATTCTGTTACCTGTTACCAGTTAACCTGTTTACCTGTTGCTAATAGGTGTTTTGTGATCATTCCATAAATTTGTTCAGTGCCCTCAATTTATCAGTCTTCAAAATGTTCCAGGCATCAGACTCAGAATGAGACCTTACAAAAAGCAAAAAACAAAACAAACAATAAGGTCATAAAACAGACAAAAAAGAAGCAAATCATCACAGTTGAAAAGATGGATCGATAGCTGTTTGTTGTTTTTGGTTTACTTATGAGTTAAATTAATAACAAATGAGTTGTTATCAAATGGCTAAGTTGTTCATTGTTAATTATGAACAAACTACATGAGGCTTTATAATATTTGTCGTGTTTGATAATATATTTGATTCTCATCTTTTCCTTAAACAAATATATCAGATCACAGCCGCTCCACTGGCCAATATCTGTCTGTAAACATAATGATTCGGTTTTAGGTCAACATATCATTTATGTACCTTACCTTGCACAAACTCCTTATATTTGTTTCTGGAACAATGTTAATCCGTTACGAATAGAGGAAATATGACAAGATTCATTTGCAGCCACTTATCGCTCAAAACGTGTCTACGAGAGCCATTTGCAGTTACAATGAAACTTTAAACCAAGGCAGTTTAACAGAAAATATGAAACCACGCAATAAAAT
This sequence comes from Mola mola, assembly GCA_001698575.1. NCBI lineage: Eukaryota > Metazoa > Chordata > Actinopteri > Tetraodontiformes > Molidae > Mola > Mola mola. The sequence continues at coordinate 1,526,429 of KV751368.1, read as the reverse complement.
TAAATCTCAGTTATGGGAAGCTATCGCAGTCGCTAGATGTTAATACGGAGCAGCTGTTTTGTAAAAACAAAAAAAGCCATCCAGTGTCATACACAGCCTCTCTGTAAGATTAAAACTGTCATCGATCGATCAAAATATACCAATTAATAGCTCAGCGCTGTTCGATATCCAGTTATTGCTGTTGTTTCCGGGGACGGATAGCGTCCGTGACAACAACCTGGAAGTAGCTCTGTGAAAACTTCCGTTTGATGGAAGATTCCAACTGACAAAGTATGTGGGGGAGTTCTGTAAAGTGACGGAATTATTTGCAGTATTTCCAGATAGGTCGCAAATGTTTTAGCGACGTTCAATTCCAAAACTTAGCATGTGTTTTCATTAAGAAGTTTCGTCCTTTAAACGTCGTCAACTTCAAGGAAACACAGAAATGAAGAATGTCATTACCCCAAAGTGGTGATCTGTGCCGTGAAGTTGTCAGCACACATTAACTAGGCAGTGAAATCACTTGGTGAGCGTATGTATCGCCTTTTAATAATAGTTAGCGGAGTTGTCATGTACAACTGTTATCCTACTTGAATATTTGTTGGAAACAAACGAGATAGACGTTGGTACACGTCAGTAGAAACCCGTCAGAGTGTTGGCGCGCCTCCAGACCCCGTAACAGGGAGGATACAAGTAGTCCCCGGTGGCATGAAGGTACCTGAGCAATCGGCTGTGTTCACAACAACAGGGACAAATAAGCATATTAATAGCACTACGATAGTCCTAATAGCATTTTGTAAGCACTAATAAAAGGTTACGAACCAACGCAGGTTTTTGGCAATTTAAGTCAGCTCTGAGAATGAATGCAAGATTATCGGAAGCTATTTATATGGCACAAAGTTTTAGTAAATCAATACTGTTTTGTTTACAAGTAACGTGAATCTATGAATAAGAATGTCACGCTGCATAGGTCAGCTGCTATACTTGCTCCCCGATTTGGTGTTTTTGACTGTGAGAACCTTTAGTGTTTTAAGTAAGGTTGTCCAACAAGAATTGCAGGTGAATGGTATGAGAGCCCGTGACGTTTAACTTGCTGACTTGTTTTGTCTCCACTGTCCTCCTGGAGAGCTGCACGCATGTTTTCCAGATCTCTGGGATCAAGATCCGTGAGAAGAAGAGAGTTTTGGTCCAGGGCATCAGGCAGCTGGGAGGAAAATACATAGGTGGCTCAGTGAGTAAGAAGCACTTCAACCACTGCTACAAATGGCTATTTTAAATACAGTAGGTGTCATGATTCACTATAATCGATGATAACAGTAAAAAAAAAACCCTAAATGCTAAACTAAAACATTAAATATTAATATTTGATGTAATGTGACTTATCCAGATGCAGATGTTTGTATATCTATTTTTTTTATCTGGTTGTCTTTTCATTCCTCATCAAGTGTAGTTGTTCTTCTTGATGGTTACTGACTCTCTCTCCACCTACATGCATTCACATTTTGAATGTAATTAATTTGACAAAGAAGAGCCTTGAACGCACGATAAACAAATGTAGAGATCAGTTTAATTGCAAGCTCAATTTGGCTTCTTTTTCTATAAATATTCTGATAATGTCATTGTTAATAACTTGTTTGACAGGCATAATCATATAAAGAAAGCTGTTATTGTGAGAGTCTTAACAAATGATACCAAATAGGCTTGCAGCTTATAATTGAGTTGATTTGCTTGTGCTGTATCTGATGAGGGGGAAAAAAAACTCAGCAAATGCGTGTGTCCTTGAGTACTTAAAATATTTAATCACCTATCAAAACAAATCATTTTATTTTTTCGTAACCTAGTGAATGAATGACTTTGACCACATCCACCCGAGGCTGATTGTGTTCTTAACAGCCTTCCTGTGGGACTGAAAATACCTTCAAATCATGACACTTTCAAATTTCTTTTAACTCCCGATCTCTCTCACTCTGTGTGAAAATATTTGATTACTGTGTTGCCTGTAAATTAATGAAGAAAATCAGTGAAAAGCTCTGAACTGCAACACTTCAGGAAGATGCTCTGTGCTCCAAGGTCTTTGTCTTTTTGGTAAACATACTGTTACCAAAAGTATTTCGCTCAGTGTGTGACGCTCATGTCAGTTACAGGTGCTCACACTAAGACGGATTATGAACTTGTTACTGTAGTTTCCACAGTTTTAGTATGTATGATTAATTACTTTTAACACCTAATGTATTATTACAAATCATTTTAAAAAAGCCAGTCTGACTGAATGGTTTTGTAAGCTAAAAAGGCATCTTTGTTGATGTTAAACTCTTTGATTGCAGTTTATGTTTACAGGTAGGGATTTTATTTTCAGACACTTGGTCTTATTTTATTTTATTTTTTTTAAGTAGATTTGCGATCTAATGATAAACAAGGGGAAGAAGGAGAACATGAACCAATGGCCACAAATATTTGTGGACATTTTTTCACAGTTTCAGGGAATGGTTGTGTGCCATTTGTTGTTTTGTGTTATATGATCATAGACTGATGCAGTTAACATCTTCTAGGTCTATCAGCAAGACAGCACCCATCTCATTATCCCTCAGGTTTTGTCCAGCGAGAAGTTTTTGGCAGCCTGTGCTGCAGGTGAGTCATGAGGAATATTATACTGGTAATGATGGGTGTTCAGAATAATTAACATCTGATTACCCCGGTTATATAGATACTGCTTATCTAACTGAGCCACTCTAATATCTCAGTCACATAACTGATACAACTCTACTTTTTGATTTCGGCATAACCCTTCCCTCCTGCTCCTTCTCTCCCATCCAGGAAAGTGGGTTGTGACTCCAGACTATGTCTGTGACAGTGTTGAAAATGGGTCCTGGCTCGCAGAAGGACCCTACGAAGTTTCCATTTCCATGTGTGCCACATCTACCTTCTACCCTGTCAGGCAGTGGAGGGAGAAGGTGGACAGTGGGAGACTAAAAGGAGCCTTCCAGGGCTGGAGAGTTCTCCTCATGGTCCAAGAGCCGAACCGCAGGGCCATGTTCAGACGGTAGTAGTTCATCACCAATCACATCAAACGATTCTTTTTTTTTTTTTTAAATGAAAAGTTGCATAAATTGTCCCCAAATTAATCTTATTTAATCCGTCACAGGCTTCTCAAAGCGGGCAAGGCCAAAGTATATCTCTGCCCCCTTCCCTCTCATGCCTCTCTCACTCATGTCATGGCTAAACCCATCACAGAGGACTCCAAGTCCCACAATGCTCCATGCTACCCTGTAAGCCACATTGTACAGCACCTGTTTGGGGTAAGATGGACTGTTTGTCATTTAGATAAGATAAACTGTGCGTGTACCTGCAATATATATCATTTTAGCTGAACTAGATAGCATTTGCTTATTACATGGTAATTAAATACCATATTATTGGATAATTAGCTAATGGTAATTACAGTAGTAATTACAACAAGTACTTTTACCAAAGTACAAAGTTTAGGTTATTGTACGTCTGTCTTTTTTTGTTAATATTGTGGAGCATTTCTATTTCGTGTTCTTTTACTCTGCTACATCTCATAGACTTAACTTCACTATATTAATCTTTCTGTTTTTGTTAGCATTACTCTTTCACATTCAGATTAACAATACAGAATTGTATCAAATCAATCAAAAATTTACAAGCCACCCAGAAGCATGCAAAAATACATATCTATAAAACACATTGGTAGAAATAAATTATGATTAAATCTACATCTATTATTTTCCTTACACGACGTTCATATAAAACATTTCTACATGCAAATAGAAAATAAACAGAACGAAAAGCATTTGAAATCTTAATTGTTTAGAAAACACGATGTGAGTTTTTTTGTTCTTGTTGTATTCTAATGTCACTAGCATACAATTGTATGCTAGTGACATGGCTAAAATATTAGCAATTTTGTTTTGTAAAGAAAATATTATATTATGAAACAATTGCTTTCTAATGTTTTATTTTAATTTTGATCAACATGCAACCTTTTATATAGTTTCATTTTGGTCTTTACGGCTGGAATGGATTAGTGTTATGTTATTGTCATTACATTTATCATTTAATTTTTAATATGTGCCGTTAGCTCTTAAGTCTATTGTTTCTAAACATAATACTTTTAACTTATTATTATAGGATTTTCAATGCAGAATATGCACTCAAAAATGTAAATTTTTCTTCCTTTGGCAGAGAAATTGTACGGATATGAAGTTCAATATAACAGATGACCATACAGATGGGGTGAAGAAGACCAGTTTTGTCGATATGGACTTTTTGAGGCTGGAGACAGAACTCAAAGACTATGCCATCAAACAGGAGGTGCATGCGTGTGTCTGAGAATGTGTGTGAGATCACTGATTTGTAGCTACTCATCTAATAAATTGATGCCTTTAGAAGATAGCCATTATACCTACTTGAAAGACATTTTTTTGCTGTGTTGTAAGAATCTGACATTGTTAATGAGGTCTAAATGCTTTAGGGCCGACCGAGACTGTGCTTCCTTGAATTTCTGGGTTACCATGACCCGTACCTTCCACAGTCCCAGGTAGTGTATGTGTTCGTACCTATCCCAAAATACGCGCTTCTGATCACCATTGTACGCCTCTAAAATAACTACATGGTTCATCAGGAAGATCAGGTCATTCAATTTCCTGTATGTCATACATTTCAACGGCAAGTGACATCGAGAGCTAGGGCGCATCATACTCCGGTCACCAATTTAAACACCCCTGTCTGCTGTTCCAAGAGTTTTGATTGGCAGGCCTATTAACAATACTATCCACTGTCCTGTCCATACCTTACCCAAGTGGATATCCATCAGATTGCTATTATAAGCGCTTGTGTATTTCCATTCTACACTCTCTGAATCCATATGCTTTTTGCCAATAACAGACAGTCAGAAATGACCCCCAGGAACTTTTGATGCCCATTCGTTTCCTATTTCCATTACCCTTCTGCCCTTACTTTTTTCTCCTCTTTTGCCTGTCCATCTCTTTGAGGTCTGTGCCTCCTCATCTCACGTTATGTCATTGCTCTTTTATTCCTTTAGGCAACAGAACCAGACTTTAGCAGCGTTGGTATTATGATAGAGTGTGGGCTCTTCACTGAAGCTTTGGACTCAATCAGAAGTGCTGTGTTTCCTGGACTGCTGCCACCAGTGCCATACCTGGTCTCCCTCTTAGAATATGCGCAGCAGGTAGGACTGCAATTACTGGACTGTAAATATTCCTGCTTGCTGCAATGTGTTGTTACATTTTTCTGATATTTTGCATTTATCATTTGTACTTTTTCTTTGAGTCATTCAGTTAAATTATAATTTGACACTCACTCACACAAACTTTCCATTGTTGTCTGTTCAATGTGTCACAGGGAAACACCACGTCTGTGTTCCTGAGGAATTTCCAGCAGGTATTGCATAACCTGCTGGTTACAAACGCTCCCTGGCTGGGTCCCAGCACGGTAAAAAAATATTTTACACAAGTGTTGCAGTGCCCTCGGTGCAAGACGGGCCTGTGGCCTTTTCTAGAGACAGCCATCAGGTAAATGTGATGTCACATAAGAAGTGTTTCCCCAAATTATACTTTAAATCAATTTTTAGATACAAATCATCCAAATAAATCTGTAATTAAAATGCAGCCCTGACAGTAATATGCATCATGTTCTCATTTATTCATTGTTTCTTTCTATGCGTGTATTCTTTCAGTTACTGTTTGTCCAGTGAGGACACTTGTCATCCACTCCCTGGACCCGCCCTGCCAACACTGCTACAGTTCCACAGTGACCTCCTGGCATTTTCCCTCAAGCTCTTCCAGGGAGAATTGCACTCTGTCAGCACCTGGTAACAGCTTAGCTCTATACCATGTGGATGATCAGACAGTCTCTTTTAACATTTTTACATTTATTGTCTCCTTCCTGTTCACCAACAAAACCTGTAATCACGCTTGTATGGACAGAGGTGTGGAGGGATTTTCGCCAATATGAGTCAATCAGCAATAGTTTTTGCTCATATGTGCTAAAATGTATTAATTGAAATCTGATTAAATTTAAATTGATTTTAAGTTGGTGTCACTTTTTTGTTCTTAAAACAAGTCACATCATAGGGTCTGCTCTTCCATCAGTCACCTCTGCTTGTCTCTGGCTCAGGGATTTTATGCTGTCTGAGGTAACAGGAAATATTCAGCCCTCATCTTCAGGATCTTTGCTCTATGGAACCTTTTGGACTGTGTGGGAGCGTTCCACCCTGTTGTCCCGAGCTGTGAAGCAGCTAACTCAGCTCTTGGTCAAGGCTGCCATCGAGGTAAATACTTAAGACTTTGCTAGATAGGAGTTGTGCTCTGAGCTGAAAAAACAAAGTAACTCCTCCTCCATACTTCCTAACGCCATACTGTGATGTTTTTATCCTCACTGAAGGACTACACTGAAAGGGGTGAGAGGCAAAAGCTACATTTGGCGGACACCCTTCTGGACCTCCTGTCTGTGTTGGTGGAATTCTGGTGTCAGCAGCACTTCAAGCTGAACCAGAAACTGGTAGAAAAGGGCCTGAGAGACCTAGCAGAGCACTTTGTTGTTATAAGCCAGGGTATGAGAAATCCACATTCAGCAACACTACATTCTTTGTAGTTGTTACATCTTTGAGAAAAATCACAGCAGAAAAAATATAATGAATTGCATTAATTACAAGTAACTAAAGAATATTTATCATATTTTATTCAATTTAAACATAATTTTTGTCTTCTGACCAAGTTATCTTCCTTTCCCTTTAAATTAATCAAGTCTACTCTGACAATATAATGCTTGATGTATTTCCGCTCTGTTTCATCCTACAGAAGTGTCTCCAGTGGTTCTGGCAGAACTCGTTGTCAAGATCTGCTCCACCAGACTGAAGTTGGCGATTGCTGATGCCGTATTCAGGAATCTTTGCTGCAAAAATGGATTCACAATTGGAGAGGGACCCCTCTCTCTCAAGAAAATGGTGAGTGTACACTTGCTTCTTGTTCTTCATTTAATTTCCCATTACTTACCCATGGGAAACCTCATTGCTTCCATCAGTCTTGCGTTTGTGACAGGCTGTGGTTGTGATTCGAGTCAGGCTCCCCTCACTCGTGTGAATCACAGCAGCCCTATGCTGTTTAGTTTGGAAAGTCCATTTTCATTTAAACAT
>KV751368.1:1460961-1519228 GCA_001698575.1 Mola mola | reverse complement strand
TATATATGTTTTCTCAAAGTCATTTTGGTAATTTAAGAGCTGAAAATTCTGATCAAATTACTCACACTACAGCAGTGTTCGGGGGAAAAAAAAGGCATCAAACACATGTTCTTCATTAGCTAAAATTAGTATAGATAATATTACTGTTCAGAGACAGAAATGGCTGATGCGGTTCACATAGCTGTAAAACATCTGGCTTTGTCACTCATGCCTGGTGTCCATGGACCTCCTCAGTCCCCCAACAGCACTCAAGCATACATTTTCAGTGTGAAGGCACTTTTTAACCATGTATGTGTCCCTGTGTGACGTCTGACAGATGCTGTCCTACCTGCCTGCTCTGGGTAATTTGGCTCTCAGTCCCACTAGTGCTTGCCTCAGGACTGGAGACCCCTCCAAAAGCTGCACCAGCCAAGGTTGCAGGTCAGTTGCACATAGCTGTCAGTCAAAAACCGCTGCTAGTCTCTAAGGTGCATCTTCAACAAGAGCCTGAAGCAGAACTTGCTTAGGGAGGGGGAGGACAAGGGCCTTTAGTTTGGTCTAGCACTATAAATTCATTTTAAACCAACAGTAACTTCTTTTTGATCCAGTAAGTGCTTCATTTAAAGAGCAATCATTACAAGACTTCTCTCTTGTTTTGTACCTCAGTGTTGTAGGTGGTCAGAAAAACAGCGTTACGTGTACCTTGGCAGGGAAAACCCTGTTTTTTCAAAAGCGACTTTTCTCAAACTTTTGTGTCAGGGGTGTGTAACATCTTCCATGTTGCTGGTCAGATTTCACAGAGGCTGAATTAATAATGTCTTCCACCATCTTTTGACCCTTTCAAATTAGGTACGCTGTTTTATATTTGCTTTTGTATCTTTTTGTTGACTTACGTGTGCATGTGAGTGTCTAAAATAATCAAACTGTGAAACCGGTCCTCCATTAAATTGTCAGGTTTCGATCCATAGATCTAAGGGTAGAGACAACACAAGGTGAACCGGGTGTGACTGTATAGAGCCAATGAGAAATGTGAGTGAAGAGGAACAAAGGAACACCTGGAGAGAGGATGAGTGGGGTGGGGGCTGGAAAGAGGCAAATGGAGGTCAGACGGAGTGTGAGGAGCAGGCATGTGATGGGTCATGCCCAGGTCTGATCCTATCAGTGTGTGCTCTCTGACAGGAGGGGTGCAATGGGAGGTTAGACCCCAACACTGCCCCCCCCCCGCAGCCACACACACCCACACAGAGCGTTGACACTGATTTGGACACGAAGCCCACAGATAGACAGACTGAGATATCCTATCAAGGTTTTGTGTCTTCCCTCATGACCACCGGCTATCAGCGTTCATACCACCCTCCACTCCCCAGCTCTCTTGATCTACCCTCGCATGCTAAATCCCTAACTGAATTCAATTACACACACTGTCCATACTCCACTCAGACATCTGCTGCTACACCAGCAGGTTGTTGGCCTGGAGAAGGGCAAGAGTCACCAGGGAGCAGGTTCATGTGAAGGCTACTAGTTCATGCACTGACCAGATTTCCTTCGACCATCACTGCTCTCTCTTCACTCTCTGCATTCCTCACAGTTGAAGGTGTTCTATTTGTTTCGACACAGACGCAAGAAGAGGTGAGGCAAAAAAGAGAAAAGAGACACAGTCTGTGAGAATGAGATAAAGAAATGCCAAAGGGCATGCATAATTATCTGACCCTGAAAGAAAGAACAAGTTTAAGATGACAAAGCCTGGGATAAATCGAGGACAGAAACCAAAAGGAAATCTTGTTTATTCATGTTTCACGGTTGGATTCCTGATATTATACATATTTTCAGTGATGCTGACACTCTAAATCAATTAACACATCACATGTTGAAGATTTTAGTCTCACACATGCCTCTGTCTTGGAGCGTTTTCAGTACAATTCTCTATGTTTTGGTGCCGATGTGACTGTAACATTATTTTTCACAAAATTAACCATATTTATTGTACATGTATGCTGTCTTTAAATAGACCAAATCTGAGTGTGGCATCATATTTTTCATGTAGAGGTTTCATTCCTGTTTTATCTGCCTTTTTATGACATGTCAGTAAGAACAGAAGACTAAGATTCAATCCTGGCAAAACGTTTGGTGTTGTATTTATGAACAGAGCCACACAAGTGATAAAGGTTGAGAGGAGCCACTAGACCCCTTTGTTAGAACACATTAGGCTGTTTTACTGTGACCGTAAGCAGCTCTAGTCGTTTATGAGACATGCTACTTTTGTACCACTAGATAGGTTTGCATCAAGGCAAACGTACATCCAAGCCCCACCAGGTAGACAAGCCGTCAGATTGAGCAGCTGGTTAAGTGGCTGTTTGACTTGGCTGCATGGCTATGAGTTCTTTTAGCAGAAGGGAAACTAACTGCCTAGACCTACACTATATATGGTTTCAACACTGTTCCTTTAATAGTAGAGACATATTAAAGTATCAGTCTCTCTCTGCCAACATCAATCTTGACTAGAGGCATTATGTTTGAAGGTTATCCACCTTTCCGTTCTTGTGAATATGATAGCTTTGGAATTTCCCGAGGAAATTTCTTTAAATTTGGCACAAAACTTTGCTGGTACTCAAGGATGAATTACAATTCGATGGTCAATGGCCAAAGTCATGGTGACGTCACAAAGCATTTGCTTGGTGGTAATTAGTGTATATACTAATTAACTAAGAATAAAATACTGAAATAATGAAATTTTCTAACAAGGTCAAAGGTCACTTTACGGTGACATAATATTCTGCAAAAACGTTTTAACACCATAGCTCAGAAACAGAAGAGGAGATTGAGACTGATAGAGACTGTTGACGCTCCTCTCGCGTCCCCACCTTGATACTGTGTAGATTGTATACATCTTCTGTGCTTTGCAGCGACATCAAAATCTGAAGCATTGCAGTCCATCAAAAGTTCTGTTGATTTTGCTGTGATTGAGCTTCACATGATTTCACAAAGTTTTGTGAGTTTTCTGTTCTCACCTGTAATAATAGTTCCTAAATGATGATACATTTAACTGTTAAGTCGAATCAAACAATGATTTACTACAACATTAAAACCACCTCTCTGGTATTATTTAGGTCCCTTTCATACCACTAAACTGTTTGGAACTCATATCACGAGTGCTTGATTTTATTGGAGTCGGGGGAATTTTGAGGCCTTGGGCTCCTTGTCATGTTCCTAAAATCATTCGTGAATGTTATTTGTGGTCAGCTGGTACATATAATCCTGCTGGGAGATGGGTGCTACATGTCAAAGTAACATCCACATAAATGCCAATACCCAAAGTAATGAAATGGTTGGATTCCTCACTACATTTTTTCTATGAGGTTAAACAGATATTATTGCTTTACGGAGGCAAAAATAAAAACAAAAAAACACAAAAGATGATCATTCTAGTTTTTGCTGATGCACTAGACTTAAAGTAATTACAAAATATGATATATACATTTCTATTGCTTTGGTGTTCAACATGCGCTTCCACATTACTTTTATTACTTTTATACAAATTTCTTGAGAGTCAGTCTCCAGGGACACCCAGCGCCCCAGGCCTAGAACTGATAGCCGGGTCGCTGACAGCATGTGGGCCTCTGAAAGGAGACCATGAGGGAAGTAGGGACTGGAGCATTAACTAGCCAAGTACTGTCAACCTGCACTGCTGCCAGCGTGTACGGACAGGGGACACTTGGGTGAAGTGGTTTGAGATTAGAAGTGATACGCCCTTGTCCCAGACACTCTTATGGACGCTCTCATACACACACATAGACACACAGAGCTTGTCTCATCTCTTCACTGCCTTGTCCCTGCTAATAACAAGCAACGTGACAGGACGTGTGTTTCCTCCTCACTGCTGGGAGCTCCTTCCTGGCTTCTGAACAAGCCAATTACCAGGGAACAAGCCTCTTCCCTGTAATACGGATGGCACTGCGCTTCACTGCAGTGTGCGCGCACGTGCATAGGCATATACACCCAAGACACCTGTCAGGCTTCATGCAGGCACATCTCCCATACCCACTCACAGGACTAGTGACAGCCCACAGCTATTAGCACGCCACTACTTTGAAGAGGCTTCAGTTTCTTATACCATTTATTCCTCCTAATGTGCTTGCTCACATCGAATCCTCCGTCTGTGCGTTTGAGGTGTTAAGTGGGAGGAAAAGTGCTTTGGAGGCGGGAATGAAGGGTTGCGTGTGTAAAGTATGTGTGTGTGTGGGCCAACACAGTAGGGGTTTGAAAGATATTGTCAGATTTCATATGAAATGGTACTGCGCCGTGTGGTATTCATTTGCTAATGGTACTTTTCACAGTACAGAAATGCCGTTAGTCTCTCTGTACCAACTTTTCTTGCTCTTAGGCCTGAATGGTCAGCCAGAGAAACTTGTGAATATGAATCATCTTTTCCTGAATTAGGTTTTAGCATGGAGGCCTTCTTACTGTATTTTCTCACAACCACTTTGACTGTGTCCTTTGTCTCTATGCAGTGCTCAGAGCTCTTTGGTGCAAGAAACAAACCCAGAGAAAGAGAACCTCCCCAGAGGCTTGAACAGAGTCAACGCAGCAGGTATTGTACATGCATACATAGAAACAAACACACTGGTGCTTGAAAAAATAGCTGCACATTTGCAAGCAGCAGATTTTGAATGGACGAGTGCACTAAAGCTGCAACTAACAATTACTTTAATCATCATAATCATAAATCGTTTACTTCAAATTGCTTATATATTCCAATCAATAGCTAAAAATTCAAAGACTCTTCATTTACTGCTTGAACCAACAAATGTTAAATTTGCTCAAAACAAGACTGAAATGATTATTCGGTAATAAAATAGTCAATTAATTTTCTTTTGATCAACTAATCCATTAATTAATGCAGCTCTACTATGCACTGCACTAGGTCATGTGACCATGCTTCATTTAGCAGAGGAGCAACATTGCTGCTTAGTTCAGCCTGTGGTGTATGTTTGGAGCAGTGTTTGGGCCCCATCACCATCTCTGTATTATGCCCCCCGCCCCCACTTTGACTTTATGCTTTGAAATGCAGCAAAATGTTCTTCGGTTTGTTTTGTTTTTTCTCCTCATGGTTTGCTCACCCATAAAAAAGGCAACAGATAAAGTAATAAGTGACATGGTCAGAAATAATGCCTTTCTCGCCCAAAGCACTAACACATCATATTAGTAAGCGCAGTGTGCCACTGATCTCCATATTAGGAATTTTAAATGCAGCAATTAGGGTAGAGCTGCCGATATACAGCGGCTGCAGTGGTGGAACTTCCTGCAATTAGAGGCATAGCACTCTGTGTGAACTCTTGAAGTTGTCAGAGCTCATAGCTCCCCCCTCCACCTGATCAGAAAGGCCATGTGTTGGTGGGAAGGAGGGGTGAGGGGCTGGGGGCTGAGGTAGGAGACTCAAGGCTGTTGGCATGTGTTGTTTTTCCACTACGTGATCTCTATACTGATGTGGTCTGCATTAATTTTTGATGAACCAACGGCACAGCATCCTCCCCTCTCGCCCTCTCATCCGATCCCATTCTTTCCCTCTCCCTCCCTCTCGTTCTATTCCAGGCTCCCCCCCCCCCACATAGTGTATGTATGTTCGCGTTCTTATATACTGCTCATTTTTTGGCTTTGGAGCATCTGTCTCGCCTCCTGGAACGTCTGTGTCTGTGTCAGAGTAGCAGAGGGGTAGAAGGACTTGGGATGAACCCCTCTGCCTCAGTTTCCATATTTGCTTTTGGAAGCTTTGCTGAGATTTCACTCTAAATCAGCAGTGTACAAAAAATTCATATTAAAACCTTTTAAATGGCTCTTTTCCTTCCTCTTTATCAAAAATATATGAACATGCAAATATTACTATGTATATGCAATAAGTGTTCCTGCTCAGTGTATGTGCCAGAGCCTTCAAGTTTCACGCTTGTGTGTGCTCAAAGTTGAACCAGGATTGGCCTCCAAACTGTTTGTGCTGTCACAAATCATGCCCATAACCCCCGCCTCTTTAGATCATATTTTCCGTGAGCATGGAGAGAATTTACACTTTCACCAGTGAACATGAAAACAGAACTATATTTTCAGACTCTGCACATACACCATTCTACAGAGCCAAGCGCAAACATTCAACTGTAAGAGCAAGAAAAAAAAATACACTCCTGACCAAAGGGGGATTTTGAAATTTGTTTGCTTTTACCTTCATGTCTCCCCACAACAAACTGTTACATCAAGATTACACTGTATAGGTCAATGCCAAAGTCTCAGATATATCAAACTATTATTCAATTCAGCTTTATTAAGCAATGTGAATTAGCTTTTAAAAAGAGTTCCAGTATTTAAATAGATTTAAAATATCCTGTTGAATCATCGCTAGTAATGAACACCTGTCTGAGTTGAGTGATACACTCCAGCTGTTTTAATTAGATGGATATTGGTTAAGACCATATCCATTAGCAGTTTTTCATTGCACCACATGGTTGCCCTCAGCACATGACATTCCCAACCAATTACAAATTTAGTTTGAACTATTGATTCTGATCTGTGCCTGGTCATCATTGGAATCAAAACTCTCTGTCATCAGTAAAAAAAAAAAAAAAAAAAAAGTCTCTTTTATCAAAGGGATTGTTGACAAATGCAAAAGATAGTGTGCATGTGAACCTGACTTGTGCATTACTTTAAGATACATTTACATTTGTTAATTTGGCAGAAAGCTATGTTCAAAACAACGTAAAATCCAAGATGCTTTGAATCAAGCCTTCATATTTTTTTATTTACTATTATCAAAGAGATACTGTCTATTTGTGTATTAATTGCTGTTGGAGGAGGGAGATGGCATCAAGGGGCTGTGTTGCTAATGAGTGTTGTTTTTGGATTGATTAAATGAAGATATTCTACATTCAAATTGTAAGTGAAATTTTCAAAATGCACTGTATAAACAGACTTTTAAAAGACAACTTTACTTTAAATCATACAACCTCAACTTGTCTTTTCAAGTTTAGTCTTTTTTGTGAATTTAAAGGCAGCCTGGACACTGACTTTTTAAGTTTAAACAATTACATTGTTTAATAATTATTATTAAATGTATCCTTTGCACAAAAATACAATCCTTCTGAATCATCACTTATGTCCCGGGTCCATGGCGGTGTCCACGTCTAAAGTCCTCTGCCTGTTGTTGCTGTTGTTCTTTCATATTTTCTTATTATTTTACTGTGTTTTAGACATTTCTGGGCCTCAGTTATTACAGATAAATGTAGTTCATTGGTGAGTCTCACTCCTAGATCTTCTGGTCGCTTTAGTTTAGCAGCTGGCCAACCCAAAGTTTTTGAAGACAACCTCTTTTCTTTTTGACAGCTACAGTATCACTTACTGATGAATGATGTGATGTAAAAAACAGCTGCAATACATCCTGCACTGTGTACCTTTAATGCCCCCGAATTCTTTTTTGAGTCTATGGTACTATTCATTTTGGGGGATTAATCTGCTACTATAGCAAAAGCATGATACTCACAGATTGTTTTAAATATATCCAGTAACTCTGCATACAATATCTTAGTAACACATTCCTCACAAATAGCATTGTTACAGGTTTCTTGCAGCTTTACGGTCCTGAGATCAGTGGGCCAAGAGACACTTTAGAGGAGTGTATTGAGTAGACTGAGGAATATAACGAGCAACACATACATTTAACTTTTCTATTAAAGCGCAAAACAGGGGATTTATAGAAAAGGACAGGCAGATTTATCCTTTCCGTGCTTGTAAATGCTGAGCATGCAATTACCCCTATAATAGAGGCGTTGTGTCCAAATTGGAGCCATTAAAGTGATTTAACAGTACATGGATTGGCCCTGGCATTTGCAAGGATGTGTACACAGGGGGTGCAGTGGAATGGGTGTTTAATCACAGCGTTTTAGAGCCCAGTAATAGCCAAGCAGACCATGTAGACCACTGACGTGCCACATACTGCAGCTCACTCATTAGGGACTCTAGTTTGGATTGGGCTCCAGCGTGTATTTGGGTGTTTTTTATTTTATTTTTCCATTGGAAGTATTGGTTTGCTTCATTGATTATTGTTCCCAACAGAGTGTCCAAATTCTGATGTGACACACAACAAAAAACTGCTACAGAGTCGTGTTATTTGATTCTTTTTAGTGAATCACATAGCAGAATGTCACTACACAAAGTACGTATCAAACAGGCTCTGCCTTTTTCTGCTGAAAATTTGTAAGGTGACTAAAGTCACTGAATGTCAGTTATTTGTTTGATAAAATTAAGCGAGTTCACTCATCTAAAAAATTAATCTACCAATACATTGCAATTCAAACACAATGAATTAATTTAGCTAATAAAAAAATAAGTTGCGTACTGAAATTTACTTGTTATTTTGAATCCATGCAGCAAATAAGTGGTTTATTTTTTCTCTCTCTTTTTGGAAGCATTATTCCATCACATTTGTAAAAACACCTCCAAGACCATTGAACTTATGCTAGAAATTTGCAAGGTCTATAAGGTGTAATATAACAATCCTGTAAATGTTGATAGTAAGGTATTATGTCGTGCTCCAGGAAGGGACTACACCAGCCATGTATTTTATTCTGAACTGGACATAATCAGTGTTAGAAATTTCTGTTTTAAAATTTCTGTTTTTGCTTAACATTTCTAGGGAGAACATAAAAGATTCATTCATTTATTTTTTTCTCCTCTTCAACCTCTTTTGGGCTGAAGGATGGAATTTAATGCATCTTTTGCATCCTCAAAGACACCTCCTGGAAGAAAGGAATTCTTCTGATGAATAGGATCCGGCATTTTCAATATTTCCCTCACACGCTTTGAAATGCAGGAAACCCTTTCAGTTTCTCATCTACCAACCCCCCCCCTCTTTTTGCCCCAGCCTGCTCTGTCAGCACTGGAGTGGAGCCCCTGTACAGGCGTGGCGTCCTGGGGAGAGCTAGTAAAGCATTTATTACGGGCTTTGCAGTTCTGTATTATACTGGCAAGCACAGAGCCACTCATGCTTTGCCTTTAACTTCCCTCTGAAGTTCAGCCATACATGAAAAGAGGGGGGCTTTGGCCCGCAAATATTTTCCTGCTTTAATATTGTATCAGGAAAAAGTGAGTGACTGGGTAACAAAGAAAAGGAAGAAAATTGTGCTTAAAAATGTAAATGGAATCTTTGAGAGGTCTTTCTCTATGCCTGTTTGCTGATAGTAGTGATTAAATATCACGTGGTGACACTGGCAATGCCCAGCAGAGCTTTTGAACCTGGGATTCTGTGAAGAATCCTTTTCGAGGCTTTGTGCGTGGGCTGTCTACCATAACTTCCTCCCAAGTAACAATGTACGGGACAAGCGGACAGGAAGCGAGGCTACTTTCTCAGAACCACATGCATTCACTGCCGACTGCCCTTGTGTTAACTGTGTTGGGCTCGAGGAGTAAGTGGAAAATCTGTGTGTCTATAAACGAGGAGAAGACCAAGACGAATTAGCCCAACTCTCAATCTTTATATTTTTTTCCCTTGAAAAAACTCTTTTTCTCATCACTCTCTTTAAATCGCATCCTCATTGGCGGCTCGTAATTTTTTAGGTCAGGCTTTTTTTTCCATCTTTGGTGTTTGGGGACATTTCTGTGGTATTTTATTGGTTTGTTCACCATATGGAAAGGGACAATGGGCAGGACAGCGGGCACACCCTAATTTTGGATTTCTCTCCTCTCTTCCGCCTCCTCTCTTTTGGGTGTGCTTGTCTGTTGTGTGTCCTGGTCGAAGGAGAGACCCTCCTCCACAGAGCGTGCAAGAGAAACCAAGTGGAAACGGTGCTTCAGATCCTAACGCTTCCTGGTATGGACGTCAACATTAAAGGTAAGACTTTCTCGCAGTCTCCCTTTTCTCTGCAGCCACAGTGTCACCATCATCTCATTTCACTCCCACTGTTTGCTCTGGGGTTCTGAAGAACGATTATAGTCGGAGAAGGAAAAAAAAAAAGCAAGAGAACAAATAAGAGCGTGTGTATGTGTGTGTGATCATTGACGTTAACCTTCAGCTACAATGTAAAGAGTGAGTCTAGAAAGAGCGGATTGGGTTCAGCGGCTTATATTTATAGCTAAGTGCTTTGCTAAATGAATTACAGTAAATGCCATTTGATATTTCAGAGTGAGTATCTTTTTTTTCCCTTTAGGTCAAATATAATGAGTTGCACTACTTGTATGGAAATGTTGTACTCTTTCAAAGGTTTCTCCAAATTTGCAGTCGCCCTTTAATAACAGCCAAAATGAGCGTGCACCTTGGTGGGGCACTTGCAAAAGAGATGACCAAAATGCAATCAGGCAGGACTATGTGTAAAATGGTGAATTTACTGCTGTCACCATAAAGTTGTCGAAACAAGGCCCGTTTTAACTGAGACAGAATATTTTCAGTCCATCTGTGCTACGGCGTTCTCCAAATTATGACTCTCCAGGATGTTTGTATCCATGACTTTAAATTTTGGAACAAACATGATTTGACTGATATATGATTATGTTTCATGGAAATGCAGATTGTTTATATTTATTTAATACATACACTGATGATGGTTAGTAACCTGTTTGTAACTCCCAAATTTTATGCAGTCTGATGGTGCTTACGTTATAGCTAATCAGTCTTTATTAATGACATTTTAATTGGGATAAGACAAAGCACATTTACATGACTGAACTCGGGCAGCTAAAATTTGTCTTATCCCAAATAAAACGTCATTAATAAAGATTTATTTAAAAAAGTACTGCAAATTATGGATATATGGCCGATGTGGCCTGTGTCATTTAAAAAAATGAGCTTCAATCACACAAGTCTCAATTTTGGCACGAAGTTCTTTCTGTTAGCCCCTGCTAACTTATTTCCTAGCTGAGCTGTTAGCTCTCAGACTTAACCAACAGTAGCTAAAACCAAGTGGGTTAGCCTGCTCACGCCACAACAGGGCTCTCCAAATCTTTAATCTGTTATTTGTTGTTTGTAAAGTTAAATGTTAAAATCTCCCAGTACCATATTTCTGGAGGTTTATTTAACTGGTTGTGCCTAACATTCTTTACTCAAGTTTGCACTTTAATTGGTATTTTCAGTGTGAATTCTTGGCAAAAATGTAATTTCTATACAATACATTTAATATTTTTTACCCTTAAGTAATATCAGTGTCATAGTAATCATTGCATGTTTGTGTCTGTGCCTGGTTTGTTGACCATGTAGACCATGCGGGCTGGACACCTCTGCATGAAGCATGCAACCATGGCAGCACTGCATGTGTGGAGGCTCTGCTACATTATCACCCTTCCCCCGTGCTCAATAACCAGGTGGGCGGAGTCAGTCCACTGCATGACGCCCTACTAAACGGACACATGAATATCGCAAAAATGCTGCTGGAGCACGCCGGTGGGTGCACTTAACCTATTTTCCCAAAGATTCAGGGCTTTAGAGTGTGAGCTGTTCACAAAGTTTGTGTAGCATGGCGCCAATACTGTCATAGATGAAAGGATTTGTACTTTTTATTCAACCTGCACTTACGCAAATGGTTTTCTTTTGCATTTATTGGTGGAGGTTTTCCCCTCAAGTTGGCCAACTCTAACATCCATGCTCTGCTGCAACTTTGCATTGATGAACAAACCTGTGATCAGGAGACTCATTACAACAGATTGATGGACGGATGCATGAATACATGAATCACCATTCCTAGCTGCATTTTGACTGCTTTTTAAACAGAAATCTCTAAAACATTCTTAAATTGATTCGTATCAAAATGTACCACTCCTTGTGTCCTGGCTCATGTTTAAAGAGCGTACAAAAACAGAATAAGACCTTAATTAATTTTAAAAAAAAATTATGTCAGTTCTTCATGTAGTACCTTTTTAAAAACTATAGCATTATATGGTATTGGTTTCTGTGTTTTCCATCACCAGTACCATTACTCAGGCAGATTCAGTTAAAAAATTTTGTATTTACTATGTTACATGTTTATTTTTCCTAATTGGATGGGATATACTCAACTGTTTGTCATACATCATCATGTAATCCATCTTCCTGGGAACATTTCATTACACCAAATGGTCCTCGTCACACTGATGGAATCGTATAATGTTAAAATAAAACACCTTTAACTTGTATGGCTGGTTGCCTGCCAAGAGAACTAATCTGCAGAATTAGCCATTTAGCTAATGATTTACTGCAGCGGTGGGCAGCATGTCACCGCTGCTCCAGCCAAGACAAGCTTTCTATTAAATGTAGCCAACAAACGTAGCAAAGCTTACTGACAGATTGAATGCTGCTTTCGACATTATTAGCAGGGCCAGTTTTAACTTAAACTGCCTCCTGTTAACTTAAACTGCCTGCAGTGATGAACCTCTTGATGATGCCACTTAAAAAAAAAACATTTCACACATCAGTTCACTTTATTTGGTTTCCTATGAGGGTCCCCATGTGTCATCGATATCCTTGAAACTGTTAATTTGACAAAAAAAATGACGGCCTTGACTTAGTAAAAAGGCTATGTGTACCTTTCTCTCTTGTTTTCTTCCAGTGCTGAAACACAGGCGACTTGAGGAGTGTTTCTCTTTTATTGTCTCCTTGTGGTAACAGTTGTTAACCTTGATCCTTCTCTTAAACTGTGCCATACGTCCTTCAATTTGTGGACCCTGCACATAGAAATTCTTTTAACTTGATGTTTAAGAAGGTGTAGAAACAGTGGAAGCAGTTGTATGTCTGGTTCTGGAGGGAGGTTTCCAAAGCCTGAAAAAGTAGAGAAAGTAGAAGATGTAAAAAAAAAGGTGGTACAAACTAGGGGCATGAAAGCATTTTATTGGCATGCAGGATCCAGTGGTTAATTTGTTCATTTTTAATTGTATTTTGTTAATTATGGGATATGTATAAAATAAGTTTTTTGGAGAATGATCTGTATATATATATATATGGGGTTTGTGTCTGGGATATTCCTTTGATATTTCTATTTCGGTTATGTACAACTAAAGTATGATTAGAGTAGCCCCCGTTAACATTAAATTCCTAGTTCTGTGCAAGACAATTTTTAAAGACAATTTTTACCAATACTGATATAGATACGAATACTTATACTTATATTTATGGATACCGGTACTTATCGATACTCTTACAGATATTACTCTGTATATGTTAGTGCAGAAAAAAAAACATGGCATAATTGTACTTCTTTTCCCTCAAACTCCTTGTCCTCGAGTTTCTTATAAGCTAAGAGAAATGGCTAACAAAAAAAATAACAGCAACGTTATGTCACTAGTTTAGAGGATTGAGTTGAAAGGACAAAGCAAGCATTTCTCCTGTATATTTGGTCCTACCCATCAACAGTTTTTTATCTTTTCACACATGTTTGTTGCAGTGTTTTGCATTGGAATAAGGTTCTTTTACAAACGTCATCAAGTTGTAATATGAGGCACGGGGCTTTAGATAGAGACATTAAGTGCAACTTTACTAAACTTTACCGATTAATCTGTCTCATTTCCATAAAGATTCATTATGTAAACCAGCAATTGTCAGTTAATGATGCTGCATACAACAGCATCACGGTGCTGCAAGATTTTTGCAGCAGCAGCAGAAGATGAGGGAGGCATTTGGAGCTTCTCATCAATTATATGTTATGGCCACGTAGTAAACACATGCTTGAGCTCGTTCATGAGCAATCGTACCATGCCGTACCATAGATTGAATTAAGATTATGGAATTTACATTCTCAATACCGATAGCAGCACCGTTTGTCAAGGAGCTTATCGACACTTATGTACCAAACTAGTCACATACTAGTACCACTCAATACCAGTTCTCGATGCACATCCCTACCTTTTCCTTTTATTTATAGCATCAAATAACCCGTTAAATTCAAACTGATTAAAAAAGAGACACTTCAACTTCATCTGTGTGATGGCAAGTATCTAGTAAAACCATTGTTGCCCTAAGTCCTGTCTGATATAATTGAGGGGTTCAGTACCTGTACTGCAGCCCACCACCGGAGGAGAGCTGAGGCGCTTTGGTTTCACTTTTGGGCAACTCTCATACTGTACATCTTTATGTACAGTATATGATTCTAACAGCCTTTTTTGTGTTACAAGTCTTTGAATTTTTCTTTGCATCCTTGTGGGACATTATATTATCTCAAGATTCAAGAGTCTTTATTGATGTTTACTCCAGTACAGGGATATAAAATTGGAATTCATGTGCAGGTCACTGTCTCACATTGCACTGAAAACAATTACAAAGCAAAGGACCATAATCTTATTAAAAAAAGAAATATTAAATATCAAAGAAATTTATAAAAAGTATAGGAAGGAAAGGAGGGACCAGCCTCTACAGGAATTGACGACCCTTCTACCATCCACAGTCATGGGGGAAGTTAACAACTTCATCACAAAAGCACAGGAAACTCAACATGCCAAGGGTAAGGAACGACAGACCAGAAAATTCCTTGCACTCCAGGCCAAAGCCTATAATACCCCATGGGCTTTTGAACCATCTGACCACAAGCAGGAAGACACAACAGACAGTCAAAATAAGTGGGTTAAAAAAAACTTATTTAACAGAGAACTCACCCAGCCAGAAAAGAATGTCCTAGCCAAAGGACTCAACTTCACCATCTCTCCACAGCAACTGCCTGTAGTGGACCTCATCACAACCACAGAATCAGCCATAAGGTCCAACAAGCTTGTATTAGCGGAAGCTGAACAACTCACGATGAAGGGATCAGCAGCGCTTGCAAACGCAAAAATACCTCCATCTAATATCACAATTGAAGAGAGGAAAGCCATAACCGCACTTAATAAAGACAACAGCTTCACTATTCTTCCGGCAGACAAGGGGAGATGTACAGTGGTACACAACCAACCAGATTTACCACTCCAAGATCACCACCTTGCTCAGCGTTGACAACACATACGAAACACTGAAGTGTGACCCCACCAGTGGTTACAAGAAAAAGGTCATCAACTGCCTACAACAACTGGAGAAGGAAGGAGTCATCAACCGTCCCACTTACTATAGACTGTATCCGGGAGATTGCATACCATGCATATACAGCCTTCCCAAGACACACAAGGAAGGAACCCTGTTAAGACCCATTGTCAGCAGCATCAACTCAGTTACTTATAACATCTCTAAACATCTCACAACTATCACTTTCACCCCTGGTTGGCAAAACACAACACCACATTCAGAATTCTAATGACTTCACCAGCAAAGTTCGGGACCTCAGGCTGGCACCAAAAGAAACCATGGTGTCCTTTGATGTCACCTCACTCTTCACAAGCATACCCATATCTGAAGCGGGGGAAACCGTCCGAAAACGACTAATGCAAGAAAGTACTTTGGACCTTAGAACCAACTTCCCCCCGGAACAAATCTGTAATTTGTTCGACCTATGCCTATCCACCATCTACTTCAAGTACAACGAATGTTTCTACTGACAGAAGCATGGCTGCGCCATGGGCTCCCCAGTGTCTCCTATTGTGGCCAACCTCTACATGGAGGAAGTGGAAAGTAGGGCACTGAGCTCCTTCAAAGGAACAACACCGAGCCATTGGTTCAGATATGTGGATGACACCTGGGTCAAGATTAAAACCCAAAAGATAGAAGCCTTCACGGAACACCTTAACTCAGTAGACAGCAACATCAAAATCACAAGGGAGGACATGAAAGAGAACAGGCTGCCTTTCCTGGACTGTGCCATACACCTTGAGAAGGACCGAGGGCTCAACATTGAAGTCTACCGGAATCCTACTCACACAGACCAGTACCTGCTCTTCAGCTCTCACCACCCTTTGGAACACAAGCTGGGAGTTATCAGAACCCTACATCACCAGGCTGAAAATGTTCCCACAAGGACAGAGGGGAAGTCCAAGGAACACAAACACATCAAGACAGAATTAAAAACCTGTGGATACCCTAACTGGGCGTATGTCAAATCCACTAAGCGCTCCAAGAACAACACTCTGACAACACAGGAAGAGGAGAGGAACAAACGCCACAACGTTGTCATTCCATATGTGGCAGGGGTGTCAGAGAAATTCAGAAGAATTTTCTCTAAGCATGACATCCCAGTTCACTTCAGACCCTGCAACACTCTGAGACAGAAACTGGTTCACCCCAAGGACAAAACTCCCAGACACAAACTTCAACAACAATGTTGTTTATGCAGTACAGTGCAGTGAGGAGTGCACAGACTTTTATATCGGGGAGACCAAACAACCTCTCCACAAACACATGGCTCAACACCGGAGAGCCAGCTCCTCTGGCCAGCTTCTCAGGACTCAGCAGTCCACTTACACTTAAAGGAGAAGGGACACTCCTTTGAGGATGATAATGTGCATGTGCTGGACAGGGAGGATAGATGGTTTGAGAGAGGAGTAAAGGAGGCCATCTATGTCAAGCTGGAACAGCCATCACTTAACAGAGGAGGTGGCCTCAGACATCATCTGTCTACCACATACAATGCAGTTTTGAAATCCCTCCCCAGGAAACTTAACCACAGTTCACACCTTGACTCATGTGAAACCAGCGACTCACATGATGGCCGGGTAGATTGATTACCCATCTGATGGGGGGATGGATCTGGGCCACACATATTGGGTGCGGGGCTTTGTACCCTTTGCCCACTACCCTGAGTAAGAAGGATCCTCCACAAGATGAAATACTGGGGACTCCCTACCAGGAATCTAGAACTGAAGAAGCCTCTTGGATGAGAGGCGAAATGTCTTCAAGAAACAAGAAGTCCAGGTGCCTTCAGAAGAAACACCAAGACTATAAAAAGTATAAAGTATAGAGAGTTTAAAGACTTGTTGAAAACTAAAAATATAATGTTATTGTTGTGATATTTAGATATGTAAGTAGAGTTACAGATGTGGAAGATGAATTAGTAAATTAAAAAATGTTGAATGAAAGGAAATACAACTATGGGTTAGGGTTTTTTTCCTCTGTAGTGGTAAAAATAACATCCATACTTGCGACATGTTTTGCTCTTAAGTCTGCACTCCCTGGCTCGAGGTGCAGCAGTTTGCCGTCATCTGTAGCATCTCTCCCTCTGCCCCCCGTTGCTTGTCTTCATAATCCTCATGCAATCCTGCGCTGCAGTTTCTGTCCAAACAGATTACAGCATCACCTCATAAGATGTTTGTTAATGTCTTTCTGACAAGATTAGAGGAGTCAGGATCCGCCGCTTGTGAAATTCACATACACGTCTTTGTGAAGATGTCACAACACAACTGTCTCGCGTGTCTGCGTGCTCTGCATGCCACATCCAGTCTGAACTCTGGAGGGTTGAAGTGAGCGTGACAGGTGTCAGAGCTCAGGAGAGGGTGGCATTGCCTCAGCTCGCAAGCAGCAGGTGGAGGCCTGTTTTTGTGGGGAGGGGGACAGCCAGGACTGGGGGTGTCATTTAGCCACGTCGAATGAATCTCTAACGTAACATACCCCTGCTTCTGCTCACTTCTCAGTTTCACTAATTATAGTTAATTTGATCCGACTTTCCCATTAACACATGTACATATTCTGTCCTCAAAAAATAAATTAGACTGGGATTGTTTAGTCCCGGAGAGGAAACAAAAGAGCGCCCCCCCCCCCTTCCTCAGAAACAGGAGGGAGAGCAAATTAAAAGAGGTCAGAGGAGGAAGCAGATATGTGTATCTGCAAAATTAGAAAAGAGACAGAGTGTGTGTGTGTGTGTATGTGTTTGTGTGTGTGACTGTGAGTGTCTGCAGTAGATGTCTGGTCTGCTGTCTAGGCCAGGTCTCTTCCCAGGGACTGAGCAGAGCAACAAGAATATGAACACACCTGCAGGCTTGCACATTATACTTCTTTCTCTTGCTTACTCTCTCCTGACTGTTTGCTATTTCCTCACACCTTGATGGCAGCATGTCTAAAGGCTACAGCAGGGCGCTGGTGAGGAGGTGGTCCTCTTGACTCCAGGCTACACTGTCTATTCGTTATCCATCTGGTTACCATGGACACCATCGATAGGCCTGGCACTTTCTGTTTTCCCCCCCTTTTCTCATCTTTTTTAGATATATAAGCTCTTGCTGTTTATTGTGGAAGGTTTTGGCTCTGGGGCTGCATCATGCTTAGTTACTGTAACTGTCTTTATGTTGTTCATTCCAGTTTCTCACTCGAAGTTATGAGCTGTGTTTCTAACACCCATAGATCAGACTACTTTTGAGAGAGTCCCATGGTAGGAAAACAGGCTAGTTGGCCAGATGGATCTCCTTACCCGCTCTCTCTCTCTTTATAATATCCCTGTGTTTTATTCCTCTGAGTGCCTGCTACTTCTCCTGACACTATATTTTTGATTGAGGCATTCGCCTTGTTATCAATGTTGGTTTCAACAGACAGACTGAACCTAGCTGCCAAGGTTTCGGGAGGCCAGAGAGGGCAACACTGACACTGGCACACAAACAAAGCCTTTATTTGGGAGTGATCTCACCCCTTTGTAAGCCTGTCTGCTTGGAGGCCTGGGCTCTCTATATAAATGTGTATGTGTGTATGTGTGTGTTTTAGGGGTGAATTGTAGGGGGGAAGAATAGATGGATCCCACCCCCTTCCCCCTCTCTACCCCAGTCCCTCCAGGCTTCTGGAGCTGGCAAGGAAAGGATGCCATGGCTGAGGGCAAGGCTGACTCTGCTCTCCTCCCCTCCTCCTCCTATTGCCCAAGGCTGCCCCACATGACCCTTTGGATGAGTGTGTGTTTGTGTACATGTGCTTGCCTTGTTTTTTATACATTACGGAAGTGTCCTTGGCTATATATATTCTTGGATATGTATGCATGCACAAATATTTTCTTGAATCTTAAATTCTGTAATGAGTGCATCAGTGTGCTGGTTCGTAATTAAGTAACTGTGTGTGTGTGTGTGCGTGCGTGCGTGCGTTTACTGACGTTCCCTGTGCCCCTTCGTCTACTAACAGGAGTGTTTCAATTTTGCAGGGTGGCCAGGCCAGTCACTACCCCTGATTGGAATGGAAAAAGACCTGCAGCCATTAGCTGTGCAGTTCACGAACATACAAACACATATACACACACACACACACACACACACACAAGGAGGAGGCGTGTCAGTGAGCAAATGGGGTGGAGAGAGAAAAGGGCCTTTAAGCTGTCACCACTCGGCCCTGTGAGCGTAATCACGGATGGCATCCTCTCAAAAGAGCCTATCATGTTAGTAAGCATAGCCAGTCCACCTCAACTTGTAAACACACAAACTCTCTCACACACACACACAGGCTTATTTAGATGCTTGGAGAAGAAAGGTTTAGGTATGTGCAAAAGTGTTTTTGTTGCATCTCTTTTTCTCCAGTCGTTTGGCTTTACTAAAGTTCAGATAGAAGGTTTGCTACGCGACTTCTTTGTCTTTGCTTCCTCTTTCAGATTCTTCTGCATCTCATATGCAAGCAAATACACAAGCGTGCACACAGCTAACGTGCGCTGTCCCATGGTCCCTGTAGATCCTAATCTGAGTGAGTGTTTGTGGAGCAGAAACATGTCATTTGCTCAGTGGCACAGGAAACAGACAGTCCCTTTGGAGCAGTGTAGTCAGTCATGGTTTGTCTCTGTCTGTTTGTCTATCTCTGTCTCTCTCTCAAACACACACACACACAAACATAGGTATGCTTTTGGACCCACGTGGGCCTACTCACTGTCAACATGTTAAAGAAAGTTCATTCTGCTCAGCATTTATTTCCCTGAGGTTCCTGAACTGGCAATTGCAAGTAGCTCAGCACTTGTGCTATTAGAGGTGAGGCTGTGTTTGGAGCCCTCGACTTCACTCGGTCTTCTCCAGGCTGTATTTCAAGGACTTCCCTCGCTGGGAATTTTCTTGATGAGAGTCTCCTCCTTTCTCTTCTCTTCCTACCTCTCTCTTTCACTATCTACCCCTCAACCTTTCTTTCTGTTTTTGGGGTGGTTGCCAGGATTAAGTCTGGAGCTCTGTCCAACTACCTCCCTGGGTGTTCCTCAACAAACTCTAAGCGGACAGAGAGAGACCCCTTTCAAATAAATCCTGTGTGTGTGTGTGTGTGTGTGTGTGTGTGTGTGTGTGTGTGTGTGTTACACAGATGAGGGCCAGAGAGGATCAAAAGAGGCAGATCATTCAGGATTCTTGCAGGATACGTATGCCCAAATTTTATAGTGCACATACTGTAGATATTTTGCCATTTTTTCTGCAGCCTTGAGTGAGCATGAAGGCCATGGGGCACTGGCCCTAGTGAAAAAGGAAGGGCAGGAGCATAAAGCCTGCTGGAGCTTAATGTTGTACAGTACACTTATTTGTAAGGGCTGTAGAATAACCGAGAGCGGTGAAGTTGTAAGGGTCGAAAACATGCTCCTCTTTCCACAAAGCCTCGTTTCAAGGTTTGATTCATTTCTTTTGTTCAGTCATCCTTTTACTTAAAAGAAAACTGTGGTAGAGGACAGATGATTTTGCATTGTCGGGCATGGAGATTGTTCTGTGGTTGTGTTCTCCAGCCCTGAACTTTAACTGTCACAAACTCTACAAGAACAAAGTGGCAGTCCCCACCCATTTCTGCCCCATTCAGCTCCAGAGAGAATTCAATAATGTACTGAAAAAAGATGATGTTGGTTTTAAAATTACAATGGAGAAATTATTTTTCAGTTATTTGAAGTTTCTTAATGAGGAATTTCAGTAGGTGTTGAAAGTCCACAAAGGTTGGTTTTTGAACTGTGGTGGAATGGGGCATACGGTGAAAATAAAGTGTAAATGAAGACATTCAACAGCAAATGTGTTTACTTATACCATGCTTTAAATTGGAAGCTGAACCCTTCAACATAAGTAGAGTGTTGTACTAAAGTGTAAAGAGTTTGAAGTAGCAGTATGTAAGCAGTTAAGTCTTCAGTTGAACTCTAACAAGTTTGATTTTATGTGGGATCCAGCTACAGACCTTGAGGGAATAGTTCTATCTATTCAGAGTAACAGGAGTATTATTTTTCTAAAGATATTATTCAATTTTCTTGGTCACCAGAGGGAGAATCCTAATGAGGTCTTTGGTGACTCTCTGACTCTTCATCCATCAGCAGGTCAAAGTTTAATTTCCTGTGAAATGCCTCAGCATGTACTGAATGAATTGGCACCAAATGTTGCACATCCTTGTTGTATCCTTGGCAGTCCAATCTTCCTGAGCTTAGTTCACGCTAT
The DNA here is from genome assembly GCA_001698575.1 of Mola mola. Taxonomy (NCBI): domain Eukaryota; kingdom Metazoa; phylum Chordata; class Actinopteri; order Tetraodontiformes; family Molidae; genus Mola; species Mola mola. The sequence continues at coordinate 1,498,066 of KV751368.1, read as the reverse complement.
GAGATGTTTAACCTGGTCTTCCACCTACCAGCAAAACAACCCCCCCCCCAGACTCAAGACTCCTGATGACAAAACAGCATATCATTAGGTGTTGACTGCGGAGCGATCCGACAATTTTGAAAGTCATGCACCTTTCCTCCTACATCTCCTGCCAAACATAATGAAGATACTACACAATATCTGCTAACTGTGAGCATGAGGATGTGGCAACGTGCTGAGAGCCACTTGATGTTTTTAGGCAGATTTGATCCTATTTCTATCAGTTTACCTTACTAATAGCTTGAGAATGAGCATTAGGCTGTGTGCATGTTAATGACCTCATACAAAACAGCTAATTTGCCTGAACATGAGGATTCAGTGCAGGTACCCAACTCTCCTCTCCCCTCCAGGGTTAGGAGGGGGGTTCAATGTCTCCTGATGAGCCTTTTCTGGTTCAAGTGATCAGTTATGAGTTCATTTATGGCTGTGCTCTGACATGTAACGCTGATCATCATTTAGTGAATTGGAGTCTATCTGATACCCTCTCACACTAGAGGTGTCAGAGTGGCAGGGATTACACAAAGCTAGCAGCTGGTGTCCATGCTTTCACATCCTATGCTGTCTGCCCCACCTCCTCTCGATGGCTATGATGCAACTCTAATCTGTGCCTGACCAGACTGTGTTTGGGTGTAATCATACACAGCCATTGGAGTTGTGTGAAGATGGACTGTAGCAGAGGTCATAAGTGGCCTTTTTCTCCATGTTAGCAGATGAGCCAAATTTAAACTATGCATGAAATAAATTCCTGTTTTATGGAGTCCTTACTAATGTATGTTCATTAATGTTAGTAATCTGTTATAAAAAGGGGATGAAATGTTATGTTTGACAGTTTGGGCCTGGTATGGGCGGGATCTCAATACGAAGGCTCAACCCCCCGATCACGACTATAACTCTGGTTCTGAATAATGTGACAAGCGCAAGATGTCACTGGCTAAACTGGCATTAGAATTTAGGCGGAAAAGGGAATATAACCATCCCCTCTGATCTAATGTTGGTCTAGAACAGACCTGATTGCTTCATCATTTGTACCTTTCTAAGGCCATGTTTGCTACTTTCTAAGTGTCAAGGTAAAATAAATGAGCAAAATCTCACTTAGTGCCATTGCGAAAGCAGAGAGGGTGTTAGCATATTCGCATGTACCACTGCTCTGGTCATTCTCCTTCCCCCATGTGATGCCTCTTTGCAAGCTGCTTTGGTGGTTGTCCTGGTTATTTTTACAGCAGTTTCTAGTAGCTAGCTTAGCAACTCCCTATGGATTTGTGATGCCGTGCCCCTGGCTTCAGTTCACACTCTGCCTGGCCGGTTTCTTTCAGACTGCGCGGTTGAGGGTTGGGGGAGAGGATGTTTACCATGCTGTGGAGCTGCCTGCTTCCCAGCTTGTCTGCCACAGCCCCAGCCTCAGACCAGAGACACACAGAGAAGAGGCATAGGGGGAGGGAGCACTGCATCTTTCTTTCCATCCCCTCCTTCCCCTCCCTCTTTTGCGCCAGTTTTCCCCTCCTCCTCTCTTGCCTTTATATTTCTTGTCTTCGCCTGCCCTCTAAAGGCTAAAGGGCTTTGCGTTCTCTATGTACATGTATGTGTATGTGTGTTACAAGCAGGCTGCATCTGGCTGGTGCATCTGACAGTTGCTTGTGCTCTGTATGTATGTTCCCCTCCATGCTCAAGCTCCAGAACTGAGGTCGTAGTGGGGCATCTCACACTCATACAAATGAAGGTGTAATTACCCTGTGCTCTCATGTAATCCCTCAGGTGTTGTATTTATCTGTACTGTAGCATTTGGCACCCAGTGCCAACAAGCTGGATTCACTTCAGTTGCCGTCCTACAATGAAACCATTCCCCAACCTCCTTGTACGTAACTGTGTGCATGTGTGTGTGTTTGTTGTCCACTATAACTAGCACGTAATGCTGTTTTCATGTCTCATGTGTGAAAATATGTAATTTAGCAGTGACCCCTAGTGTATTGAATGTAGTTGAGCTGCGCGGCAGGATGTTAGGGTGACTTTTACTTCCTAAGATGGATAACAGCACCAGCGCGCACCGTGCCAACGGCAAGCATCGGCAAACGTAGTTAGCTTTCAGGCAGACAGATCCACGATCAAACGTGCAGCCATACAGTCAGTCTTTCAGTCTTCCAAGCAAGTGGAGCCCAGGGCCGTGCTGCGGGGGCCCTCTCCGCACCATGGTCATCACCCTGGTTGCAGCCTGTCTGTTAGACAATGGGTTTGACACGATGAAGTCGGGGAACACCAGCACTTCTAAGTCTCGCAATTTGTGCGTCTCTCGTGTGTGCGAGCAGAGCTGTGGTTACTTGAGGAAAACCAGGCTGCATCAGAAAAAAAGCAGATTCCTATATTTATTATTATTACTATTATCATTATTATTTTAGGTGGAATTTAAGTTTCAGAGGTTTTTTTTGTCATTTCTGATTTTCACAAGACTACAAAGGAAAGAGATAGTTTAAGTGCTTCTTTGTCTGCTACTTTATGCTTAATTTGTTGCTGTTTCTCTTATCTTTGTTGCTGCAACATGCCATTTTCCCATGAGAAGAGAACATATTGTTGTAGTTTCATTTTATTTAACTGATGCGTGCAATTCAGGCAATTCGAGAGCGGCTGGTGTAAGGTCATTTCTGAATATTTCTCTTGCACACATTAATTCATTTTTTTTGCCATGTGTTTTGTTATTATGGCCTCTCTTTTCTGTTCCTATCCTTTCTGATGAAAGGAGAAGTATTAAATAGAAGAAGAAATGGACCTCTTCTCTGTTTTGGTCAGAATGCTTGGGTTTATGGACCGAACGAAACAATGTATAGGACCTCAGAGGCAACTTGCAGAGCTCAGTCCAAGGTTGGTCCTCTCAAGGGAAGGGGCAGAGCTGGACACATTGTGAGAGTGTGTTTTTGGTGTTCAAAAGTTCTTTCAGAGCTCAATGAGAAGAGGATCCAAAATACACTTGTTTCTGTTCCCTGTGTCTGCTACTGTAGTGGTGGTTTTATCAAAATGTGAAACTCTCGTCTGCATCTGCCATCATTCACACACTGCAGCCCCTCCTACAGGGTACGTCTAAAAGCAGGCTTGTCACAGAAACCTGGTGATCCTGACTTGCTATTAACAACCTCAGTCTCTTACACACCCACTACGTCGCCCCGTCTCACCCCGCCTTACCTTCACCTTTCTCTTGTGGCCACTTTGATTAAATCTGTGGTCTTACGTCCTTGACTGCTGCCCCCGTTGCCTGACCCCTTGCATTTGTAATATCCCCTCTTATGTAAAAGTTTATGTAGATTAATTCCACAATTTATGCAGATTCAGTTTTTGCCACTCAGGCTTGAAGCACTAAAAGGCAGATGAGCGCTGGCCTTCCCCGTTAACAGCTATGTGAGCCCTCACCCATTATCTCATAACTGTTACACACAGTGTTGCCTCTCTGGCAGACAGAGAGATAGAGAGCAATTTCAGAACTCAAAACATACCTTTTTTTGAAAAAAAAACAAGGCTCACTCTTGTCAAAATGGCATTTGGGAGGCTTGGTAAGTGTGGTTTATGTCACAGTGGCCCACACTCACATACATACGATCGGCCCTCCTTTAAAGCATTGTGCTTCCTGCAAGACCCAATGTGTCTGTCAAACAGAAACGACTGTCAGCAATGGAAGCAGCTTTCTGCATGTCTCGCTGAGCCTCCACAGAGCTGTAACCTCGCAAGTGGCAACAGCATTGCCAAGGTTGAACAGTCAAGTGCCATCAAGAGCAGTTTGCCATAGAAATTGGTCTATCTGAAAGCAAACAAAGGGGCTCACACTTGACTCAACCCGCTCCATGTGGGCTAAGTGTCTGACACTGGAAAATGGCTCTCAGTCAGAACAGACAAAGCAGAAGTGTAGAAACAGAGAAGACAATAAATGTCAGTGTTGTAACTTTCCCAAGGGGGAACAAAGTGTTACATTCAGCTGCGGCTGTCAAGTCCAAGTTGAATGTAGTGAAGCAGGGCTGAAAGAGTGAAGTCAAGGTTATTTAACTCTGAAGCATTTCATCTGCCTCTTTCTCTTAACCAGTGTAGAAGATCTTAATTGGAAGTTCAAGCCTTAGACTCACCGAACGTAGCGGTGTCACAAATTATTTTGCACTATGCATATGTAAATCACCCACACAAGCCTCGTCTCTTGGTCTCGATGAAGAATGAACTTTTAACATCACATGTTACATCAAAAAAAGGGCGTAGGGAAGTGGAGCTTGATCAGGTCACCAACACTTGGCGCCTTTTGCACAAACACAAAGTTAGCCGCCAGTCACACCACTAAGACAAAGTGTCAGCTGAAGTTAGTGCTGAAGTGAGCTAAAAGCCTTGGCTAGCTCAGGCACAGTGGGAGAACAGCTGTTTAACTTGGTGTGTTCAGGGTCTGTGTCCACGTGTGTGTCTGCGCAATGTTTCTGTCTTGTTGTGTCCCACCATTGACCTGGTTGCGTCTCTTTCCGCCTTATTTTGATAATGATGCTGCAGCGTACAGTAACCTGGCTGAATGTCAGAGGGTCATGAGGATATCACTGATGCTTCGGCTGCCTGTTTACATTAGACTCATCATATCGAGAGTTGTCTATGTTCAATAAAGCCGTTTAAAGATCCCCCTCAGTATTATTTAATTTTATATTTTTACAATGCTGATTAGGTATTATGCAAAATGTACAGTACACTTGAAAGACACACGATAAGAGTGATTGCAGTCATAGTTAAATGTTGCGTGATCTGATCCTCTTCAACTCTGCCCCCTCCAGGCTCAGTTCTCCTGCAGCAGACTGACGGACATGGGCAGACTGCATTGGATCTGGTCACAGAAGCAAATCAGAGGCAGGAACTCCTTCAAAGTGCTCAGGTTGGAGACTCAGCCCTGAGAAACAGGACAGTGTTGTCTGAGCTCTCAAACCTGCCCCTCCTGGCAGTCGGATCCACCCTGCTGGCCCATCTCATTTTCTCCTACCGGCAAGAGAGGGGCCTGTCCAGCTTCGTGCAGCCCAGCGACAGATCCCATAGCCTAGGCTACAGGCTGGTCAGGGCCCTGGAAGCACATTCTCTTCAAAAAATGAATTTGGGCTGGACAGACAAGCGTGCGGCGATGCTGGTGGCAGATGTAGAGACACTGTTGGAGCTTGGCAGAGGGAGATACACGGGGCAGGTGGCTCAGGCAGTGAAAGAATGCAAAGAAGAGAACACAGTGTTCTTACTGGAGATGGTGGAAAATCTGAAGTCTAGTGGAGAAGCTCTACTGGCTGACTCATGGTATAAAAAAGAAAATGCACTGACTTGAATATAAAACTTGTGTTTGAAATGTTATCTATCATGTGTACACTGTACATCTGTTAACTATATGATCATGCAACCCACCAATGCCTTAAAATTACAAGAAGCTCTGGTTGTTGTGTGCCTTCTCCTTTCTACAGAGAGACTATTTTATACGCGTGAATATAATGCTATATAATGAATATAATGATTTGGATACATTTTAGAACCTTGTTTATTTCATACTTGGCATATTTTTCTAAAATGGAAAAACATTTCTGTGTACACTACCTCAAGTTCTTTAAAGTTGCTTTTTCTAATATTCATAAATATTTATCCACATAATTAATTATTGATTATTCCCCAAATGATTTTTTTAAAAAACCCATCTGCATTAAATCTATCAATCAACTCAACTATTAGTGCCAATAAATCAGGGGTAAATAGTTACTAGAATGTAAGGATGAATGTGCCAACAAATGGAGTGGCTTCATGTGGGCGCCACAGAGAAAAAAATCAGTTCTCATAGTCACACTGTCATGAGATTCTCGAGGCACTGATGTGCACTCAAGGCATCAGCCACACAGACGGCAGTGAGGAATGAGCCACTTCCTGAGGCTGAACCAGACTAAAGAACGGGGCTGCGGCCTGCTTGTTGGGTTGTGTCGAGTGGGCAGCAGAGATGAGTGGAGGGGGATCTGATGCTGAATTGTGAGAGATGTGAGATGAATGACCATGTATTCCTGTCACTGCTCCTGGTGTTGGCTTACAAATGAGACCATTGGTGCAGTAAACAAATTTAACAATAACCCAGACACTATTGAATATGTTAAAAAATATTTAATCTTGTGTTTTTCTCCATTTTTTCCCTCTTTCAAAATAAGCAACATACATCAGATGCATTGACTTTCTCAAACTGGAAAATATACATATTTTCTTTTACCTCTCCCATGTCTCAGAATTGGGCATATAAAGATGTCAAAGGCAGGCAACGTTGCAGGCAAAAAAATTACATCTATGTTACAATATCTTAACCAGATTCTCAACAGGCATACTGTATAAAATATAAACAAATTAGCAATGTACAGAATTTTTTTTTTTTTTTTAATAAATACTCATTTCAAACTTGGTGCAAATAAAAGTGTTTTTTTTTCCTTTACACATGTTAGTCTCATACATTCCTTGATATAATTTATTTTTTCTACATCATAGAAAATAAAAACACTGTGGTTTGCTTACAAACAGCCACAACCCAATAATAAATAACAAAAAATAATAAAACGGTATTTGGATGCAATACCACACAGTAGTCACTACGATTTGCTGTAAAATAACTACATACAATAGTAGACACATACAGTACATATCAGATATTCAAACAGTCCCTTCAGGTATTATATAAAGCGTCTTTCACGAGCCAAGGAGTGTGTTTGTTGAGGAGACTATAATCAGTCTGCGACGCTGCTCTTGGGGGACAGTCTGTTATTGTCTTTGAAGTGCATTCCTAAAAGCAACAAAACAAAATCAATGGCCCTCTGGAGTGACAGATCCGGGCCTGTTGATATTTAGGCATGGAAATGGATGGCTGAAGAGGGATGGAGGGAGCAAGAGTAGGAAGGGGCGATGGCAGGCAGACAGGCACGGCAAGATGATGACAAAATGGCAGAGGAGAGCTCTCGTGGTGGGGTTTACAGTGATAAAGATAGACAGAGAGACAGACAAACGGGGAAAGAGGGAGGCAGGAATCAGACGGATGAGACCAGAACTCTTCAAAAGTAGCCTCAATTGTGATCTTTCAACAGATGCTTAGCAATAAGCCCAGGAGACCGTCCCTTCAGACAAGGTCAGCGCCCCGCTCACTGACGAATAAGGGAACTGCAGAGAAGGGAAGGGGGTTTGAAATAGCATTAAACACACACACACACACACACACACACACATCCCTCCATCCCTGACATCTCGGACCTGAGTCCCTTCAGAGCCTTGTCTTGTCGTCCGGCAACTTGCAGCTTATCTAGCTGACGTCTTTCCTCACCGACAACCTGTACACCAAATAACAGCTGGCGCTGCAACACACTCACAAACACCCGACTAACAATAGGCATCCGTCTACAGCTGGAGGGGAGATGCAACTGTAACACACACTGATGCCGAGAAAAGCAACATGTCTTTGATTGTCTAATTGTGTTTACGCAAACAGACTACATGCATAGTTCACACACACACACACACACAACTGTGTCTGTGAGAAGACAGATCAAAGTTGAGCTGTGGGCACAGGAGGTGGGGCAGATGGAGAAGGCGGCCAGCCTGGGGCACAGCATCATAGAGAGCATGTTTGTGTGAGTGCGTGTGCCGCAGAGAATGTGCCTGCTCAAATGGGATGTTATGCTTTCATCTGTGAGTAGTAGGTACAGTATGTGTACGTGAGATCGAGTAAACCTGCTGCGTATTCATGTGAGAGGATTTGGAGTTTTCATTGTGTGAGCGTGTGTCTGCGTGCATGCTTGTACGTGCGTGTAAATGCCGCTGTGTGTGGCCACCAGGGCAAATGCACGTGGAGAGGAAAGGAGACCAGCCTTTGAGACAAGATTAGGACTGCAGCTGCCTAAAGGCCTGCCCCCCCCCCAGTGACACTGCACAGACTGGGAGATGTCTACATCAGCACCAGTGCAGCAGAAGGCCCAGTCTGCTCCATCTCCTGACACACACAGAAGGTGTCCCCTGAATGACTGATGGCGTTGTGTCATGCTTTTAAGAGGTTCTTTGGGGCTAAAATATTTAAACATTTAGCAAATGATAAAGGTTTGGGGTTTCAGACCAACTGTACCAACTGTAATACTCTGTTCAAACAGATTTGCTCCTTTTATTCCCTCTGGCTATTTTTAATGATGATTATGTAATCGCAATCTATTTTAAGAAGAACACACTCATTGTACTAATACCTCTGCCTGCTGCGGTTTTATTCTTTTTTTCGTTTTGGAGTCAAATGTTGAACAAAAATGCCAATTTGGCTATCATTAAAACACAGACTGTTACCACCAAAAGCCATTGGGCTGCTGATCCAGTTTCTACAAGGACATTTCTGGAGGCTACCACCATAATTGTCAATCATCTTGGCCGGCTGAAATAAGTAGCGACAATCCAAATCAGTACCGCGGAACATAACATCATTACTACGTCCAAAAGGGAAAGAAAACAAAATATACTTAAGTACAAAGCCAGAATATATCAACACATTACTAAAATCATTCAGTAATGAGCTGTGAACAAGCCTTTATCATCCATCTTTTACTGGTTCCTGAAGTGTCAGTGATGCATTCCAGTACCCTCTGCCTGCAATGTACACATCCCCGACACAAAGAGGCGTGTGTGCATTAGTAAAGACACCGTACCAATGAAAGAGAACACACACGCACGAGCACATCCACCATCATACAACATCTAGTATCCTTAAAATCCTGTACAAATCGTCACATTCTACATACAGACACACACCTGTCTCCGAGTGGTGGTCACCAATGTGTTTCTCTCTGTGCATCACCAGCCAGCCAGGCTGCAGCGATTCAGCTCTCCTAAATGTTTATAAGGCAAAACTAACATCCCACCAAACACCTGAAGATATTCAACTGTTTTTTGAGCGTGAAGACAGACTATGAGTTAATCTGAAAGGGTGACAAGGAATTAATTAAAGTGCAGAAAACACAGGAGGGAAGGAAGGATGGGAAGCATTTGAAAGAAGGGACAAAAGTTCATTCAGTAATGAGCTGAAAAAAATTTGAAGTCTCTAATAGAGTAAAAATGGTGAATAACAGTGTAAGGCCTTTATTTTATCTCATTGTGTGACTCCTCCCAGCTGTCAGGGTGATGGAGAGAACACAAGAGGAGAGCAGCTCACACAGCTGAAAAAAAGGTCATTCCATCCATCCTTCCTGCTCATCTTTAAAATGAAGCAAACGCATGATGGGGATGAGGATAATTCAAGATATTTCTTGTACTCGTCTTTCTTCATACAAAAAGTATACTTCAGGAAAGTGTACTGTACACAAGTAATTAAAGACAGCATCAGTGGTAGTGACAAAAGTAAAGAGGAAAGCAAAAAAAATGAAGGACAGTTGAGCTGAGTTGGTCCAGAGCCGTTTTCTTCAGCTCTTCGGTGTCCAGTGATACGCCACAAGAAGAAAAGTGAAGAAGAGACGAGTTGGTGGGCGGATGCAGTCATCTACCCGGGGTTGTTTTTCTTCCTTTTATTTGGACTGGGATTCAGATCTAGTTTCAGCTCTCGGTACTGCACCTGTTAAAACACATAGGCATGCATGCACGCACGCAGACACACACACACACACACACACACACACACAAACAACACACACCACCCGGTCAGGTGGAAAGAGCAAAGGATGCTTGAATAGCACTCAAACCCTCCAGAGGCTCTCTGAGTCCAGCTGTGTGGAGCAGTGGCCTCAGGGAGGGGATTACACACTGATTACAACACATGCTCACACACACAATCCGTGCACACTGTTCAAAGCTCTAAACACACTCGTGCTTGCACAGAAATATACGTGTACACGCATACTTCTACACACGCGGGACGGTGGCCTTCGGGAAGGGATCACACAAACAAACAGAGAACGGGGCAAGGCCTCATGGGAAAGCTTAGAGAGACAACAGAGTCATCTCATGCATGGCAAGATGTTGAGGAGAAAAACAAAAAGTTCCGGTCGCTACAGTAATAGCAGATTACTGATCCCAAATGTTCATTAGAAAATGTTTACTATCTACAGGACGGAGATTTTCTCTATGTTTACATCACTCATTGTACAAAAAACAAGAGAAAAAAAAACAAATTCTTTCTCATCTTTCTCCACCCAGATTGACTGCAGGGTGTAGTTTACATCAATCAGCAACAACATGAGAACCACCTGCCTGGCAATGCATTGGTCCCTTTCATGCCACCAATACAGCTCTGACTTGTCAGAGAACTCTGAGGGGGTCCAGTGGTACCTGGTACCAAAGCATATAGAGTGGAACAATTGGGTTTTGCAGTCTGGGGACTAAGGCCTCTCTCTGTTCATGTCCATTGCATCCCATGAATGCTCCTTGGGATTGGGATCTGAGAGGTTTGGAGGCCAGGTCAAAGCACTCTTTGTCATGTTAATGGTATTTTTGGTCTGACAGAGCACAATATCCACATTTCTCCGCAGAATATTGCATTGTGACGAAATCATTGTTTTACAATGATGGCTGATCGGTGCATGTAGACCTTTGCTTCTCTCAATGAATGGACAACACAGCAATGTAACCTAAACTTAAAGTCTTAGACTGACATTTTTGGCACATTACAAACACTTCAACATATGTTCAAAGTTATCAGTGAGGGAGAGTCAGCTGTTCCTCACAAAGGGAGTCGATCCCTCTTCATGTGAGGCTTTGCAAAGACAGAGTGAACAGAGCTTAAAAAGAAACGACTCCTAAGTGATGGACCTTCAATATGCAGCAGCATTACAGTGGCTGAGCGTCAACAACCAGAAACTGTCACTACGGCAGCCCTTCACTTTCTGATGTACACAAACTTGTGCGCGCGCGCACACACACACACACACACACACACACGCGCACACACACAAATACAGTCTGTAGCCTAGACAGATTGAAGAAACTGACAAGCACTAGCCACTGAATCAGAATACTAATAAACAAGGCTTCACAGTCACACCGCCAAACAGCCAGTATCATCTGTGGGATCCTTCCTGTGCTGATGTACTGTAGGCTATTCTGCCTGTCTGACTGACTGACACCCTCTCTGAATCTCCAGGCAAAGGAAAAACTGACATCAATATGGTTTGTCTATTCTGTCTCATGGTGGGTCTGTCTGCTGTGGACGGGAAGAGCAGTGTCTCGCAGCATTAGCTGTGAACAAGCCTTTATCATCCATCTTTTACTGGTTCCTGAAGTGTCAGTGATGCATTCCAGTACCCTCTGCCTGCAATGTACACATCCCTGACACAAAGAGGCGTGTGTTCACTAGTAAAGACACCGTACCAATGAAAGAGAACACACACACACGAGCACATCCACCATCATACAACATCTAGTATCCTTAAAATCCTGTACAAATCGTCACATTCTACATACAGACACACACCTGTCTCCGAGTGGTGGTCACCAATGTGTTTCTCTCTGTGCATCACCAGCCAGCCAGGCTGCAGCGATTCAGCTCTCCTAAATGTTTATAAGGCAAAACTAACATCCCACCAAACACCTGAAGATATTCAACTGTTTTTTGAGCGTGAAGACAGACTATGAGTTAATCTGAAAGGGTGACAAGGAATTAATTAAAGTGCAGAAAACACAGGAGGGAAGGAAGGATGGGAAGCATTTGAAAGAAGGGACAAAAATAGAAAGATAGAAGGAAGAAGGACAAAGGGAGACAAACCAAGAAAGAGAGAACAATGAGTGAAGGGGACACTGAGTGAGACAAGGGGACAGACCCTGTTCTCATGTGAGTGTGGATCCTTTTATAGCCCTGCCAACTAAAGCGGACACCAGAGCCAATACCCAGGGGACAGAGGGGGGTTTACATGGCCCCATCTGTGTGTTTGTGGATGCTGGTATTGTTGGTAAGGGGCCACGACAGGCCTGGCAGAGTGCCCACCTTGACTGTGATCAATAAGTTGTGCATTCATGGATGAACAAGTGAGTGAGTGGCTCAACGATTTAACTCAGGAGTGAAGGAGGAAAAGCACATCTGCATGTTGCCTCATTACGTGGACATATGTCTGTTCATGTTAAATTCATATAAAGCTCACCTTTATCAAAAGATTTCTCTTTGTTTGCTGCCAGGTTCTAGCAAGCTAAAGTAGGACAGATATTGTATCACTGACTGTTAGTGGTCCCATTATACGGCCAAACGCCTACAGCAGCAAAAGGGAACAGGCAATTTAATTCTGTGCGCTGACATTCCTGTCCAAACAAAACTCTTTGTGAGTGCACACAAACAAAGAAAAGTTTGCATGTAAGGGGAAAAGTAGGGTTTTGTTTCTCAAGAAGAGTGGCGAAGGGGATCAACAAAAAGAAAGGGTGCAGGGGAGAAAAAACACACTAGCTCAATCAAACAGGAGTTTTCTCTGTGAAGAGCTGCCAGCCAAGAGAAATGGGACTCATGCGTCACAGGTTTAATTCCACCTCACAGGTGACAGGCCTGCCTGATGCTATACCCTTGGCTCCCCCGCTCACCTCACCCAAAAACACACACACTCGGAAGATCACACAGTCAACACACCGATGCAAAAAACAAGACCTAGTTAAAGTCAAAAGCACAAAAAAAGGCAGAGGAGGCGAGGCAAAAGTGGGACGTTAGCAAAATAAAAGAAAACGGAATTAGGTGAAAGTAAAAAAGTGTGGTAATGTGGCAAGCACATAAGCAATATGGTTTGAGTGTGGAGCTTAAAGGGAACATTGACAAGAGAGGCAGTGGATAAAGACCCTGCGACACTCAAAGCCTGCTTCACCCTCGCGCCTCTCCTCTCCTCTCCCAAATGTTGACAGTACAAGTACAAAACAGGCTTTGAAGTGTGCTTTACTGAAGGGGTGCCATGTAACCTGCACCGTGCTTCGTTTAGCGGCGTCTCTGCCTCTGATTCTCTCTCTCCCTCTCACAGCGAACCTCCGACAACGTTTTGATGATGCCAGTGTGGGCAGACAGACAAGGCGAAACCAAGGTGGGTGAAAGTGAGCAGAACAAAAAAAAAAAAAAGAAGAAAAAAACCCAAAACGAAACTATGTTTTTCTGTTCTTCGTTCCTTTCCAGAGAGCACAAAACTCAGCGGGTTTTATCTCATGGTGCCTAATGTAGCATAAGGGTTATTAAATGTTTCCAGGGACACAGTGTTGTATATAGTTCACACATCTGCAGATTGCAGGATTCTGCACTCATATCTATTGCTGGGAATGAAAAGGCATGTCAAGGACACAAAAACCAATGAGCAACAAAAAAATGAATCAAAGGCAAAGTAAGAAGTAAGAAAAGTGTTGCCAGCTAGCTGCCGTGGCTCGACATAGTGAATAATGACTAATTGCAGTGAAATGTTTGAATTTGGTACTAAAGTGGAGAACACAAAGTGAAGGAGAGAGAGAGAGAGAGAGAGAGAGAGAGAGAGAGAGAGAGACACCTCTGATAGATGTAAGCGATGGCATCTGGCAAGATTTCAAACTTAAACTGTCCTGCCTGTGACCCATTCATGTCCAATGAGGTTTCATCCCTAATATAAATGTTTCCCCAAAATATTAACCCCATTCCCCTCTGCTCATTAGGTGCTAAATTGGAGTTCAAGCTTATTTTTGTACTGCGGGATTGGTCTACATACTTTACATGGATCATAAATGGCCACTTCACATGCTAATTGCCTTGGCCCTACTTAGGTACTCCCCTGCTCACATGGCTAATGGTGTCGTAAAACAGTAGTGCACTGACACCTCCCAAACGCCAGGTAGGGAATACTTATGACAATAAAAATGCTCGGCTTCGCCTTGTTTAAAAGGACAAAAAGGATGAAGACGTAATGACATGACAATAACTACATTCCAAAAGAGTCAAAGCAACTGTTGCCCAGAGACGGAAAATGACTCTTTCATGCACACACATGCACTTCTTGCCATGCCAGCCTTTAACATTGCTGCTCACAGAGGGACATAATGATTTAAGTAAACTGTTCTGGTGGTTAAAAGGTAATCCTGCCTGTTGCGGCCTCCATGCACCACTGGGGATTTAGTTTTAAAGGGTGTTTGACATTGCTGTTAGGTGCCCGGTGACACAGATTTAACTTGCAGGACTAAAGTTTCTTCTGTTAACTCTACAAAGGCTTCACAGGCTATGATGGACTGTGGTCCAATGTGGATGCTCTTTGAATATAAAGTCATTAGAACCTCATCGGGTCTGGCTACACTAAAGCACCTCCAAATGATGCGGAACACTACACCGCAACAGCCCCAACTCACATCACATGCACTACTGCTGGGAGAGTATATGTGTGTATGTGATTATGAATGTGTGTTAGGTCACACCGGGGCCCTGAAATAGCACTTCATTATTCACCCATGTTATCAGGCATACTGTGCCCATGCGCCAGCACCAGTGGGTGCCATGAACAAGTGCCGGCAAAGGGGACACTTCATTTGGACCCCAGTGCCTCTGCGTATCATCCTAGAGCCTAAGGGGCTCAATCCCCCCAGACCCCCTGAGGTGGAGGCAAGCAACGAGGTGAACCCTCCACTGCAGGCAGCAACAGGATGCTCCACAGAGCAGAACATTCTCCTCTGTTTTTAGCCGAAGAGCACAGTGCAGTGTCTTCATAGCAAACCTTTGGATTTAGTGAGAAAGTGTTCAGAGCAGGTTAAAGCACTTAGCGGTGAATATAAACTTTAATGACCATGTCTAACTTAGACACACAAGGACATTTTGTCCAAAAAATCGAATTAGTCATTTCCGATGATGAATCAACTTTATTTATAGATCCTTTTATCACTCCTTCTCCTGTTTCTCAATTTCCACCCTCATCTTTCCTCCTCTGAAATGCAGGCTCACCCTTTCCCTTGTTCCTACAATCTTATTGTTCGTAAGGACTCCAAAACTGTCAGTGAAAGCTGGAAAAACTTACCATTGCAACAGCTGCAGCGATTACAGTTACAGTAGCACTTACAGTGTTACTTAAATAGCAGGCAGAACTTCAGCGGCATCGGCACCATACCAGTGCACCATGTCTACCCACACCTTCCCTAGACAGCAGGCCCTCATTAGGGGCCTTGTAAAGTCCATATACCTGCTGGGGCCGGGCCCCTTCACCAGGCTCCAGGTGTGTAAGGTGGCTGCACTTCACCAGAGGGGACAACTTGGGCTCATTTATGCCGGCAGCTACCTGGCTTGTGCAGCCGAATTGCAGCAGGCCCCAGTAAACTAAGAAACTGTAAAACTTCCCGGGGCTGAAAGGGGGAGAACACAAGGGGTGTGCAGGAGAGCAAGGATTATGACCCTTTAAAGATGAAAGCAGTTGTGGGCAACAAGCGATCAAAGAGGAAGTGTGTCAGTGCTGATGTGGCAGGGGATTGGTCATATCAGAGGCCCCTGGATCATTCATCTTCAGCCTGCATGTGTGTTTATCTGTGCGTTCATGTGCATGTGTATTGAACTCAGCACAGCAGGGCTTAACGGCCACAGAGGACACCACTGGTGCTGGATAACTCAACGACTTTCACAAGCTGCTGCTTAATTACAGTTTAAACTGCACTTTGTCCTGAGCAGCACAGCATACACACATGTCTACACACTGTATTTTCCTAACAAAGCAGCCACAAAGTTAATCTAATCACATCGATAATGAAGATGTAAAGCTGCATGGGGCTGGTTAACTGTGGGTTTACACTCTTTTCCAATTACTAGCAAACCTGGGAAACAACAGCTAACTGTAATCCTGTGTGAGTGTATGTGCATGGAGTCAATCAGTCCAGTTATATGCTAGGCACTAAACTCACTTAACCTTATCATCTTTTTACACAGCTCCAGCTATGTATGTGTAAATTAAATTAGAGCAGGAAGCTATTAAAAGGATAACTGAAATGACTTCAATACAATTAAACTTGATATCCGTGTGGCTAAAATGACATAGTATGAAAAGTGCAACAGTGTGGCTGAGAGCAAGAAATAGAAAGGAGAAAGGACAGAGGAGATGGTAAAAAAGAGTCCTAACCCTTGCTCGTGTCTGCAAACGACAGATGTGTCGGTGAATATATACAGACTAAAAGATGAGACAAAGATGAAAGTGCAAAGTTCACCCACCACTTGTACATTCGAGGGCACTCGGGAAAGAAAGTCTAGCAGCTCGTTGTTGTCAATGGCGTAAGGGTTTCGCAGCTTCTTGGTAAATTTATTCACCCCTGTAGTGAAAACATGGGAAAGAGAGGAGGAAATCAGCAATTATAGTATGTTCTAAAATTTCCCTAAGCCTATGTGTCTAATGTAAATTTTGATTCTTTGATTTTTCTCAGCACAATACATAAATTGGGTGTTGTTCAACATAGAACATGGAACTTGCAATGATCTACCACACAAATATTTTACATTTTTGACATTAGCTCACCCCAGGCTAGAACAATATATCTGAGTGGGATGAAGTAGATAATGGTGGTGGCCACTCCAAGAGCCACAATGGCCAGCCAGCTTAAGAAAGGCACAGTCCAGTTAAATGTGCTGAAATAAAGAAAGGGAGAATGAGACTGTAAATTTGATGTGACATGGCAAAGTTCAGTCCAGCCAAGCATACAGAGAAAGAGTTGATAAGTGTTAGTGAGGTCATTTTAGTACTTTCCAGCCCAAATTTGCTGATCGGGATGCCCCTGTAGAAGGAATTCTTCATTGAAACGGTGCAGACAGCAAACACTCAAGTAACCAACAGATTCTCACAGGTCAGCATCGCAGGGTGTAAGCGGGCAAAGACTCAATAAAATTCACACTGTTAATTCAGTAAAAAGCTTTCAAACATGCAGAGACACGGGTCAGAGATGTTTCTGTTTGATTTAAAATGTTTTAACTGCAACTGTAGTGGCCTGACAGACTTTAATCCAAATAAAATTCCAGGCCCCCCCTTCCCCCTTGCTTTGGATGGAGTCTGTGGATGATTTTATTAAGAGGTCAAGCAGGGTGAAGTGAGATGTGGCGAACATGAAGAAGGAGCCTGTGTGTTCGTCTCACTGGGTTGGGTGTCACACTGGAAGTGCTTCCTGAGAGCGGCCCCAACTTATATTCAAGGGAAGCAAGGCAACTTGGCAATGCCGAGAAAACACAGTGGAACGTGCGGAGCAGAGTGAAGCAGGCCGGGTGCCGAAGAGCAGGCTTATGACTCACTTCTTTATCCTCTCGCCATAGGAGGCCACTTCATCCAGAGCATTCTGCACGCTGATGCACACGTCCTGAATGGCATAAAGCTTGTTCATGAAGCCCTTTCTCTCCGAGTCCTGTAATAGGACAGATAGAGATGTAGGCGGGGGAAAGAAAGAAAGCGAGGGTGAGGAAGGATGGAGAGAGACAGAGAGAGGAGAGAGAAGACAGAGGCTGGGCACAGGCATCGCTATGGAAACAATAGATCTTAAATAGCGTCAAAGATTTGGAGTGGGGAGCCAAATCACCGGATATCCTGCATGCACTGACAGAGTGCTTCCATTCCAGGCAGTAATAGAGATATAAAGTCGGCAGAACAAATCAAAATGTTTCCCTCCTTATAAAGGCTCACACAGAAAATTTGAATATGTGAATAGAGCAGAAGAATTAAACTCAAAGCCAAATGGATACATCAATCTTTGGGCACTCTTTTCTCTCTGCTGCTGCTGCCAAGACAGCTACGAAGACCAGGCAGAGCCCTCTTTTGTTGTGCTGGCTGGCACACTGTGACGATGTCACCAGCCATGACATCATTATCATCCTTATTAATGCTGTCACCCACCATGACCAGCTCTTAGCTTTTAACTTTTGATGGTTAAGAACTTGAGAGTACTGTACTACAATCCCCTTTCTCACTGAAACAAACTGAAGAATTTAAGAAGTCATGCAACAGTCAATGAGCTGCCTGCTGACTGACTGACAGGCAGGGATGCGATGGATCTGGACAGAATGAGGTGACAGAGAGTGATCGAGAGCTGAGAGAGGACACCAACATGCAGACATGGTTGTGGCTGGATGTGATTGGTGGGCATGCTTAGAAGACAGAAAGGCGGACATGAAAAAAGGACTATTTGTGTTCAAAATAAACATAATGTCCACTCATACTGTCATAGACGGTCAGAAAAATTGTCAGTAAAAAAACCTATCCCAAAATCCAGTTTCAGTAAGTTAGTACATTAGCAAACAGACATCTTTAAAACATCTCTCTTGCTAATGCAGTCAAATTTGTTTTTGTTTGGATGAATTGATGTGTCCTTTTTCCTTTTTCCTATTATTGAGAACATTTCATATGGTTCAGAAATAGGAAAAAAATCTCGATTTTTTTTTTTTTTTTTTTTATGAAAAAAAAAATAAGGGTATTATACAGTTGTAAATTAAGGAAATGGAAAATGGGTGACAAAAGTTTAAAGAGGAACAGCCTGATGCTGCATATCATTGGCTGTTATTTATGAAGATGGCTGAATTTGGTTAGATTGGCGAAGTAAACCTCATCATTTTACCCAAAGAAGACAGTGAAGCAGTCAAAGACCTGAAACTTCACCTTATTTCCCTCCTTCAGGCCAGCCCCCCCTTATCCCATCACAACCCTCCCACTGAGAGCAAAACCCACCCTGTGTTTTTTTCTCTCCATCCAGGATCAGATCATGTGAAAAATGAACACGGAGCAGCCGGGGAGATCACATGGCCTCCCCAGCAAAAACACACGCGACAAATAGATATAATTAGGCGGCGTCCCTGGGTTATTTTTCTTCGCAAATATTTTACAAGAGTCCCTTTCTTTCTTCCTCTTTCTCCCCCTCCTCCTCTCAGTCCATCTGTTTTTCATTGGTCGCACAAACAAATCTCAGAATTCAGGGTCCATTGTGCTGGGCTGGGTTAGACTGAGCCGAGCCAGGCTGGGCCGGGTCAGGCCATTTTATTTTTGGGCCCAGACTCTGGGGAGAGCGTTTGAGGACCAAGGGAGTGGTGTGAGAGAGCATGCAGGGGTGTAGAGCATAGGTCAGAGGTCACTGGAGTATAAACCATTGCCACATGCCCCTCGGACTGCGGTCTGACTCATATTTCCTGTCTTCAAACACGGCTCGGGGAAGCGGGAGGTAGCAATAACACAGACAGCCATGGAGAACCTTGTTTTCCCAGCTTCCCCGCACACTGCGCACATATGGAGTCAGGCAACCTGTTCTTATAATGGAACCTAATATGCACACAAACATTAATACACACACCCTTCTGCTATTAGATAAGGTTGATCTGCACACCTGGTCTTGCTGTGTGACTCTACAAACAATATCATATCCCAACACGTATTACAAGATGAGTGCTCTCGATGTCTTAAAGCAGCACATGACAATCAAAGTCAAAGGAAGCTTTCTGTTAACTTAGATATTTAACAAAATGGCAATATATCTGAATCAAGTGATGAGTTTTCTAAAACACATTTACACATGATCAGCAGTGGATCCAAAGTAGTGTAATAGCAGCCATGAGGTCCATCTGTCTCTTTCTGTGTCTGTCAGGGAAAAGTAAGTTTGTATGGAGACTTAAAGGCTAATAAAATCAAACGTGTGAGGCCTCTTCCTTTGACGGCTAAAGTTGCAGGTCATGCCAATGCTAAAAGTGTGCTACAAATCCTAGCCCCTCTGACAGAGTGATAAACTGAGGGACGGTGCTGCACAATTTGAATCATTGAGACATAAAATGAAACACTGCAAGCCTGCTTAATGACTTTAGCGTTCGGCCTTCTAATAGGCTCCAACTATAGGTTAATCCACATGTGTTACACTGACATTTAACAGGCATGGAGGAGAGATGACAGAACATTTAATCTTCATTTCATCTACTGTAAGGAGAGGCTTGAATATAAATTTAAACTTTTCTGTCAAGGATAGTACTAAAGTACAATAAACTTTGTGCAATGTCAATAACTGTGATTAATCCTGAGGCTTACTTTCTGCTTCAGTTGCATTAGATATGAACCAAATGTTTTACACCAAGGACATGAAACCATGTCTATGAAGATTTTCAGTCATCCAGGTCATGGTAGTCTTGGTGTTTAAGTTGAAGGCAACTGGACATCTTGTAGTTTCTTGAAGATGCTTCTTCAGTTCAATCAGAACTGAAGAAGCCTCTTGGATGAGAGGTGAAACATCTTCAAGAAACTACAAAAAGTCCAGTTGCCTTCAACTTAAACACCAAGACCAATATGAAACGATATACAGTACAATAGGAGCATTGAAATTAAAATAAGACGAATTCTCTGCAGAATATCACAACACTGAATATAAATAAGCATCTACACATTCTGTGTGGAATACACAGAATATACTGTATGCCCACGACCATTAAAATTCTTACCGATGCAAAACACCAGTAATTGGTGGAATGTATAGTCCGGAGAGTTTATCTAATATAAAAACAAAGGAATCTTTACATAATTCTCTCTTGTTGTCATTATTCATGTTCATTGTCCTTTGCTGTGTGGTTAATCCAGAATTACAGGGATCATTTGTTTCATTATCTACCATATTGTAAAGGTCCGGGGTAAGTTAGGGGAACGGCAAACTACTGTCCATAAAAGTAACCGCTTTGAGACGATCTGTTTATCCCATGAGTGACATGTGCAGAGGAAACTAACTCTTTGACATCAATTAACTCTCATCAGGTTAGTAGCAGAAACATTTTTAGAGTCATTGCTAGCAGAGAGTTGTTTTAATTGCAAATATGCTGCTTAAGGACAATAAATGCACCTTTTGTGGTTATGTCCTAAGTTTGCATCATTGTTTGGATGTGTGTCATGTGATATGAAATCTCGGCTAAGCACCAATAAATTCAGTACTGTGCAGCCTGCCTGTAAGTATGTGGAGCAGGCTGCATCATGGGAGTGCTGCTATCAGGGAAGGCAGAGGCAGGAACGCTTGTTAAAGTGATGCGAGCTGTTTGCATGTGTTAAAGAGAAACAACCCTCAGTGACACCAGAGAGACACTCACACACACACACACACACACACACACACACACACACACACACACACAGTCACGTTTGGCTAGCCGCATTGCATTTGCTGGTAAACTGTGGTAAACAAATGTGGTAAACTCACTTGATAAAATATTTAACAAAGGAAAAATGCACAATGCCTGGGTACTCGACTGCTCCATTTTTTCTTTCAAAGACATAAAATCATGGCAGAGCACATCCCAATTCATAAATGCAAAGTGAGCAGTTGTAAACTTTGCAAGGACAGTTTGCTCTTCACTCACCTAAAGGCCTAGAGCTAAACAAGAGAGAGGTCACTGAGGACTTACCCTATTTCAATGGACTCAATTATCTGTCCTATATAGGTATACTGGGTGGAAAGAGAGGGCTATTTGAGACTGCTTTAACTTCAGATCTCATTGTTCTCCTTGCTGAATTATGCCATAAAAATGATAAACCCGATATAATGTATTAGCATACATTCCATCACACCACCACAAAATGATTTTGTAGCACAAGTAGCTGCTGCTCATTGTGTCACAGTGCTAAAATGGCACCTGTTTGTCGTTGTTTTTCTTTCTGACTCGCACTCTGGCAACACAGTAAAAATTGAAATGTCATGTAAAATGTGGCAGGATGCTAATATGCGACTCCCAGTGGGCATCTAAAAGCGTTGTTGATGCTTTTGTAACAGCAGAAGGAGTCAGAATCCCTCCCATTTTCCACCGCAGGAAAACATAAATGAATAAATCCTGATTTTACAACTATAAACATGATGTTTGACTCTTTGAATATTTGACTTAAATCAAAAAACACTGTTCACTACTAGTGGTCCAGTTCAAGTATTAATTGAAAATTGATCAATGAGTAACAGTAACGTTCCTATACGGATGCACGCAAGGAGTACTGTAAGCACATGCTCAATAAACTTTACATTAGTTATGCTCAAACAGCACAATGTTAAAAAAATATTTTGTAAATTATCATTAAACTTAAGTTAAGTAAGCAATTCTGAACCTAAATCTTTTGTTAAACAGAGTCAAAATCAAAATAATTTCTTATTGTGACGACGTTTGGCTGTCAGTCAAGTGCAGAATGGAGCACTCTTAATCTCTCATCTGGAACATCTAAATAGTTCAGTTTCTAAAAAAGTCACACTATGTGAGCCAATAACTGCCCTTAAAATTAAAACTAATGTTAGAACTAGTTTAGAGTTAAAACTATGCATTAGCGGTGTCTATTCCAAATACTACCAACTCCACTGGGGCAGAGATGAGTCACAGATTTCACCCACTGGGAGGTAAGAGAAGCCCCTGAGGGAAAAGAATAAAAACATTGGAACCCAGTGGCCTAGAAGAACATCTCTCCTCTGTCAGGAAATGACAACAAGACAAGACAAAGGCCCTGTGACCAGCCTCCGATACTCCCATGCATCCTGGCACCGCGCCAGCACCACATGAAAGAAGCAGATGTTCCTCTTTTTTTTTTTAAGGCAGTTTTAATAAATAATTTATCCCATACAACAACTAATCCATGAGCCAATGTGGGGAATACATCTTTATTTCCCTGCCTTTCTTTTTATTGCAAACACATAAATATCTGTTTAACTAGGGTGTTGAGATGTGCTGCACGTCCTCCTGGTTCTCATCAAGCTGCTTGCACACACAGAGGCCACGTTAAAACGTGAAGGCCTATCCTGCTCCTGTAGGCCCAAATGGACGAATGTTTGTGTGCGTACTGGTAATTCTGTGTGTACGGGGTGTACTCACACGTTTCTTCCAGAGTATCTATGCCTGTTGAGGCTGAGGGTTGCTCTGAAAAAGTCAAAGTCAATCTCTGGTCAAGGCTGTCAACTACATGTGAACCAGGAAGACACAATGGTTTATAATACTAACTACTCCCTTCATCCAGCTTGTTCCCAAAACGAGGACAGTGTACACACATGTAATGGGAATAAAAGTAAGATGTGGTGCTTATGGTGGCTTATTTTCCGCTTGACTTCTGTTTCCCATCCTAAAGAGAAAGGTGTCTGGTGTTATGATTGTGCATGTCTCATGTGTCTGGGTGGCAGGAGGTTGTATGGTACTAATCATCTTTAGCCATCTCTCCCTGGGGCCTCTCATCACCTTCACCACACCAGCCACTCCGTCAGACTCAAGGTCAAGCATGCACACACAACACACAACAGCAACCACCCCACAACATCTGCACCCGAACACTTACTTCCTCACCTCCTTCAGCTAGCCTGCCCAATTCTCCCCCACTTTGCTTCACGTCTGCTCCCCTGCTCCTGCAGTCTCCTTCCCCTGTCCTTCCCAGGATTGGATCCTGACAGTGTGTGATGAATGGGACAACATTACTCTTGTCCTCTGTTGGCCTGGTTTAAACGCTACAGCCCATCTTCCCCCATCTGTCTGTCTGTCAGTCTGTCCTATCGGCCTTTTCGTCTCAGTCACCCTGGCTGGTTGGGCTTAAAACATATGGTACCAAACAATCTAAACTCTGGAAACAGAGTATTACACTGTGTGATGAACCTGCATTTGTATGTTATTTCTACATTGTTATGTTTTCTTTTGACGTGATTCTGTATTTTGTTCTGTCATGGGGTCATCTCTTTGTGTGATTGGGTACATTGCAGTGGCACAGGAGTGGGTGATGTACAGTAGTAAGGAGGTTGTCGCTGTTTCATCCTCTCGTGCTTTGTCTGCACGGAAAGCTGAGTTTAGGGCGTGGAAAAGAGGTCATGAACAGGTCAAAGAGTTCGGATGCAGTTTGATGGCTGGTGATCATCTCAACATGCTTTTGTGATTGGCTCGTTCTTGATTGCCCGCAATAGCGCGTGGATTCTGTGAGAGGAACATTCTGGATGAACGTTGCTTCGGGGGGATGACACGCGCGCTTTGGATGCACTCCGTCGGCACGGTGGACATCATTGGACCGGATATCTTCTCACTTTTGGATCTTTTTATTTGCACAGATCTCGTGGACTTTCCCGTGAATGGATACCTACTCGTATGAATGTTTTCCATGACTTTCACACCGTCGAACATTTGGGACAGTGACAGGGACACTACGTGCGCGTGTGTGGTAGGCTAATCGTGAAGGCCATGCCTAAAGGACAGTGAGCTGCATCATCATGCTATTGTGGTAATGTTACCATGTTTTGGGGTGGTTTGAATGTGAACCTTTTTGTTTAAGACCTAGGCAAAATTATTGTGATATTGTGAACTGTACATTTATTTTGAATGGGTTTCAGATAAAGGATTGAAACTTATCCAATGACTCTCCGTGCCTGCATTTGCTGCCATGCTAACACGTAACAAGTGTTTGGCCATACCACGAGATGGGAGTAAAATTAGGCACCTATATTTTTAGATAAGGGATCAAAAAAAAGGGTAATTAGTTTAGAAAAAAAAATAGACACGTACTATACTTGAGGCTTTTTCGACTCTGTGAGGCGGAGCATCTACTCACAAGAATCTATTTAACTAATTAAAATTTATAACTGCTGTATTTATTGTTTTTCATTCCTTAAATCACAACGTACTCTTGTTGAGGTTAAATAACTTCTGATTCATCACCAAGGTCTGTAAAACTCAATCTTTCTAACTTTGGCATACCTTTAATTACATATTCATGTTCAGAGAGACACAGGCAATGGAAACAGCTGTAACAGCCACTGTTTTAAACTTTGTTTTGGAAGGGAAGCGGGAGTGCATTGCTATGAAGTGAAAGGATCACGTCTTCAAAAAAGTAAATAAAATATGCATCCTCTCTGTGCTCATTACAGATTTATGACTCTTGTTAAAAGAAAAGGTGGCGGCTGCCTTCTAACATGTCTGACTTTCAAATACAGACGACACTGCTGTCAAGTGTTGTGCTCCACATTCTGTCCAATGAGAGACCGGGAGGGCTGAGTGTGTGCCATCTTCAACATCCTATTTGGAGAGTCTGTGCGAAAGTTTCTTTGGTTGGATGAGAACACACAAGAACTCCTAACCTACAGTGCAATGAGTGCTCATTGTAACCCTTTGATGCATAGTTCATCAGTCAGAAGGTTCAGTCGGTTTAGCCGTTTGTGTGTATGTGATTCAGAACAATAACGGTTGGGGGAGTCGACATTGCTGCATTAGGCATAATGAGCGCTGGGATTTGCTCCAGCAATACGAAATAGTTTTGCTGTCTCTGTAGCAACTTTTAAGAAAAACTGTTCACAGGCGCATTCAAATACACAAATGCATACACACACACACACACACACACACACACACACACACACACACCAGGCTCTGAAACTCATTAGAAACTGTGGTTGTTAGGTGCTCATTATCAGTGACTTGGGGGTCATAAGGTGTGAAAACACATTATTTGTGTGAGGAATGTAATTAGTGCTTTTCAAAAAAACAACATCTGAGGTTAAGTCTATTTTTGGCATGCTAGGATGGGGTTTATTTCCTCATGCGCCCTCCCCTTTCATCTGATACAAGATTGTATCAGATCATTTCAGTCATTCCCGCTGTCACCCTTTAGTACCCCAGAGCCAAAAGTTCCGCCAGCTGAACACACCTTTGCACCACAATCTACAGCTGTCACCTTGCAGTGTGACAGGTCTACAGCGCTACAGGAAACTCATACAAAAAGACGAGAGCAGCCTTCCATGCTGGAGCCCCATTAGTTCTCCCCATCACCATAAAGTGCAGGCAGACGCGGGGGCCTCAAGGTGGGGTTGGGTAGTGAGCTGAACGTGCCATGCGTGGGTACTGAATGACACGTAGACAGAAGACAGGTACCCTGCACAAATCCCAACAGGATGCCATACAGAGGCCGTCGGACAGATGACGAGCTAAATAGTAAACCAAAAGACAGCAACACACAGCATCAGGAGTCAATGCCAGTGCCACACACATGCCCACTTACCACCATCGCTCGTATCCACTCAAAGTGCCAGGAGGCCAACATATCCTCAAGGATATAGTTTTTATCACGGCTGTCCTCCCAGGGGCCTGGTTTAGGGTCCTTGTGGATAAATTACAGTGACATTTTCCCTTTACAAATCGAGGAAATTAAGGTGGAAGGATTAAAGCAAATATGTTGCAAGTTTTGCAACAGGGGTCTTACACTTTGCCAATATACCGTAACTATGCTGTTGCCTGTAGGTAAGTATGACATTGTTGTCACAAAATATGCTAGAGTATACTAGAAACAGCCTTAGCTTTGCAATTCTGAAGTCATTATCAATATTTTTCCCTACTCACCTTAGTTTAGTCTTTAAAACAACTGCATTTGATAGCTGGAATAAAATCTCAGACCCGCAGTGCAAAAATTACAAAAAATTTCTTTGAGCTTACAAAGTTAGAGTAAAGTGTTAAGAGAATGGGGGAGAAACGAGAGAAAGCAAAAGTCAAAACAAGAGATGTGTATCTGCAGGGAATAGAGATAGTGAGACATGATCCACCTGATGTATGTATGTGACAAAGAGGAAAAATAAACAAACAATGGATTGTATTTTGCATAGAGAGACAATACGCCTCCACGTCTCTTTCACCCTCCTTTTTGTTTTCAGTCCCCCTTCTATTAACAAAACATGATTAAAATGCAGCTCCTACCAGCATCTCTGCTGAATAATGAAAAAAAGACGGGAAGGAAAATAGCAGAAAAGTCAAAAGCATCTTCTACGGCATAACGCTTTTCATTCTTCACAAACAGGGAGAAGAAAAGCACACAGATATTAAAACTTTTCTCTCCTCCCCATCTCCCTCTCTCTCTCTCTCTCATTCTCATCAGCAGTCGAAACCCCTCCTGATACCTGAGGACAACCCCATTGCATCGCAAGCTCAATAACCTTCCCAGAGCAACACTTCAGTCACACTTTTATTTCAAAACATTGATGTAATTCCCAGTGCTCCCTTTAGTCCAATTACATTATACCATGTTGCTATCTGAGCGATCGGTGCGACGCCGGGACTGGGACTGAGTAAGGAGTGCCGCAGCTTGGGAGGGTGATGCAGAAAGCAGTGTGCTATCTGGAGACAAGTCAGAAAACTTGCACTGTTTTTAACCATATTCACGCTAAGACAGAGTGTGTCCTATTTAACATCACAAGGAGCAGAGAGCCTTGGCGTTTGCTTAATGACATGAGGAGGAGACCGTAGCTGAGAAAGAGATAGGGAGAGAGAGAAAGAAACAGATACATACAAAAAGGGAAGCGGAAACACTTTGCTAAAATCTGTAGCTGAAAACGTCTGCAAGGCCTGCAGTATGAAAAGTACATATGTGTGCTGATACTAGCTGTTCATTCCAGGAGTTATGTACTCGCCATAGAACCGTTACTAAACACGCATGTGCACGATTGTGTGTGTGCGTACATGTGCATGAGTCATGCCTACAGGGAAAGCAGCAAAGGATGGAATAGCTGTCTCAGCACTATTGATGAGAAGGATAAAGAGATACTGTGGTGTAGAAACTGTGTGGCCGGAGAGAAGAACAAACAGAGGATCCTCTGATGTATATATACGTTGGACTCATCGATGGGACCTCCAAAAGAGAAAAAAACTACACAGCACCCATAAAACTGGTGAAACGAGGCATAAATTACAACTATCTGTAATTACAGCTTGGACCCCTGGTTGGATGGGAAATACATCAAACTATTCAATGAGTCTCCTGCAAGCTGCAGCCTACATGAGTCATACGCTCCTAAATCATTCAAAATGGTATCTATCCCCATAAGGCATAACTATCATCATTTAACGCCCCAGCTGAATATAAGAATGAAAAAAACAGCAAATAGTTTACTCTTTGACCCGAGTCTTAAAAGAAAACAGATTTCATTGCTAGTTAATAGGGAGTGCCTTGGGGAAAGTGTCCATAAATAAGACTAAAAAGGACTTAATGTCAGTATAATTCAAATTTTACAGATGAATGTGTTTCCGCTAATGAAAAAGTCTACTTTATATTTACCATCTGATTTGAACATGGAGGAAAAATGAGCACAATATGGGTGAGGAAAAGTTTTTTTTGAAGGTGCATGTGGTACATCTCTGCGCATGCACCTGTATGTGCATCCGTGAGAGTGTGTGTGTGTGTGTGTGTGTGAAAGAGAACTAGATATAGATAGATAGACAGACAGAAAGAGAGAGGGTGCACCGAGCAGTAAGCCTATGAGCAGGACATGATTGCAGTGTGTATCTTATCTGTGTCATGTCCTCCTGAGGCTAGTTGAGCCTAGCTGAACGAGGCGTGAGCGCTTCAGTGACCAGTCAACCGTGTGAGCGTAATCTCTTCACTCCCTCAGTCTCCCTCTCTCTCTCTTTCGTTCCGTCTTTTTCCAGTAAGCCCCCCCATCCCTGGGAGCCACTTAACACACACACTTGCACAACACTGAGACCCTCACACAAATACACAAACACTTATACCCATGTGGAGACTCGAGGTGATTGCCTCATGTCAGCTCTGGACAGCGAGCCCACAGGTGAGAGGAGGCATCACAGGCGGCATTGCACACTGAAGCACCTACAGCCTGTAAATAAAGGCACAAAAGCATGTTTCTGCTATCTCACAATGTTTTATAACGTTACTTCAATCTATACTCAAAGTCCATAAAGGTAAAATGGGACATTTTACCTTAATGTGTAAGAGAAATTTAAAGACCTACTCCAGCTCATTTATGTTTGCATGAAATCATATATTTCAAATTTTTCCTAAAAAAAAAAAAAAAATCCCTCTGTGGAATTCAAACGGCTCGGGTGCAATTGTACACCTTTTCCTCATCTAGTTTGTAGGGATCTATGAATGTTACTTTAACTCTGCCCCCTCTCTGCTCAACGCTTTGTTCCTCGCCTGCAGCTGGAGCGAGCCGGAGCTTACCTGCTCTATCATCATCTTCTGACTTTATAAAACTAGTCTACTATATGCTGCGCATGGGCCATTTGTAACATTGCAGCAATTCGGCTATACGTGTTTGAACCAGACACAGATTCCCAGGTAGAAGGGAAAGCTACAGGTCAGCCACAGGTTAATGCATCAGATTATAAATTTCAGGTCTACAACGTTAAGCCCATCCCCTCGAGTCATCAGGGGATGGGCGGGGATTCTGCAGGTAATCAAACTTGACTCACAGCAAACTCTTGCCATGCCCAATGATTTGCACAATTCGCCATACAGACTAATGCACTGTAACCCCCACAAATGACAATGAAGAAAAACAATACAGGGTCATTTTTGGTACTAAATATTAGCAGCTTACCTAAAGTGCTAATATATATGCACCAGGGTTGCATCATTCCTGTGAATGACCTGATTGATGAGTTTGCATGCAGACTGAATAAGAAAAGCATTTTGGTTTAAAAAAAACAATATCCAAAACAAGCAAAATAATTACCAATGACAACTACATGTCTGATATGCCAATGATATGATAAAGTGAAATATTTTTCTGACCAGCTTCAAAAACAGAGCTGAACGTTGAATTCTTTTATTTCAATTTGACCTGACTTCAGTATGTCTTATGATGAAAAGCAGCTTTTCCCTATCATTAAATTACATTCAGATATGTTACATGCAAGACTCTGAGTGACAAGGGTTCTGCTTAAAGCCTTTGTGGAACCTGTGGATTATTCGAAATTATGAAAAGCCCATTTACACCAAAAATTTCTGAATTATACTCCGCTGACATCCTTTCATTAGATGTACTCTATATACAGACTATAAGGTGGGTTGGTTCTAAAGGTGCTACTTAGATAGTTTTTTCAGTATTGGCTCACTAACGTCCTCTGAAGGTGAAAAGAGGCATATGAAATTTTCAACCATGTTTAAAAACTGTTTTTCTTTTTTTAAAGTAGAGTTTAAAGGCTAGGGGCAGAAAACTGCTAGGACATTAAAAATCATCCAACATTCCATGTTGAAGGTCATGGCAAACACACAAACACACAGTATGGAGGAGGAGGAAGAGAAGAAATAAATGTGTCTAACATTCTTTCACCCTTCATGAACCTGCCTGCTTGGCTTTAACAACTGAACCGTCCCCATCAATTAGTCTAGATGCTGGACTTTCATTGAGATTAAGTGACTAATATCAGTGCTTGCTCAGAAGTAAGACACTTTTCACGTCTGCCCAACAATCTGATAAGTCAAAACATATGTGGTGATCCAAGGCAAAAAGCCTGCAAGGGGTCCTCTATGCAATGAAAAACAGGTGCTCTACTTTTTGGCCATGTAATACCCCATTTAGCCTCTGGAGCAAAGGTTATCCAGCTAATAGCTGCCTTGTGGTGCACTGGGAAGAGCTGTGCACATGGCTGAAGTAAACATCTGGGACAGATTGTACATACTTGCAACATATGCTTCAAGTTCAATTAAAATGAGGCCTTGGCATATTTATTAATCTTTTTCCCTCTACTCTCTCTCTTCTTCCTTCCCTTCTCCTATAAGCCCACACCATAAAAGAGGCCTCCTTTGACCCATCCTTTATACTTACTTACTCATATAATCTAAAACCGTACCACGGATCCAATGTAAAAGACAATTTTGTTAAGCCTTGAAATTGTATTTGTTCTGCACTTATGCAGGTTGGAGGGAGAGTAAAGGATAAAAAGAGAGAGAAAGTATGTGCCGGAATGAAAGGAAAAAAGGAAGGGGACGACAGAGGGACGGGTAGAAGGAGAGTGGGAGGGTAGAGACATGTAGGCGAAGAAAAAAGAAAAATGCCCCCTTTTCAACTTCCCTACAGCTCAAATGAAACAGTTGAAGGGAGCAATAGATCAAAATGTATGAAGCCAGAGTTGGTAAATTGTAGCCTTTGTGGTGGTCGTGCTATCCAGCATCCCAGCCCCGTGTGAGCACAGAGAGCAAGGCCCCTATGTAGCGTAATCTGTTTTGCACCAAATCTGTTGGCGGCTGCAGAAGCTGCTGCTGAGCCTCATTTAAATATGAAAGTCCAAAATGTATTTCATATAATCTATAATCTTTTCAAATGCCTGTATTTTTATTTTTCCACTGAGAGGAGGTAGGGAATGCAATGATGGAGGACAAATGTAAAGAAAGGGTACGTACAAGTATAAGTAAGTATTTAAAATAAAGGTTTATGGTTGCCTGGTTCCTATCTTGAGTCAGTGGCCACCTGTATGTTTCAGCCTTGGAAGTTCACAGCCGTGAGACTTTGTTCCTGCATCACTGTGGGAGGGAATGTAATGCAAACATATCTTTGTGTGCTCATCACCAGGCTGTCTACCTGGCTGACTGATTGCCAGACGTATTGGTGGGATGACTATTTGACCATCTGCAATATAGATGTGTTTTTTTTAACCCTTTCATTAGGTCTGCACTTTACAACTCCTGCAAAATGAGAGAGTTTGAAGCAAGGTTGCCGTTGCACCAGGAAATTCAGCATAGAGAGTAACCTAAGGCAAAAAAAAACTGAAGCAAAAGACTTCAACCCAGAGTTTTCCTCAAAGATTACCCAAACAGACGATACAATTTATACAGCTTAGCCTACAAAACTTGATATTACCAGAGTGTGGCTATATGGCTTGAAGTATCTCAAATAATAGCTCAAATAGTATTGGATTCCATTTTGTTCAGTCAAGGTAGTTTGTGGTTTTCACAGTAAAAAGCTTAAGTTATAATTTTGCATGTGTTCATCACGACTCGAGTCTTATCAGGCCTGAGCATCAAGCATAATTTTTTTCATTTGAAAAAAAAAAAAACCAAACAAACAACACAGTGTGTGGAGAAAGAGCTGTGCTATTTCCGTCCCCTTCCCCGAGTGGAACACTGACCTGGTGCAGTATCCTATCCATATCCAGTGGCATTTGTTTCAGTAGCTGTTCCTCCGGTGTAAACGAGCGGAGGCAGTAAAGCAGCCACCTGTTGTTACCTGATAGTGTCTGGACATGCCCAGATGCTGTTTTACTGGGACATAAAGGAGCAGTGAATGGACCTAAATAGCGAACTAAGCACTTTATATGGCTGCATGCTCTAATGTGAATTCGGCAGTGTTATATGATGGGGGAAATGAGAATAGGCTACCAAACTGCAGGAAAAGACCGAAAGAAGCCGCACTAAAGTTGAGGAACGTGCTGTGTGTACACCTACAAAGAAAACTTTTTAAAAGGTTAAAAGGTTGTACAATCTTAGTACACGTGTTTGTGCCTCAGGCAGTGAAAATAACTGAAAGGAGATGGAAGGGGAAGAGGGAGTCATTTCGTTCGTCTGTATGTGTTTCCAGTGTATGAAGCAACATCACATCCCATCCCGAGGCAGTGTATGTGCGCATGTGTGTGTGAGTGCATACGTTTGTGCATGCGTTCTTATGTGACTGCATCCCTGACACAAGACATAATTACCTTGTCATCTTTGTCAAAATCCTCATCTTCATCCTCCAGCAGGTCCTCCACTGCTTGCTGACAGACGCAACAGATGAGAAAAAGAGAAAAAAAGAGAAATAAAAAAGATATTTATGTAACAGCTATATTGCAGACACACATTAGATAACGTAGGGTTAACATAATCAGAACAGCTAAAGAGGCACACCAAAGCCGATTGGTTATGCTTATGTCTGGAAAAAGTTTGCTAATGAGCATGAAAAGCATGCAGATAGCCCAACTATTAGATTGGTGTGTACTTATATGTCACAACTCTCAGAATGATTCAGAACTCGAATTTAATTTTAGCAACATTCTGTTGTTAAAATATGTTGACACTTCCGGAAATGTAAGCGAATGTTCAGGCTTTGATTTTCAACGGGCTGAGGATTAAAGTCTATTCATCCACTCAAATCACACTTGCATTGCACAAAAGTATTCAAATTGTAAAACATTCAGCAGGCCAAGACAGCAGAACTCCTCTTCTGATCCTGGTCTCCTCTGACCTCTTTAACCTTTGTACTCATCTCCTCACTCTACCTTCAGCCCTACTGTTGCTGTACACTCATCTAGCCATCCTCTCGCAGGATGATACTCCATGAGAAAAGCCTGCAGCACAGAGAGCAAATCACAAAAAACAGCAACTATGTGCTTCACTGGTCCACAACCGATGAAACTGGAGCTGGTGTAGCTGTGAAACCCCAAGACACCATGAAACATACTGTGCGACGCAAGAGAAAAAATGACAGGGGCACAGTCATGCGCAGACAGGACCAGAAAGGCACATATGCATACACACTGAATACCCTAGTTTGTAGTTGTAGCTTTACCTGGTAAAAAATAGAATTTTTACACACTGAAAGATTATAGAAAAATGCAGTCACACAGCTCAGACCTCTATCTATATGCAAAAAGAAAGAAAACATGCAAATGTCTTGGCATATATTGTATGTAAAGAGCAGGTTCAACCACTGTGTTTAGTGGTAAAATACACAGCTCTTGAGTTGCGTGTCTGCGAACGTGTACAAGTTCACTTGTGAAGTTTGATGTCACTGAGGCGGAAACCACAGATCACTGCCGAATCTCTCACACGACTGTCTTTCTGACATGCGCACATCAAAAAGCCAGAAGGTCACACCAGTTGTTCGCAATTTACATAAACAAGCAACTGAATCATATCATAAGCCCTACAGCTGTCAAACTCAGCGTTCATCTGCCGTCGTTGTTGTGCTGCCTTACCAAAGCCCATCAAGAAAAAAAAAAAAACAAAACAACAAAAGAGACTTCCAGCTCCACCGTCACCACAACGCGCGAAACACCTCCAGAAACTAGTTTGGAGAAATCCAAAAATCATTACTTAACAAGACAATAGCTTTTGTCCTTTTGGTTTTTCATTTGAGAAAGGGGGGGGGGCGATGTGGCGTCTGACATAAGCCTCTTATGTAAATACAGTTTCCCACACAAACAAAGAGGAGTTCAGAACGGTAGAGTACAGGGTACAGTCAATAGTGTGTGTGTGTGTGTGTGTGTGTGTGTCTCTTCTATCAATAGCTCAGAGTCACTAGGGCAAAGTGTTCCATGTATGCATGGAACACCTTGTTTTAACTGTCTGTGTTGCAACTGGTTATTCCCAATTCACTGAGACTCCATCAGCATCTAGACCAAACAAGCTTGATTGCTCACAACGTCTTTACTGATACAGAATACATTTGCTACTACGTGTATATAAATACCAGAGTGGGGATTCTTGAGCTCAGCCGACAAAAAAGATATAGACTTGATAGTGTAATCACGGTGGCTCATGGTTCATGGTTCCTCCCAAATCCTTTCACCCATGCCAAAACACAAACATAATGGATTCCTCCACACAGAGGCTTTAGCAGGGCAGGCCTGGCACACACTTCAAACTTTAAACAAAGAGAATGAGCATAGAGAAGCATGACCTAGAGACAGAGGGAATGATAGAGTCGTTTGTCTCCCCCTGCTTTCTCTCCTCTATCGCCGCTGGTTAGAGAGAGAAGTCGTGTTTCCTGCGATGAGACACAGTGTAAAATTAATAAATAAAAAGACATGGAACATGTCATCTGCCCTGAAGATTGCCACGGCTAAATGTGTGCACTGAAGCTACTGTCTCAGTAAGGGAGGATATAAATTACCTCAGTGCAGGCGCTGAATTCCAAACATCTTTCTCTCCCTCTATCTCTCGCTCTATTTGTCTCATTCTTTCTCTTTCTAAGACCTGGTTGGTGTATGATATCATTTGTCTGCTTATCCTCCCATTATCATGTTGTTTGAATTACTATCATTACAGCACGACTGCATCAGAGCTTTCCTGTTGACAGGATTGTGT
This sequence comes from Mola mola, assembly GCA_001698575.1. Taxonomy (NCBI): domain Eukaryota; kingdom Metazoa; phylum Chordata; class Actinopteri; order Tetraodontiformes; family Molidae; genus Mola; species Mola mola. The sequence continues at coordinate 1,463,354 of KV751368.1, read as the reverse complement.
AGAGCTCACACTCCCTGCAGAGCTGCTCCAGTCAATTCAGTATCTACTGAGGTGGGGATTAACATATTCAGACCTATTCAAATGATACAGGGATGATGCGGGCTACTCTTACAGATTACTCTGTGCCCCGTAAATACATACAAAGGTGGTGATAATATAAAATACATACAAAGAATAGATTTAAGCACATGACATTGAGAGTTCAAATGGCTGTGAAAGTAACAATACGTGTTTAAGCCACTTAGTGTGGTTTGCAAGAATCACTTCGGTTTTAATAACATTGACCGAAGGATTAATTGCTATGAATTAAAATGAGGTGTTTTTCAGGTTTTATCGCCTGTGTCAATACAGCAAGCAAACAGAAATTACAGAGGTGATGTGTAGTAAAATTCCACCTGTTATGGCGTCTAAAATTCTTTTGCAAATCATCGTACGGCTATTGCTTTACTCAATTTACTGTCTGACTCTTCTTCTTCTTCTTCTTCTTCTTCTTCTAAAACTGTGACACTCTAAGTTGAGGTGCATTGTGCGAGCTAAAATCCTAAAAAAAAAAAAGAGGAATGAAAGATAGTCCAGAGGGTTTCTAATGTGTTTCTGATGCAAGTGAAAGTTTTAAGCGTGATAAAAGGGAATATCGTGCACAGGGAGATTCTTGCACGTTGTCAACAGAGCAGAACAGTTCTGGGGTTATCAGGGATTATTACTGTGACCTTCCTGTAACGGGACAGTGGACTCGTGGCTCTGTAGTGTTATGTTCATGGAGATAGTAAAGGTAGTAAAGGTGAAGCCCTTAGAGTAAAGCTGTAATATGCAACAAAGTTGACTGATTAGTCTCATTCTCTGGTCATGAAAGAGCACACTTATAGGTTACTTGGATCTTCAGACATGGACTCTTTATGTTGGTAGCTGGCCTGAGCTACTGACTACTACTACTTTAATATAAACTTGTCCAATCTTGATTTATGTCCAGTTGTAAAAGTTGTAAAGTTGTACAAACGGCCCTAACATGAAAAAAAGCTAACGCTGATGTAGGGAGGATTAGAACTTCAAGTCACCACAGTGACATAAAGTAAAAAAAGAACAGATAATAATCCTGGATTAGAAATGTGCAAAATATATTACAATCATTCAATCCAAAAAAATAACAAAATGCTAAATAATTAACTGCATGTACGTATCCAAAGTTAGCTAGACTGAAAACAGTACAATTGAAGTTGGTAAGACAGGAACAAAAAAGTAATACTTTGATTGGATATTACTTTCATGTCAATAAAATGTGGACACACACACTCGAAACAGAAAAGTGGAAATCTTCGTTCTGAGGTAGCCACGTTATTTCCACCCCTCCCCCACTCTCTCCCCTCCTCATTTTCCCAATCACATCCGCAGGGGGAGTTGATGGTGAGGCAGACATCACAGAGAACATGAAGATATACTTATTCCCCTTCTTTTTTCTCCCATTTCATCTATTCCTCCCTCCCTCCACCCCCATGCTGCTCTTCCTCTCTGATACGTGAGGGGGTTTTAACCTCTCCAGCTGCTGAGGTTTGGCCGACTGGCTGGTTAGGGGCTCTCAAGGCCCTACTTGGTATTCACTGTCCATGAGTGTATGTGTATGTGTTTGTGCGTGTGCATATTGCCTACGCCACAGTTTCTGCAGATTGGGGGAGGGCTGAGCGTCTGAAAAGGGCTGCTGGCTGAGCCCAGCTGACCCACGCAGGCCCTTCGCAAGCTGTCAGAGCTGTGGCCCTCAGAGGGGGGCCCTTCCATCTGCACTGCCTCAGCCAGGGCTCACGCAGCAGGAGGCTGGATAGGGTTGAGGCTGGGGTGCAACCAGAGCTGGAGGCTGAGGGCGGGAGTGAGAAAGGTGGCTCCATATTCATGAAAGCAACACCGAATCTCTGAGAATCGGCAGCGTTTGAGTTGAGGGATGATGATGAAAAGATCATCATCATCACAATGTAGTCAGAGATGCAGCAGCTATCAAGAGGAAATCACGGCTTCACATGCTCCTCTGGCGTTGTTGAGCTAGTTAATAAATACAGTCAATTTAGTGATGAGACATTTGTCCTTCTCAGATACATGATATGACATGTGTCTTACTGTTTTTTCATACTCAGTTGTGGAAATAATTTGGCACACATAGCATTTGATGCGTAATCTATTGCACACAAACAGCCACATCTGTAGCTCAAGGTTTAACCTTTGGGTATACTGTTTTAGACACAACAACAGCAAGCGCTGCAGCAGACACCCTGAGCATTGCTAACAATACTGACATTGTTAGCAAAGAGCACAGACAGTTAGAAAGGTTCAGTGTGATGAAGGGAGTTAGACAAATGGAGAGAAAGGAAGAGAAAGAGAGACAACATGATGAAAAGGGAGGCTGGGAG
>KV751368.1:1430770-1445189 GCA_001698575.1 Mola mola | reverse complement strand
TGGAGGGTGGGGGGACAAAAAAAAATCAGGGGAGGAGAATCAAAAAGCAAAACAAAGACTTACAGCATTAAAAATCACGTCTATTTCAAGAAAGATGACCCCTTTTGTTGGCCCTGTCAGCTCCTTGCTTTTCAAAACGTAGGCTTTGCGTTCTCCATTTTGGATCTGTGGGAGAGAGACATGACAGGCGTCTGTCTGGCAATACCCGGCTGAATCGGCTCCCCGGGCCACCTTTGAACCCCAGCTGCTGGCGCTGACAGGGAACCCAAAACAACTGTGGCAACTCTGACAAGTACCTGTTCATTACCCAGTGCAGCTCAGCTCTGTCAAACAGAAATTAACTATCCTGGGGAATAATACTGTACAGCAGAGCATAGATATATTAGACACACAATTCTTTCAAGGCCATCTATATTTTTTCAAACATACGACACTTTTCTGTATCTTTTTTCCTCTAAATTGAATCGTTCCATCCCTCAATCAGTGTCATTTTTATATAAACTCTCATCCCATCCCTTTCTTCTCACCTATCAATCTCTTGTTTTCTCAGCCATTTATCCTCCTTCCTGTCATCTCCTTCTCTTTGTGAAATAATAAGTCTCCTCTGTGTAGCTACAAAAATAACCTCGGCTTTTTATATCTCTACCACACGTTTTCATTCTTTCTCTTCCTCTATGTTCCTCTATCTCCTTTATCCCCTGAGGAAAAGAAACACGCACACAGAAATCTGCCTTTGACTCACGTTTAGTAAAGGAATCGCCACTTTCCCCAGGAAGTCTGCGCTCCTGTCTCGGTCCTCGTCGTAAACAGTGACCTCGAGTACCGAGTGGATGTCCTTCACGTTACTGGACGACACATGAAGACAACACCCAAGGCATAGCGTAAATACTGAAATATGGGCTTCAAACTGGATTAGTTTGATAGCTATCACACCCACCACAAGCAGCTTTAAATATTAAAAACACAGGCAAGTTTAAAATGTTATATGAAGCATAACTAAAGACCTACATTCGAATCCCCTGAATTACAGTTATATAAATGTTGAAAAATCAGCATTAGCATGTCTTATAAGTTATTGCACTACATTACAGCGTGAGAAAAGTAGAACTACAGTTTGAAGCTCAAACGTGTCATCTTCCGAAAACTAGGCTAGAAAGAAAGATAACTGATGTTATGTATAGAAAGGAGGCTATGAGAAAGACACGCACTCAAAGAAAGACTAAATTAATATGTCCCATCGCTGGGGATTCTCAAGTTTGTACTCCGGAATGAAATAGTATTTTATATGTGTATGTATAGGAATATAAACGTTAATATACTCGTGTCGAATACATTTTACACTATAAACTGTGACAAACAATTGATTATGATCAGAGCTATCAGTTCAAAAAATGAATTTATATTCTTATTGTGACCGTTACTATACAGCATACTCTACTACATAAGGAGTATTTAAATAAAGGACAAATGTGGTTTAAAAAACATCTATTTTAATTACTGCAGTGAAACAAATCGTGTGTGTCTAACATCGCCTCTCAGCCACTCACAAAGTGAAGACCTTGTTCCACTCTGGGTTGAGGTTTTTGTAGACCGTGTGCGTCTGCAGCCGATCATTACTCAGCTCCACAACACAAAATGGGTCACTCTTGCCTGAAAAGCAACAAAAAAAAAAAAAGCACACAAACGACCCTCTAAGTGGAAACAGACAAAAAAATACAGCTCATACACAATACATTTTTGTTGGCTCGGTTTCAAGGAAAGCAAGAATCTTAAATAATGCCAGCAGCTCCTGTCTGTCTTCAATCCCTCATATTGTTAAGACAGATATTATAGCATCGTCCCCTTATACCACATGACAGCTCCAATACCATGGACTTATCGGAACGGTAATAATAATATGATGCTTTCATTTTAAGCCCCAATGCAGTAGATATCATAAAACAGTATATCAGTGGGACTGCTGCAAGCCGTTTCTATTAACATCCTGGGAACATGGACAAGTGGAAGATAAGCTCCAGGACAACTATGCCCTGGGCAGTCACAACGAGGGGGTGGGAGGGTGAAAAAAAGACTTGGTGAATGCATGGTGCTGAGGAGGCAGAGGGCGATGAAGGGCCAGCGAAGTTCAAAGTAGAAGATAAAGAGTGAGCGGAGCAGGGGTGTGAGAAACACAGCATGTTCATGATTAGTGATTCAAAGTGAGGAGCGAGATAGGACGGGAAAAACTATGGTGAAAGAACGGGAGAAAGCAAGAGAGACATTAGGATTATTTGATAAAAGAATGACAGAGTTCCTCATCATCTTTACTACTTAGTTCAATGACTGAAATGTAAATTAATAAAAACAGTTAAAGCCTTTAGCTCCTCTGCTTGAGTTTTATACACTGGCAGTGACACTAGTTTCATCAGTGCAACACAAGTAACATTTTGCAGAAATGAAAAATGTTTTCAAAAAATTAAAACATTAAAGTATTTTTTAAATGTTCAGAATACATCCATAAGAAACATTTTCAAGCATCACATACAAAATTATTTACGCAGTCTTTTGTTGCCAAAATTGCCAAAACTTTAATACACTGTGTGAGAATTTAAAAAAAAAAAAAAAACATGATAAAACTTTCTATGTGGTTCACTATAAATCAAATTCATTGATGTTAATTCATGTGGACAAAACTTTCAATTCAAAATTTACTACAATGATGTAACTGGGTAGAGAGAGACCAAGAGGATAAATTGAATATATTCACACTCATTCCCTCCTCCTGAGAATACACGCTGTACTATAATAATCAAACCCAGTAATGTCCTATATATTTCCTATTTGTTTACTAACATCTCGCATTTCAATTTCTTTGTAAACAAAAAGAAGTGCAGGCAGCTCCCCATGCCTACCAGCCTACCTCCCATTGTTTGCCTTAAAAGAGGAACTAAAAATAACAAAACTCCTAATTCTGGCTTTGATCATGATTTTTTTATTAAAACTGTTGGGAGCCACTGCGCTGTTTATTCAAGCTTATCACTTGAGAAGGCTGGGTCAGGAAGTTAAAACGAATATGTCCCCAACTAATTCTCATGGAAAACACACAGAGTAGCCGAGAAAATTAGGAAAGCAGCAATGTTGCATAATCGGACCCAATAAAGTTGGAATTGAGTTCAAAGCCCCCTGACGCATTTGTGTATGCGTTTGCGTGTGTGTCCATTGGAGAATTGTGTGCTTGAGTGTCATTGATCGCTGTGATTTTCTTCAAATGTTGTGACAAGGGCAGGACATTTAGTGGGAGTGCAAAGTAAATGTCATTGTGATCGATGCTGAGCTGTAGGTGTTGCCTTTCATATTTGTTTGTGGTGCTATTGATGCAGCGTGTTTGAAGTGGATATTGGCAGCATGACTCCTGCGATAGGAAACAAGGTGCATTAAAATGGACAAGAAGACAATGGATTCAACAGCCTCTTTCTCAGTGTGTCTTTGCACATACATTGCTGCTCATGTAATGGCACGCGTATGAACGCGTGTTCTTTCTTGGACCCGCTGATTATAATGAACGCCTCAAAATGTTTTTTAAAACTATAAAAATAATATTCTGCCAGCAGATTTTAAATATTCAAAATCATCCCGGAGCATAAATGATCATTTAAATTAACTGCAATCACCCAAATTAGGAGATGGAAATTATTTCTGCACAACCTCTTCCCTCCCCCATTTTCTCTGTAATATTCTGTTTTTAATGACATGTGTTGCTGCAGAGAGCCAGTTGTCATTGGTGATGAACTTTCACCTTATTGGCCGCCAGCACTGGAGGCGGCTGTCTTAACCAATTACACGCTCAGGCTTGAGCGCAACTCGAAGATCATCCAGGTAATGTCCAAGTAAAGCTCCTCCCCGCTCTGGATCCCATCTGTGGCGGTGTGCGGCGCAGAGCGGGCTCCAACTCATTTCAGGGTGCCCCAAGATAAGAGCGGAGGATGGATACAGTACAGAGACGAGGGAGCGGGCTGTAATTGCCTGGCAGAAGGCTTAAAATTAGCAAGTGGTTTTGGTGCAGAGGAAACACGTGCTCTCATGCCTAAATACAGTTAACTATGATTCAGACTGTAAAATGTAAATCATCTGTTTTTGTTGCATTTATTCTTATTTCTTCATCACTTTTCATAGCTATACGGAATAACCTAAGGTATTCCTCCATGTGTCAGCTGATGCAGTGGAAAATCCACACGTTACCTGCAGGTTTATTTTTGATATTAACAAGAAATTGTACACACGTATTGGTACTGCCACTAAAGGTGCGTGTGTGCATGCATGTGTGTGTGTAACTATTGAAATGTTCTTACAGTATAGCATCCACTCAGAGGAACAAGGGCCAGCGGGAAAAAAGGGATTGTTGGTTTTAGAGACTATTTTCAGTTATCCTACTCGGACTGGAGAGGAGCTACTTCACAAAAACACTTCAATTAGAGAGAGAGCTGGCCAGAGAGGACAGAGAGCGAGGAGGAGGAGGAGGGGAAAGACAGGAAAGGAGACAGGCAGCCTGAATGGGAGAGAGAGGGTGAACTCTCTCTTTCTCTCTCTGACCTTCTTGCTCTCTCCCTCTCTGTCTGTTTGTCTGTCCGTCTGATTCTCTCTCACCTTGCTCCTGACCCTCTCTTGGTCTGGGCTGTTCAAATAGGGTGTTCATGTGGTGAGGGCTCTTATGTAGCTCTTACCGAGCTATTGTTTCTGCCAGTGACACACAATCACACACACACACACACACACACACACACACACACACAAAAACACACACTCAAACCCTCCAGAAACAACTGTTTAGCTTTCTGCCACGCTATTGGTTGATTTACTCTATCCATCTTTATACACTAGCTACTTCACCTAAATTCTAATTGTATGTTAATGTTTAAAAAGTATTATATTACTGTGCCAAATTTTATGATCTAAAAAACAAAGCCATAAAAGATTCCCAAATCTCAACCGGTCTTTCCTATTAGTCTGTGTTTAGTCTTTAGATTCCTGTATTTGAAAAAAAAAAAAATTGAGTCCGTGGCAATAACTTTAAATCATCACAGGCTGTAAAGAAAAACTATAGACAACAGATATTAAATGTCCACAGTTTTACTCTTTTGTTTTATTTCGGAAGCAGCCACGAAGCCAAGGCTGAATGATGAGCTCTACAACGAGGTCACGGTACGAATTTGTGCCCCACGTGAAATACAAGAACCAGAGAGCCATTAGCCCTGCTCTACGGCTGCTCCCGTCGCTCCACGCAATAACCCAGATCAACCAGCTCCGCTCTGTATTGGCTAATGGGCCTGTGCCTCTTGGAGTAAAACTCTGGAGTGTCTCTCTCTTTCTCACATATGCATGCGCACACAGACACTTCCTTCTCTGCCTACCAGATAATACAGAGTGAAAAACTGGGCTTGTCCACTGCAGACCTAATTAAAAGTAAGAATTAATGGAGAATATAGGATTCAGAGAGCGTGAGCAGAGAAACAGCAGGAGGAGGGTGAGAGATTTGTTGGTTCAAACGTGTACCTTTTCTCTATTATTCAAATGAGCAGCCTGCATCTTTTCTAAAAGCGCAGAGACAAATTTAGTGTCCGGCATAAACTACACTTTATGTCTCTCTGAGGATTCTCACACGGGATCATCCCTTACAACAAAATTACACCCTGACTTTATCTATGCTTGGATTTATGGCAGGTCACTGGCGGAGGAAAACGTGTCACAGAAATTGTTCAGCGTCTGCATGCTCAAGTCAAGGTTATATAAGCTAAGGAAAAAAGAAACCTCTTTAACTTGAAAGCCTATTTATCAGATTATTTTAAATGTATGACTATATGAGCATAAGCAAGAGAGTGAAAAAAATATGAGCCTGGAGTTTGACCACAGCACAGGTCACTGCCCTGCTCTTTGGGCTGAAAGTCATCGTCTTACCTGTGACGTCTGCTGCCATCAGTCCCTCCGCCCTGATGACCTTCACCTGCACCACACCGACATCCTTCAGGTTGTGGAGGGACCGCCACACGCTCTGAAACGTTACAGGAACGGGTTAAAGGGTCAAAGAGAGACGCAAATTAGCACAGAAGAGAAAGTCAGGTCAATAGCCTGACATTTCATTAAGAGAAGAGAGGGTACAATATGTCCTTTAACAGCCCTTATTTGAAAATCTACTGTAGAGCTGGCATTTGTAGTCGAGTCTAACAGAGGACAAATGGCCAAATTTAATTTCATTTAATGGCTGTGCCTTCCTGTTTGAAATGTTCCCTTACATTGCACTTTTTAGATATAATGGGACTTCACTGATTTTGGTTAAGGCAATGAGCCATCCAGGAATTTACAGAGAATTCAGTTCTTAAAAAGTAAATACACTGTTCACTGTTAGAGTTACAGGGAGGACTTTTGTGGTTTTCCATTAACCTTTACCCGCAAAATGAATAAGTTAGTCACTTAGTAAGCTATGAATTTCCCACTGTGTCTTACTGAAAAGTACTGATTCTCATAAGGTTTTGTACTATGACAAGGAGAGGAGTGTAAGTTTGTAATAGTTGTGGCAGAACGTGTTGCTGACCGAAATGTGTTTCATTCACTCTCTTCATCCCTGACATGAGCAAAATGCAAGAGTTTGAATGTAATTGGAAACAATTTTGATGTATGGATGGATGGATTATTGTATTGTATGAAGGATTGTTTTGTTTTTTTTTAACCTAATCTTCAATTAACACCATGAATTGAACCAAATGACGCTGTAATAAAATATCTGTTAATGGTGTGCGATTATTAGAATAGGTATCAGTACAAAAAAAGACAAAAGTTAGATATATACATAACAAAACAAAAAAAAAAGCTCCTACAACAACCACAATTCTATACACTGCATAAGAAAATAAGATAAATAAGGATAAGAATAAGAAAAGGAAAAAATGTGCAAGAAGTAACAGCATGGTGTGCATCTTTTTTGTAGTGATGTGTCTGCAACTGTGCTTATTAGAGAGACAGAGCGAGTATTAGGCTGATAATATAATAACAAAGAATCATAACTGCGCGATATCCTAGTTATGTAGCAAACAAACACACACAGACACACTGACCTCCACACACTTTTCAGTTTACACAACATATAACACTAAAATAAACAACCAAGCAACTCCAACAGAAAGTCAACCTTTCTCATACATACAAACTATTGTCCACTGTTTTATATTTCTTTCTCTCAGCTTCACAAATCCAAACAAAAAAAACCTTTACCAAAAAAAAGTCAAGAGGTGTCACAAACGTCTTAATAACTGAGAGAATTAATGCTGAGCGTGTAAAAAGTGAAGTGAGACCTGTGGAGAGCAACAGCTACACCATGAGGCTTAGATGCACACACACACACACACACACACACACACACACACACACACACACGCACACACAAAATCATAAACCTACTTCTGTTCACACCCAAATACTCAGGTATAAACACACGCAAAGAAAACCTACACTGAGGCCGAAATGAGTAGCATGTCAGCAGAGTGGAAATGCACTTCACTTCAATTTATTTCTCTCACTCTGGCAATAACCCCTTCCATCCCCACAGGAGTAATTATAATTTAAATTTCAGAGTCCGGGCCAGGTTACAGACTTAATTCATTATTACCAACTCTGTCAGACTCTGCCTGTTTCCAGCGATATCATTGTCCAAAAGCTCTCTAAAGGAGATGAGAGGGGAGAGTGTGCGAAAGAAAGAGAGGGGGAAAGAGAGCATGTAAAAGAGCGAGAGCGGGGACTCTCCATTTTAAGGCACGATTCCTCTGAAGATACAGCAGCTTGTTGTGATTATTGGGGAGCAGTTCAGAGGAGAGATGCTGGAAGAAAACGAGTCAGAAAACGAGAGAGGAAGAGACAAGGGTAAATTAATGGCTGAATAGTTTGCGTTCGACAGTAGAACACACCATGGCGCTGATCATCTAGCCACAAATCAACAAAATACTTTTTTAATACTGAGCAAATACAGGGGAGCCATTTAATTGCTTCGTCCAATTGATCCGCACAAAGAAAGGGTATTATGCAAACTCATCTCTGATCGTGGCCAATGACTGCAGACACCCCAGTCATTTTTTTACAGTCCCACATTTATTTATTGATTATTCAGTTAAATTGTTAGATTTATGTACTTTAAAACTAATGTTCTATTTAAGTTACCCACTTTCTTTTTACTTTTTACTCCATTTATTATTGTGTCAATTTTTTTAAAGGGGATGATTGATGTGTTATTGGGCAGTTTATATCTACTATCAGCTATTTACTGCTACAATCTAGTGTATCATAAAAAATATGTGGTCTGGTGTATGAAAAAAAAAAATTGCATAACATGGCATATTGACTTATTATTCAATTAGACATCTACCATCCTGCATCGGGATTTCTTCAATGCAGACTGTTTGATTCTGATGCAAATCAAATTGTTTTCAATTTTAACTTTTTATGCATCTAGACAAAAAAAGTATTGTGGAATTAAAACCCACACAAATAAAAGTTTCCAAATATATAGTACCACAGCAGTATTTTCCATATTGATACAGATACACAAATGACACAAGGTCCCAACAAAGAAAATGAATTACTCAAATACGTCTTTAATGTATGGATGCAGAGATATTTCTTCACACCAACAACCCATTATCCTCATTCCATCCCTTCCTCCCACCATACAGGCTCCCTGAGGGGGACATTTATGGCTCAGCCTCAGTCCCGTGATTGGTGGAGAGAACACACACATCCTCCACAAAGATTCAAATCCTCAACAGAAAGATAGATAGCAAAAGATGATCTAGACAGACAGACAGGTAGAGCGAGATACCAAGAAAGGCCAGGACCGACCCCCACTCCCTCATTTACGTCTCCCTACACCCCCATCAGCATGCGGGTTGAATGATGGGGGATAAGGAGCAGGTGAAGCTGAGGGATGAAGAGAAGAGAGAAGGGACAAATGGAAGGAGAAGTTTGGCTTTCAGAAAAACAAACCCCCACCCGGTCTGTGATTGACATCTTGTCACTGTGACATCTTCCTCCCGTCTCTGTCACACTCAACCGATAAATGAATCAGCCCCGGCACAAGCTTATGGCTCACTGTCATCTTTGCATCGTGCCACCTTTCATCAGCGCCCGGTAAAGCATTTGACACACAGACGCACACAAAGCAACTGCCCAGCAGCCATGCGGTTCAAGGGACATTTGATCAGCTAACTGACTGTGAAATGTGAAATTCTCCAACACAAACTCTGTGCTAACAACCTCCTCTTTCTCCAATTCCCACTCGTAATCATCACGTAGGGACTACTGTCTGTCAAGATCCACCCTAACCCTCACAACATGCCATACTGCAGCGCCTCATCTCACTTCCTGTTCTGTCCTTTCCCCTTTACCTTAGAGCAGTGCACTAGAGTGGGTGGGAGAGGTACTGCAGTTGTGTGTGTGTGTGTGTGTGTATGCATGCAGGGGTGAAGTGAAGTGCCACCACTTCAGCAGAGGTCACCATGTCCTCTTTCTCTCATCCACCAATCTTGCGGCCACCTTAGGCCCATTAAGAGCCATTAGTGTGTGTGTTCCTTTGCCGTCATAATGCATAAATCTCTTCCTCTCCTTTTCCCTCTCTCTCTCTGTCCCTCTCTACTTCTGGGAAATAGTAATTAGGGATGAAGTAAAGGTTACAGTGAGCAATGGTACATCTAAAGTAGTTGTCACTAAGTGTATTGCACCATGTTGCATAGAGCTCTGCCGTCAGCTGCACCAAAAAGTAGTTTGCAGTAGAAATTCTTATGTACTCATTCACAAGCATATATGCAGTAAATGCAAGACTACAGACACTTTCACAAGCCTGGCAGACAAACACACAAAGCCATCACAATGCAGAACAGCTAGAATGAGAGGGACATTAATGAGCTCTGCACTAGCATCAGATCCCAGCACTCAGGCGCATATTATCCGCTTTCTCCAATGGCCACAGATTCGGATGAGGAAAAATACACCTGCCAAATACAGCGCAGTGACCTCGTTGTGACCACGTTAAATGCGTGTGTGTGCACGTGTGTGCAAGTGTGTGTCTGTGTTTTCTGGGGTTTAAAAATCAGTGTTGGTATTTTTGGAGATTCGGGTTATTAACCTGAACGTGCAGGCATATACAGTATGTGAGAGTCTTTATACAGTATCTGCATACTGCAAACCACTGTGACACAATGCCTTAAATTAGTCTTGTGTTTTTATGATGGGCAGGTCGGGCCAGGCTGATGACCGCTGGGACGAGAAAAGGATTTACATTGTCTTCTTTTCCTAGTTCTCGTCATTTGTAAAGGTATCTGCTCTTTAAACCAGTGATGATGACAGTGTGGTAATTCTTTTGCTCTGCCAATGATGATCCGTGCAGGCTTTTGCCGGACGGCTGATTTCCAATTGATAATACCAGTCAGAAAAATCTTCCCAAGGACAATAATATACACCTACACACACACGCACACACACGCACGCATTGGGCAGATTAGTGGGCTTTGTGTAGCAATGTTATGTATTAGTGGTGGTACTTGGTCTTATCAGCACTCTTTGATAAGGTACATCTTTATTAAATTCTCCAACTGAAAGACGGTAAGTCAGGGGAAAAAGAATATGTTAATAGGTAGAGAACGTTCAAGTCTTTAAACCAACCTCACTGTGCCCCGCCATCTGCAACCCCCCACCTTCCTCAACCCTCTATCTCGCCATCCCTTCATCTATTGGGAGGGCCACAGTGGCGGCAGACAAAAAGTCGCGGCTGCCAGGAGAGCAAGAGATTGTTGAGGCGCAATTTCCAGAGAAGGTGACATGAAAAGAGGTAGGCAAAGGAAGGAAAATGTCTCGCCTTCAGCCCAGCAGAAAAACGGGGTCTGCAGGAGTTGTGAGAGATGTGAAATAGCTTTTTCTTTTCATCTTACATGCCATCCTTCCCCTTTGCAACCCTCATCCTGTACCTCTAACCCCCTATAACACACACACACACACACACACAAATACACAAGAGCTTCACTTTCTGTCTGTGAGGAGAGGCACAGCATAGCATGTGTTTCTGTCTAAGTCCTAGAGCTCCCCCCTCTGCTCTTAAGAGGGTGCTACAGCACGGAGCACAGTGGCCAACCTCCTGTGGCAGGCCAATAAGGAACTCCCCTTGTTATGTGGGTCACGGCACCTGTGTTCAGCCTCCTGGAGCCTCAGCGCTGGTGCCAATGTGCGAACCAGCTGTGATATATTGTTAACTGAAATCAGAATCCATCCTATAATCTCACAAACACAAAAACACAGACTACTTCTTACTGTACAGTATGTGAAGACACACGACAATAAAAGCACACGTAACTAAGATGCGGGGCCAGAAAACCCCCCTAGTGACACTGACAAGCAGTGGCAAAACAGTGGCATGACAGTGACACTTTTCTGGAATTTTTCATTCATAAAGTGCAACACATCTTATTTTGCTCAACCCTTGTTTAAGCAGTTAAATATTTAAAACAATTTCACTTCACCATAATGTCCCCTTGTATTCCTCTACACAACCACCCCAAACAATAAAAGTTGGGTATTAAGTGATTTTTCTTCATCCGTCATAATAGCAAAATAAAGGAAAAAAAAGTGAAAAGGAACATGTTTTAATTCTATTCAGAAGTTTATTTTCACTAATAAAGTGGAAAGCTTATGGCATGTTAGAGCATCCTAGCTGATATGCACTTATGTGAAGTTTACATTCCAACATTTCACTTAACATAAAATAAATCCACTTCTACTGATACCACACAAATACTAGCCAAATTATTACAAACAGTATTTTTTTCATTTTTATTTAGAAACAGGGGAACCCATAACTTCCCCTTGGGAATGTACTTATTCAACAAAAATCAAAGCAAATTCTCACAAAAAACATCCTAAAACAGGTATACGGCTGCTGACCTGTCATGAAAGGGAATCAGAAAATTCCCCACCACCCCAGTGACACAAAGTGACAGAAAGGTTTCACTGCCATGTCACTTTTCGCCAGAGTTGCCACAGAGTTCGACTGCTTGTCAGTGCCAGTCGGGGGATCCTGGCATCTGTCTAACTAAGTGGTGCTCATGGGAAAAGGTCCTCCTAAAACTCCCTTTTAAATGCAATGATGAAACAAAGCTTGTATTTTCTGCCATTAAGTCTCAAATTAAACTAAAAGCATTAAGTGGGCAAATATCTGAAACACTTTCTATTAAAACATGACTGAAAGAAAGTATGTTTACAGCAACACACCTGATGATGGGTAGAGAACTGTTCGATGCCAAGGTTGTCAGTGAATAAGACCTATTGAAGGTGTGTGAGTGCCTCTTTGCAGCGAGGAGTGAGCATGACAGGGTGTGAAGGGGTTAACTAAGCTAAGACAATGACATGAAATTATCGTCTTGAGTGGAAGGCCTCTGGAACACATGGGGCCCCCAGCATTCTCTTTCTCCGTGTGTCTCTCTGTCTCTCTCACATTCTCCAATATTGAGTTCAAATCAATGATGACTGGCTAATAAGCATAGACACACGAACAAATGAGCCTGCCTGCATAAATCATAAATGCAAAACACACAAAACACTGCAGGATGCTGATGGAAATACCACACAAAGCTGATGGCACAGATAAGAAACCACACAGCAATGTGAGAATTCTTCATTTACAAACAGTTTAAAAAGCTACAAAGACTAGAGATTACTTCAAATCTCACTTTTCTTGATGAATAAGAACATTTCTTCATAAATTTTGACTTTATAACAATCAGAGGTCTGATGGTAAATGTGTGATGGAGTTGTTTGACATCAGTACCTTAGACACACCAACATGTGTCACTCAGTCATCTACTTTGGCATTCTAATTGTGAATGTTTTGTTTTTATTTTCCATATTCTAACAATATTTTGTCCCCAAGAGAGTATTCAACAACACAGCAGTGCCACAAAAACGACCCAAACCTATAATGTTTAGGTCTTACTGTTGAGATTGCACACATTGTGCACTTAACTCACAAAAGCATTCACACAAAACAATCTAAATAACACCAACTCACGTATCTCTGCATGATCTGGTGTCTCTCATGTGGGTCATCCAGCATGTTGACCGAAAGGTCTGAGATGGAGACAGCAGCTGAAGCGGTGAGCGTCACCAGCAGCACAAGCACACCTTCA
This sequence comes from Mola mola, assembly GCA_001698575.1. Lineage (NCBI taxonomy): Eukaryota > Metazoa > Chordata > Actinopteri > Tetraodontiformes > Molidae > Mola > Mola mola. The sequence continues at coordinate 1,431,999 of KV751368.1, read as the reverse complement.
CCCTCTTCCAATGCAAGGTCCACCTTATGTGTTTGTTCTTTACTGAGAAGCGACAGGTCAATGGTGCACCTACACAGCGCAAACACACACCAACAAAATAAAATAGACAAAAAAGAATCACACAGTTAGAGAGCTTAACATTTTGTGAAGAGGCTAAGTGTGCTGAAAACACAGGCTCGTAGTAAAAGAGGAAGCTAAGCAAAACTACACAGGGCAATAAGACCCAGACTTAAAGAAATGCTAGACCAGCCATTTTTGGAGCTGGAGTCTGCAGAAAAGCTCACTATAAAGCAAACTTTCTCACAGAACATATATAAATAGAGACTTTACCTTGAAAGAGGCCCCCAAGTCCCCTGTAGAAATAAAGTGGCTACTCTACTCATCATCTCATCCCCAGACTTTAAAAAACGTTGCATGATACACAGGTTCATATTAAGAATAGTCTAGTCAATAATAGTCTAACGTTATACACATAGCAACTGCCATGCGTATAACATTTAATCGACTGCAGATAACTCAGCCAAAACCATACAATTAAAACCTCTCAGTAGGCAATTGACCGTATCGGAATTGATTTTCTGGCACACCCTTAACCTTTCTTCAGTTAATATTGGGGCAAGCCAGAGGCAATTACTGCACTTGGGTCAAAGAGTTCAAAGCATTGACTTCCAAGAATCCGAGATATTGAAAGACTGGGAGAACCATTCCACGGGAAATAACCAATTTCAATAAGGAAATCTGGTGTTGTGCAACCTTTTTCTGCAGGCACGCCAAGTCAAAAATATGTAGACTGTTGACAAACTACGCCAGTTCTACCTTAACGGTCCGAGTGAGATAGCTACGTATCCAGAAAAACTGTTGCAGATCGCTGTACCTTCCCAAGAAGTCATCTTTCTTGCCAGCATCTTTGTCCCAGACTGTAATGTCTACAAAGCCTCCTTGCTCATCATATAGGTGGAAGTCAAACTGCTCTCTCCACTGGGGGTTCAATGTTTTAGAAATTGTCTATAATAAATAACAGAAGGAAATACATGTATCTTAATTCTTTATATGAAAAACATATGTGTCATACAATGTAGATAAATAAGAACAGTTCATAGACTATGTAACTGCCACAGCTCTACAAAACAGTAAAAAAATGACTTAATTCAATGGACATACATGAAATCTTCCTGCTATACTTCCCAATAAAATCAAATCACTATAAATATACAGTAATTTAATTTGAT
>KV751368.1:1404785-1429806 GCA_001698575.1 Mola mola | reverse complement strand
ATGTACTGCAGCTGTAGCTTACAGTCCGGGCAACGATGTATATGCCATTGCATCAGTCTGGAGCTTTTTGCAGAAAGCCTTCAAATAATAAAATTATGCTTAATATAATAGAAAATAAATATGGAGGCAGATTTGTAATGCCTTATCCAAAATAGCCAGGCCACTGCAAATTGTGTTGCAGTGAAACTGTAGATTTCTTACTCCATTCGGTGGTGGTTTAAGTTGACAGTGCTGCAAATTCGGATTGATGATTCTCCATATATTTATTGTTTTCATTCAGTTGTTTCCACGAAACTTACGGGCCTATTACTTCTCTTTGAATCGTGTCAGTATCCCCTACTAAAACAAAGAGCAGGGTATTTATTCGTGAAACAAATACACTGCTCTCTCGCGCGTTCTCTCTCTGCCTTTCCCTCCACTCCTTCCTTGTTAGGGAGAATTTATTAGCATAGCTTCTGTTTTGCGGGTGAATTTCATTGAACTCTGAACAAACCCTGCCTCGCAAGTGGACGCCTTTGATCTGAAGACGGCGCCTCTTAATTTCCATTCTTCAATGATTAAACAGTGTGAATGGCTCCCTGCAATAAAGCCAACCGTACATACGGCAGCTCCCACATCTTTAATTTCCCCTGTACAATCTGTATGCTAATGAGGACAGGTCGCTCTTATGTCCTACTCAAATACAATCATAACTGTTTCCTTGGTTTGTAGGAACATATTTCTTATTACACATAAAAATATGGACAGTTTGAGTTGTCAGTCTGCATCCCTATGCCAGAGTGCAGCTGCAGAAAGACCATGTACAGAGATGCTGGACGGCCGAGACACATCCTGGCATTCAGTTTAAGATTTAAAATAGCTTTGCACATGGTTCAACTTTTGACAGTCCTTTATACGAAGAAAAAAAATTATTGAAGCATTAAAAAGGCTTTTGCGTGGGGGTAAACAGACCTGGTTTTAATACGCCTGACTCTTAATTATTATCTTAAACTATTTCTTGAATAGTTTGCGTCTTCTACTGTGAGTTCAACACTCATAGATGCTTCATTAAGAAGAAGTGCTTGTCTAAAAATAACCGTGCACTGTATGTTGTCGAGCACGGAGGGAGGGAGGCACTCAGGAGCAGTGCCTTTTTTAGTGGGGTAGCACAGAAGCTAGTTAGTTAGTATTTGAGCTAATTCCCGAGTCACAGGCGGGGTGGCCCAGTTTAGAGGCTTCAAAGGCACGGTTTGGGGAAGCACGATGCAGCAGGACGCCTGCCCCAATCCGACCAAACTCACTTAAAATGTATATCAAACTTTTTGCTGTTAGTTGAAGAAACATTCAATGCCTCTAGACGCAATTTGAGGGACTTAGAGCAAACCCATGAGACACAAAGCAGCAAACAGCAAACAAAGCTGCAAATAAACACATTTCTGTTCAAGAAAATTGGTCGAAAAGGCAAGTGCTCCATGCATTGAGTCCATAAGAAGAAGCAGTACGTCCACAAGCATGTTTTCTGTACAACCTGCTGGCCAACAAGAATGATGAAAACAAAAGAAAAATGAAGTCAAAAGATGGCAGTCTTTTATGCATGGCAAGGTGGGAACTTAAAATAAGATGAACATCAAGTATTCCGCTTGATGTAAAGGGGTCTATATAGTAAACATCAGCGAATGTTTCCACGTCATAGTGGATTTGCTATACAGAACTCCTTTAAATCCATTAAAAAAAACAAATCAAATGCTTAATTTTCTCACACAGCAGCTGCAATACACTGTGCTGGTCAACAGTGGAAGAAGCACATATACCAGTAAACTATTTGTGGCTAAAGCATTGAAGCACTGCATAATTTAAAAGAGTGTTCAGAGGGTTCGACACTCATATTTCAAAGTGAAACAAAACAACGATAAATCACTCGCAACAAGCAGTCAGTGTAATGCATTACTTCCACCCTTAGCATTTATTTATGACATATGAGCTCACGTGTGCAGCCCACCTTGAGGCTTGCATGGGCTTGCTTTTCAAAAGAGGTTCGGATGCACTAGGATGTATTGCAGCTGGCGGAAAATAAGCTAGTGAGGACAAGATAAAGAAAGAATAAACTACTAATGCCACTGCGGAAGGAGGAAAGGGAAGGAGGAAGGGAGATGGCCAGGGAGACCCTATCCACGTACCAGGACACAAGTGAAGAATGCAGGAGAGGTGAGCGGTCGGTAGTGGGGTTATAGCTACAGTCGGAAGTTGTGGGTGTGTGGGGGACGGTTACATGCTGTTTTAGTTTACCTTACTTGATCGTTTCCAGTTCCTTCTCAAAAGCATGGTCTGTAAATGAGACATAGCTGTTACAAAGCGCCCCCCCATTGTTGCCCCTTTACAGCTGCAGTGTCAGAGGTTAAGAGGTACGGGGTGTATGGGGTTTAGACGCTGTCCCTGGCCTGGTGCAGGTGGGGTTAAATAAATAGAAAAGAGCAGGTGTCATTCATGCAGGTCAAGTGAGCAGTAATTGTATAAGAAGCACTCGTCCTAACAGCATATGCAGACATGCACCCACACACACACACGCGCGCGCTTGCATAGATTAGCCTTTTGTGCCTCTCATATAATATAGACATAATATTTATAATTGATATACTTAATAACTTGTCATTTTCATTCCTAAACCCAGACATTAATTACAACTGGTAACTGCTAAAAATTGTTCTTCCTTGTACATAAACTCAATACTTGGTACTGCAAGGCATTAGAGTGAGGATTATGTATGAGATTTTATTTGAAAGACTTACAGCAAGTCTTAAACTATTTTAAGAGGCATGTGGCTGAATTAAAAAATTATATTATTGCAATAATGCGAATACAAAAAAAATCATTCTGTGCAAGGTGTATTTACATTCTCATAAACCACACAATTCCATTGAAAACATTAACTTGAAAATACACAGTACTGGTATGTAATGCAGAACATCATGTAAAAAAAAAAACTTGTGATGCTGCAAGCTTACTAAAATCACAACATTACTGTAGCAGTGAAACGACAGTTTGAGTTCTAAAATAAATTAAAGCTCTGTATTTTTCCTTACCACTTTGAACCAGTAGATGGCAACAGAGACATCATCCAGAATGTACCCGTGTAACCTTGTACTCATTTTCTTCCCAGTTGGAGAAACCCAAAATGATGCTTAACCCAAATAGAGTTTATTTGTTCTGTCAAATTTGACTCTCTGAACTACACTAGTGAATAAGCAGCAGAATTAAGATATCAGATCAAAAGGAATAAAATATTTCCCCCATGACTCTGCCTTGTTCCGGATCAAGAATGCAGGGGTCCAATTAACCAAACAAATAATTGAACAGAAATAAAGGCAACTCTGAAACATCGAGTATGTCCACAGAGGCACGAGGCAACATAATTAGGAAAGAGAATCCAGTGCTCTTTGAACATGGAACTTTTCCACCGAACATATTAATTACTCTTGTGTTTATGCATATGTATTTGCTGAGTTGAAGAGTTTCCAGTAACTGAGGCTGACTGTAGCCGGCGCAGTCCTGTTGAACACAGCATGATGGTGCGTCTGATGTATGAAGGAACACTTTACCGACTGGAAATTACACTATTGCTGAACTTTGATAAGAAATACTATAAACTGATTATATTGTTTTGGTATGCTTAGCTATCCAGGAATTCTATACTTGGCCTCAACACATCAGCCATACTGTTAGTCATTTTGGTGGGAAATGTCGACGCTGATGTACATCCTGGTAAGTAAAATAGAGAGAAGAGATATATCGCGTAATCTGACATATATAGTAAAGAAGTTCATAGGGATTTCTTACAGCATCCCTCACATCCCCTTCTTTCGGCGACAGAGTGACTGATAATTCCAGGCTGCCCAGGTTATCTTCAGGATACTGTGGGTCTTTCAGCTCCAGTGTCACATCCAGTGTCCTACAGAGAAGCATAGTAATCCATGTTCATGTACAATTGTATACACCATGCGTTGGCACAAATTCTATACTACATTCTCAGTGAATGAATTCAACATAAAAGAACAAAATCAAGAATGCAAAATCAAGAACGCAACTCCTGTTAATACTGACAGGCGAAAGTGTGAGAGTGTGGAGTTGCCATATACATTTTCTGCCTTCACCCCAAGTTTGAGAGTCTGGAAAACTATTCTATATGTGTGTGTCAGTCACAGTGATCTCAACCTTTCAATTCCAAATTCTAATTACTTAATCCTTGCGTATAAATTGGCGCCCTGGAGCTCCTGAAATATTGTGTTCACATGACTGGAACAAGGAGGTTGACAGGAAACACGAAAACAGTTGTGAAAGCTTAAATAACAGTGAAAGTTAAGCATGTTTGATGGTGTACTTCAGTGTTAAATTGCATCACAAATGCTGTTAAACACAGCGGGTAATGTGAAGCAGCGATGTTCTTGAAGAAAAGGCAGAGAAATGTATCTGGAAGTGAACAGCCCAGTCGCTACTGTGTGCACTCCTTTGGCATGGCCAAGAAGGTAACACTGTTCATATAAAAATCCTACTTATCCATTATTCATATAAAGTGATCCCTCTTCACTCCACTAAGGAGATACGAAATAAGAGAACTGAGATCTACCCAAAATGTCTGCCAAGAAAAAAAGGCCCATTTCCAGCACAGCTCCACCCAGCTTCCATCAGCCAGTCTAACGGAAAATAGGCTTTTAAAATCATTACTTTTCTTGAAGTGCAAATATTGTAAAAGAAAGAAAGGGAAAAAAAGAAGGAGAGAAAAAGAAAAAATATGAAAAAAATGTTTTTTCACTTCAAATGATGGAATTTTGGCAATTAAATTTCTCCTCATACACTTCTCAGTACTGAGACAGAATGAAGATAACACTGGTACGCTTCATTAGACAGCAGTTATTCAAGACTGCCACTAGAGGGAGCACACAGGCTACATTGGATCATCATCACTGCAAAAATCAAGGTGAGATGCAGAGGGGTCAATGTCAAGAAAATAGGTATCAAGACAGTGGGCTTGAAATTAAAACTTAACATTTGTCCTCTCTTGACACATAAACCTGTAAATTTGCCATTTTTTAGGGTAATGCAGCTACCAACACTGTTGTTTAGTTCTTTAACTAAAATAAATGCAGAGCACAGCCAAACAGATGATATCAGAAGAAGGGAAGGGACAGAGAGAAGAAAGGAATAGTTGGATGGAAACCTCCGATATTCCAGTGACTCCAGGTAGAGGTATGCTGAACCCATAAAATCATCTTGAAATCCAAAGTCATAGTCAAAAACCTACAAAGAGAAAATAAACAGCAACCGTCAACAGCACATTACAAATTTTACATGTCCCTGACATTATCTTGACATTTGATTTGTCTTATTTACAATTAAAAGGAAATGTGCATATTAAAGACAGTATGTATTACTTGAGATTTGATGCATAAAGCCTGATGACATTTTAAGTCCAGTGCCTGATCTTGTGTACCTTGACATAGAGCGGGTCTCTCAGGGATTCCAGCATTAGGCTCACTCCCTCGTCCCACACTGGGTTGAGGTTCTTCGGAATGGTCTTACTCCTGAACACCTCCTTCCCTGCAATCTTAAACTTCACATATGGGTCACTGGTCCCTACGGGGAGAGAAAAGCCACACAGCAGCGGTGATAAATAATAGGATAATGGAATAGGCTGCCATTCTATCCATCTATCCCTCCACCTACTGAACAACTGTACTCTTTAAGGTAATAAATCATTACATTTTCAAGAACACTAAACATCTAGTTTTGTGTTATGCTTACATAATGTCTTCACATTCACATGCACCATGCAGTTATTTATTGAAACAATATGTCTTTTGTTTTCTCTTAGATTATTTTTAAACACACGTTTTTTAGAAGACCTAAGCAGAGAACAGGGCATGTCATGTGACTAAGCTTCTGTTGTGGGTCATGTGATTAGCAGTGTTGACGCTGAGCTCTTGAATGCACAAATTCCATACAGTGTCTCTCTTTGACCACTTGGTGGTGCCACTGTTTCACATTTGTGCTAATCTGGGCAAGATTATTTTGGAGGGATCAACAAATATTGTAAAACTGATATTTCTTTTCAATGTGTAATATCAAACCTCGATTGTACTTGCGTATTTAAATCACAAAAAAGTGCATTCTGTGTATTTAATTCTAAAAACCTAAACCGTATTACCGTTCCACTACATTATATTATCATTCCTATCCCCAAAGTCCAAAAATCTCAGAATAGGGGCAATTAGTTTGGCAAGAAAAGAAAAAATACAGTGACCAGACAGAAATTTAAAAACATAAATGTAATGGAAGCAAAACTAAAGATTAAAGAAGACAGAATATTTCAAACCGTTACAGCATCTGGACAAATATGTTATATATGAAGATTTGACTAGAAGTGTAGACTTTCAGTTTTAATTTAAGAGGTTTTCTGTTCAGGAATTACATTCATTTTATACAGAGTACCTCCTTTTTCACGGGCTTCATACACATCCTGATAGTCTTATTTCAAATCCATTGTGGTGGTGTACAGATGCAAAATGATAAACAATATGTCACTGTCAAAACACTTCTGATTTACAGTGTGGTGTAAAGACCACAATACTTCAGAGTACGCAGCTCTATAAATTGGATATTACTACATGTATATGTTACCACTGAAAAGATTAGGTACTAGGTTTGGATTTGCTCAGTGGCAACGCAAGCATGCTGCACTACTGTTAATTAATTTACTGTGAAACGTCTTTAAAAATGCACATTACTGTATCCGAGTGTGCATGTGCTCTGCTTTTCAAGTCAATTAAAGCAATAAGACGTTGAATTATCGTCTCTTTTTATAGGCTATAATTTCGTTATCGGTTGATATTTTATCAACCCTATAGTTGTTGCTCATTCCCTGCAATGAGGTACATAAGCACAGAGATTATCTTGATAAAAATTTGTAAATCAAATCAATAAAATGATACTGTACATTATGGCATTGCCTCACTTGAAAACCACATATAGAATATATAAAGTAAAACGTACGTAAAACCATTGCAGTTTGGACTAAAGCAAAGACTATTTTAGGTTCTTCAATCCTTTATTTTTGGTAATATTCACTTATTCGTCCATATTGCTGTAAGGTGTGGAGTAACAGATATATGACTAATACTAAATCTTTGTATGTATTACAAAAAAGAGGAATATGATTTTTGCAGAAGGTAGATGCAAAAGAACATTCCAACAGTCTGTTCAGTAAGTCAAGTTTTTTTTTTTTTTATTTGAAAGACTTAGTCCATTTAAAAATGTTAATAGCTAAGTATCAAGCCAGAAATAGATTACTGCCTGATCATCTAAAGAGGTTCCCTGTGTTAAGATTTAATGAAAAGGTTCACAGAAAGAAATGACAGAAGTCCATATGTATGAACTACATTAAAGCAAATGTGTATTTCAGTTCATGGAGTAAAACTGTGGAATACTCTGAAGAATTATTTGAAAAGTTGTTCAAATATTTTTCAATTTAAAGACATTATATAAAGAAAAACGAATGAGACTTTATGGGCTTATTGAATAATATTATGTAAGGTTGCTCAATTTGTTTGCAGTTGAATATATATTCTGTATGAAATCTGTGCAAAAATATTTGAATTAGGATGGCCATATGCAGATTACATAAGGTGTTTTTTCTTCCTGCTCCTTTTTTGGTCATGCATTGTGTATAACTGGAGTCATTGCACATCTGTAAAAACGATTCTTACAATTATACACACTGAACTTAATGAAATAAATAAAATAAAATAAAATGATAAGAAAGCAGAAAATCCCAAAATCTAAGAACACTGAACCAACAAATGTTTGATAGTTTTGTTTGAAACAAGAGTAAAATAACAATCCCATTACTAATATGTTGTTGTTGATTTCCTTTCAATAGCCGAATCAATTAATCAGTTAACTGTTGCAGCTCTACACACTCTGTTCAGTCACTTTCTTTTAACACAACCAAGCACAAATTTATCTCGACTGAATACCTGATGGGCAGCAGCCGAAATGATACTGCTGAGTGTCTCCGTGTGCCAGTTAGGCAGTCGGGCATTCCAGGCAATCAATATTCTGACGTTTTCTTCATATCTCTCTTTATGCATGTTTTCAGTATGTTTTTGTATCATGTTTTTTTTTCTTTTTCTGCTTTCTGTCCCTGTTTTGAAGGGGGTGGGGGTGGGACAACAACCACAAGATTTGCATGTAAAGGACTAATGAGTCTTACTCTCAGATCTGCTGCTGTATATCAACCCCGGTAGGGTTGTTGGAGGAAGGATGACTTCGAGGGGTTCAACAGTGACGCGAAATGTACGTCTTGTTTGTTTGTTTTGTTTTTCCAAACACACAGCTCTACGCACAACTCCTCAGTTCAGTCACTTTCTTTTATTAGCATAAAAAGAGTAAAACATATCTGGAAACAAAATAATGTTTTCGATCCCTTTTTAGGGATAGCAAAGAGACTGATGAGGAGATTGACACTGTTAATGTGACAGAAAAGATGCAAGCAAACAACAGGGCTGTGATTACATACTGTATATAAAAAAAAGTACTAAGAACGGCCTGCCAGGAAAACTTAATCAAATTTGAACAACCTTATGCCCAGTAGTAGAGATACTAGAAACACCAGACCCTTTTACCCTCTGTTACCCTTGACATATCACTGCGGGAGAGCTGCAGAAAGAGAACTTGGGTGGTGGATCAAGAAAGAAAGGAGGTGGAAAGAGACACAGCCTAGAAGAAGACAGGGAATGCAGAACCTAACCCAATGCAATTTAGTTTTCAATTTATTCCAACAGTGAAGGATAATTTAAAAAATTCTGGAGTCTGCATCAGGATCTGAATCCAGATCATCTATGTGGAGGTCAGGGTTAGTATTCAACAGAACTGAAAGTTGCTGTAGTTTTTGAGATACAGGTCCAGACATACATACATACAAAACTGACAAGCCTGATTGCAATACAATCTACCTCTTCAGGAGGTAAGGGTACATATAAGTGATGGCATTATTTTTTAGTGCTAACTGTCCATAGTAGTATAGTGTACACAGTATAAACATAAAAAAATATTCTCCTTTTTTGTAAAAGTAAATCCCATGTTAGAAAAATTGAGCTATATTTGATGAACTATGGGGTTAGGCCAAGATTTCAACTAATACAAATGATCCCAAACTGCAATGTGGCTGTAAACGCTGATTTCTCACACTGCTGCAGCTCTCTCTCTGTCTATCCATCTGTCTTTCTGTGTCCAACCGAGTCAATATTCTCCAGACACACATCACTTGTTCTGAGTCTCTGCATCACACAGCGCCAGCATTATGGTGCCATAAACAAACACAGGCAAAATGAAAACCGTTGGTGCTGTGGGTGGGTGGTGGCTGAATATGAGTGAGCGTGGGTACAGCGTACAGAAGAAATCAGAGAAGTCCTTCCTGGAAACGACAATACCACAACCACATACAGTAAATCTCATTATATCAGACTTTTTAAAAATTTCCCACTGTGAGGGAAAGTACAAAAATGTGATTGCATGTTCCATACAAGAGTTGGTGTGGTCTTAGGTAAATAAGCAATGGGTATCATAAAATCATTAGCTTAAGAAGAAATTTAATGTGGTTGATGAGAAATCCCCAAACCATAAGGGATGGATGAGTGCCCCATGGATGTTTGTCTAGGTTGCAAGAAGAAGGCTGTGAAATGGGTTAGTGCTGGGTGAGGGGAGACCAGGTGTAAGGAGTCAATGTATCAGTCACTGATAAAGTTCCATAGGTACTAATGTGCGGCCGAGTGGCAGCTGCAGCAGGTGACGCCCCTGAGGATCATCACTCACCGGTCCCTGCAGTCATTCATCGTCAGATCGTCCAGTCATTCACGTGGTACTCGTTGCTCTGGCAGCTCTCTGAGAATTACGCTCCGTGTCACCTTTGCAACTCAGCCTGTTTTTTACCAATCGCTTTTACTCACTTCAATCTCCTCTGCTCCTAAGAACACTGAGAGATATTAACTTTACTATGAATTGAAATTAAAAGGGGGGGGGGGAAATGTTACACTTCCCTCTAAACATATTTAGATTTTCGTCAGATATACATGACATCTCACTTTAGAGAAACAGGGAAATAATCAAAGTCACTATTAAGAACTGGGTCTTCATTTACAAAAATGTTTTGGAGATAATTTGAAATTAGTCCTAAGATCTATTCCAGTGTTGTGATTATGTATGAGTCATAAAAACCTGACTTCAGCAGATTCAATGTATCCCTTACACAGCCTGAACACCTGATGGACAGCAGCCGGAATGATACTGCTAAGTGTCTCTGTGTGCCAGTTAGGCAGTCTAGCATTCCAGGCACTCAATATTCTGACAATATTCTTTTTCTATCTCTCTTTATGCAGTGACATGTTTTCAGGATGTTTTTGTATCGTGTTTTTTTTCTTTTTCCGCTTTCTGTCACTCTTTTGAAGGGGGTGGGGGTGGAACAACAACCACAAGATTTGCAAGACTTTTGCATGTAAAGGAGTAATGAGTCTTACTCTCAGATCTGCTGCTGTTTATCAACCCCAGTAGGGTTGTTGGATGAAGGATGACTTTGAGGGGTTCAACAGTAACGCAAAGTGTACGTCTTGTTTGTTTTAAACACAACCATCCATGCATTTTCTACCACTTATCCTGTTAGGGGTTGCGGGGGGGGCGGCTGGAGCCTATCTCAGCATCTTCGGGCGAAGGCGGGGTCACCCTGGACACGTCGCCAGTTCATCGCAGGGCTGACATATAGAGACAAACGACCATCCACACTCACACTTATGGGCAATTTAGAGTGACCAATTAACCTAAGCCCCAGTTTGCATGTTTTTGGACTGTGGGAGGAAGCCGGAGTATCCGGAGAGAACCCTTCTTGCTGTGAGGCGACAGGGCTAACCACTGCACCACTGTGCCGGGCGGCAAACACAACCAGACTGGGTTAATAAAGCGTTTAAAGGATATTATGCTAGTATGGCAGAAGTTCATCAGAACAAGCTCCAACTTTATCAAGTCAATTTTATTTACTTTTTTTCACTCTTTCATGTTCCTCTTCTTCTCTTAATTAAATAATATTAGGCAACATAAGTCTAACTGTCAGGGTCCGGTAGTGTTAAGTGTCCGTCTGTCAGGGTCATTAAGTGTTTCCTGTCTTATTTTGAAGTTTTGTTTGTGCCTTAATTCCCATGTCCTGTCAAGTCTTCTCCTTCAGGTGTGTGTGATTGCCTCTCCTCCCTAATGTGTCTCACCTGTGTCTAATTGTCCATCCCTTCCTTGTGTATTTAAACCCTGTGTTCCATTCCTCCTGGGCCAGATTGTCTTTGTTTCCTGGAGAACAGTCCAGCGTTATTTCCTTGTAAGGCCCTCGTGTTTGATCCTGTTAGTTCCTCAAGTACTGAGTTTGCCTGTCTCCTTAAACTGTAGCTTCGCTTGTTATTTTGATCTCCCGTTGTCGACCCATTTTCTGATTAAAACTGCTTTGATTAAGAACCTCCCTTTGTGTCTCTGCATTTTTAATCTTCCGGAGTCTGTACCTGATACTAACTGCCAGTTAAATTCTGCTGTCAGATACTTGGAAGTCATGGACTCATTTAATTGCCTACTCAGGGTTTGGGGAAGCTCAGTTCACATTTTATTAGAGTAAAAATAAGATTGACAACACTTGTAAAAATCTGGTCATATGATGGAGATTCAGCTTGTTTGTGCGTAGCGAAAATGTGATTGACGGCCGAGTAACGTGAATATAAATACATTATTAGGAGGCAGAACCATACGACATCTTGACATTGTTGAATAACCACTTCCCAATGATTTTTATATATAATTACAATAGTTAAATGCGATGTCTCAAAACAGTTGGTTGTTTTATAATGTATGCAGTACTGTTGTAAGGGTTTGGTTTTTGTTTTTCCTTTTTTCTGTTTGCTGCATGGATTTTCTGGAGTTATGTCAGGCTGGCTCTCTGCGGCAGAACTCAACTGGTAATTTCAATTTTGTGGATTACTTTATTAGATTTTTCCTGTGAGATTATCTTGCACCTTGTTAAATTCCAGTGACTGATTTTCCGGTTTTTCATTGATACCCTGAGTTTTGGTTGTTTGATTTGGATTATTTTTGTGGACCTTATTTTTTAGAGACAATTGTTTCTGATAAAGTTTCAGTGAATTAAAGAGCAATTATTAAACATGCATTGTCTTGGCTCTGCAAAACTCATTCTAATTATTAACTGAACCTTAACAACTGTTACATAGCAACATATTGGTTATGTGGGACAAGTTAATCAAATGTAGTGCTTTTAATTTACTGGCCCTATTTACTGGTTCTAGGAGGAAGCCATGGTCCAGGGGCATGTAAAAACCCTGAAGATACCAAGAAAGAACTCCATATGTGAAAAAGGGGTTACTAATTTCCAACATATTGTATATGGAAGGATCATTAAGCAGTGCCTCCACTGGTAACATTTCAGTGACTCGTGTCACCACTTGCTGCTCCCTATAGGTTGACAAGAGAGAGTGCAGTATATATACAGCAGTAAATATACTTTTTGATCCCAAAAATTCCATATCAAACTCTGAGGGGTTCTTTCAGTGGATAATGCCTCCAAAGAGGAGCTGAATGTAACGTGATTGCCGGTGTTCAGTGCTCAGAAGTTACAGCCAGCTCTCAAGAGGTGAGCGACTGCTGAGCCCCTCCAGCCAGCACAGTGCTCACAACATAACACACTGCAAAGGCCTATGAACCACTCAAAATTTTCACTTAGTTAAAGGAATTAAAGTGCTTAATGCCTGGTAAAGATGTTGTGCAGTGAATGTGAAGCTTTTACAAATGCGCTCACGCCTGTAAGTGGTTAATTTATTGACAAAAGAGCCGCTACCTCTCTTACTCTTTATCATAAACATCACTGTGTTACCCGCACATGCACTGCAAATAAGCACAAGTTAAAAAAGTTTTTTAAAAAAAAGTTTAAAAAAAAACAAAACAGAAAAGCGCTTCTGACAGTTTCAACCATTTTCACTTTTCATTTTAATATGACTCACGTTCATACAACAAAAATCATCACACTGTGAAAATAAAGCTGTTTATTAGTGACTGCAGGTTGAACACTAATAGTAGAAAGGGGTTAAGATTAGCTGAATATTTATAAACTTAAACATTAGTTACTTTTAGTTCGGACACTGATGTGTAAAACAATTATTCTGCTTCTCCATTCTCATCATCAGTCTAAAGATTCTCATTACACATTCATGAGCAATAGCCCTCTGTCTCGGTACAGGGCAGGCGAAAGGCCCTGAATTATTAACTGATAATATATGAGCGGGTAATTACAATTCTACAGAGGACAGTGTTATATGATATTCTATAAATAAGTCTTGCTTCTTCAAATTTCTTCTAGAAAATGGTAAAACATGTCATGACTACAGCTATCCGTGTGTGTACGAGTGCATGACTCATGGGCGTGGCCTCTCTTCTCTCTCATCAAGCTCATCAGGTACAGGATAAGAATTCTGAGCCCAAGGACTAGTTTTCTCTGGTCCCCTGCCTAATCTGACCAGTGACGACATGTTTAGCCGCATGTCATCATTCAGCCGCTGGCTGTCGAGATGGTGTCCAGCAAACGACGTGGGCTTCATGGATAAGCTGCTCTCATTTCTAGAAATATAGCCAGATTTATTAGTCAGCCAAATTGACAATTTAGAGTTGAGGCCAGGAAGCAGAGTTGCAGTCTTACACGTTTCTCTGCGATTCCTTTAGAGTCATCCACCTACAACCCCATAGAGACTGTGTCTGGCCCCCATCCACATAAATTCACTAAATCCAATAAAAAAGGTTCACATAGGAACTTAATAAATATCAACACCACAAATGAGACAGCTTACAAAATAAACAGAATTAAATGTGGACTCTTGAATATCAGATCCCTATCATCTAACGGTGTATTAATAAATGAGCTTATATCAGATAATAACATTGACTTATTCTGCCTTAATGAAACGTGGCTGTGCCGAGATGAATATGTAAGTCTTAATGAATCCACTCCTCCCAGTCACATTAACACACACATTCCCAGAGACACTGGCAGAGGTGGTGGAGTTGCAGCTATTTTCAATTCTGCCCTATTAATAAACCCTAAGCCCAAACAAAAATTTAGTTCATTTGAAAATCTCATTCTTAGCATTTTTGATCCAACCATGAAAACTCCAATTATGTTTGTTATAGTGTATCGAGCACCTGGACCCTACACTGAATTTTTATCTGAATTTTCAGTTTCTCTCAGCTCTGGTCCTCAAAACAGATAAAGTTATTATTGTAGGTGACTTTAATATCCATGTATCCGTTGATCTGCTTTTATCAGATCATTATCTTCTAACATTGGAATTTTTGCTCATCAACTATAAACCAAGAGTCACTAGTTATTATAGCAGATGCATATCTGAGGACAATATTGAAAATGTTAAAGAAATTATTCCCTCTGCAATAATTTCAGTGCCATATCCCAATATAACAGAGGAGTCATATCTTCATTTTAGCCCCTCCCAGCTCAATCGACTTGCTGATTTCACTACCGGCTCTCTACCTGCTTTACTCGATTCTATTACCCCAGTTAAAAAGAAAGCAAAAACACTCAGGAGACTAGCTCCATGGTATAATCTTAATACTCGCAAGTTAAAACAGAAAACTCACAAACTTGAAAGGAAATGGCGTTCCACCAAACTGGAAGAGTCACGCATGACCTGGCAGGATAGCCTTAAAGTATACAGGAAGGCCCTTCGCCATGAAAGAAAAGACTACTATTCAGCGTTGATAGAAGAAAACAAGAATAAGCCCAGGATCCCTTTCAGCACCGTAGCCAGCTTGACTGAGAGCCATCATTCTATTGAACCATGCATTCCTAGAACCCTCACCTGTTATGATTTTATGAACTTCTTTAAAAAATAAAATTATACTTATCCGAGAAAATATCTTATACCTCACAAATTCCAGTCCAGCAACAGGAACTATAAAGGCCTTTACTAGTCCTAGTACGTGTTTTGAAAGCTTCCATCCAATTGACCTTCAACCTGTATACTAGACCCCATACCTACTAAGCTGCTCAAAGATGTTTTACCCTTAGTTAGCACTCCGCTACTGAATATAATCAATCTATCCCTTGCAACAGGTTATGTGCCCCAGTCTTTTAAGGTAGCTGTAATTACTTACCATGGACCCAGAAGTTCTAGCCAACTATAGACCAATATCCAACCTCCCCATTCTTTCAAAGATTCTAGAGAAAGCGGTAGCTAAACAGCTATGTGACTTTGTTCAGGATAATAGTCTAGTTGAGGATTT
Source organism: Mola mola (assembly GCA_001698575.1). Taxonomy (NCBI): domain Eukaryota; kingdom Metazoa; phylum Chordata; class Actinopteri; order Tetraodontiformes; family Molidae; genus Mola; species Mola mola. The sequence goes on along the minus strand of KV751368.1, from coordinate 1,414,449 downwards.
CCAGTCAGGTTTTAGAAAGCATGACAGCACAGAAACATTACTGGTAAAAGTTACAAATGACCTCTTCACTGCATCTGATGAGGGACTTATCTCTGTACTACTCTTATTAGATCTTAGTGCGGCTTTTGACACTGTTGATCATCACATCTTACTACAGAGGATGGAACACCAAATTGGCATTAAAGGATCTGCTTTAAGATGGTTTAAGTCCTACTTATCTGATTGATATAATTGTGTTCATGTTAATGATGAATCATCCAGATATGACAAGGTTAGTCACGGAGTCCCACAAGGTTCTGTGCTTGGACCAATACTATTCACTCAATACATGCTTCTTTAAGGTAATATTGTTATTCACCTACTAGGCTGGCATTGCCTTGGCCTCCAGCGACACTATCAGAAACCTGGGTGTTATCCTTGACCAGGAGCTGTCTTTTAAGTCACATGTAAAACAGATTTCAAGGAGGGCCTTCTTTCACCTTTGTTAAAATCCTACACATCCTTTCTCAACAATAATTCTTTATTTTCAGGCTGCCCTAATACGATTTTAAAGGCTCTTCAGTTAATCCAGAATGCAGCAGCGTGTGTACTGACTAGAACTAAGATCAGAGACCATATTTATCCTATACTGGCTTCTCTGCACTGGCTCCAAGTTAAATCCAGAATATAATTTAAAATCCTCATCCTCACCTACAAAGCTATTCATAGACAGGCACCATTTTATCTTAAAGAGCTCATAGTACCCTAGCACCCATCCAAAACCTTACCCTCCCAGGTTGCAGAGTTATTGGTGATCCCAAGATTCTCCAAAAGTAGAATGGGAGGCAAGCTCCTCTCCTGTGGAACCAGCTTTCAGTCTCAGTACAGGAGGCAGACACACACTATTACACAATAAAAAAATGTAAAAAACAAAAAAAAATAACAATAATTTCTTTCCCTTAGCATTGTAACAACTGCAATGAACAGCAATGAAAAGATACAAAGTATACACAAAAAAAGAAAAGGACATGAATTGGCTAATTAATAGCCTATTTTAGTCATAAGTGCTCCCAATAATGTCTATACATAAAATGTGTATTTCCTTTATTTTTGAAGAATGAATGAGTTCTTTTTACTCACTGGAGCCTAACTTACTTACTTACTATTACTCACTTGCTTACTATTAATTATTTGATGCACATTTATCCCCAGAACTAATAATTTGCAGCAGCAAACCCCCTCTTCATGTACAACATACAAAACTGGTGTGTGTTATTTTCACCAGGATGGTGCAATATATATCTGAATTCAAGTTATTTGTACGGAATAAAACATTAAGCACAACAACAAGATGAAGCATGGAAACTTAAAAGTGACCTTATTGCTTCAGAGACAAGCCACGAAAGCACAAAATTGATGGCATGTACTGCAAAAAGCTGTAAAATCCCACTACAAAGCCTCGCACGATAATGATGAGACTGGTCATTTTGGGTGTTCACCGGGCACATCTGGCCAATGAAGGAAAGGCCTATAAAAAGGGTTTGGAAAAACTGGCTACTGACAAGTTGATGGATGGCATCATTGCCTTCATGAAAGAGGTGTTCCTTTCTGAAACGTCCAATAGCTTTGAAACACTGCAGTTTGCTTGAGTTATCAAAATAATATTGTGGGCCAGATAGTATTGCTGGCAGGGCAGTTTTGTTGCTGACCACTGCCATAGACATTATGTACTGTAATTGATATAGTTAAACTAAACCTAACTCACTGACATTTGAACTATAAACCAGGAAATTAAAAATGTCTTGTCCTAACCTGGGAATTAAAGAATAACCAATTATGCCCTAATGTTTCCCTTAAAGAAAAAAAAATGAATTTCACTGTAATTTAATGAGAGCAGCATTATATTCCATCAACCTCAGTATTAACCTTTAAAACAAACAGTTATTCCAAACATTTCCTTCCCCTTGGCATGCACTGCTTCTCTGATCTATAGCACAGGGATAGGCCTCTGCCCCACAACCACACCAATACGAAGGAGGCTCACTGATGCTTGCAATGAGATTTGCAAACAGTGTCTAAGTTGCAAACCTGGAGTAGACTTATGATCAGGTTGTGGGCACTGTGTGTCACTGGAAATCTGAGTATGTATGCGTACGATCTGCTGGCCTATGTGCAGTGTCAGGTCTGATGGATGGTTGCGTCTCTGGGATTGCCCATTACCCAGGATGAAAATCTGCTCAAAAGGATGTACTGGGTAAGGGAGTAAAGAGAAGGAACTCTATCATGGATACTGACATGTGATTTGAGAGCCTGTACATTACAACCACAGACAATCACATCCATACTGACATTCTATTTGCCTATTGATATTTATCCGAAATGAACCTTAACTCATGTGCAGCATGACTTGGTTGAAATTGCAAATGAAAAGTGTGAGATAGCTCCAGTTTTAGTTGAGCTGGTTGAACAGACACTAAAGCAGACGCTGCACAGCATGTGGGGGAATAACTGACAGGTGAGAAAGCGACATGAAATAGAACAATAGACAACAAATTCTAAGTCATGCTCTGACTCTCACTGTTTTCACATCTCAAGAAACTTTTGCTGCCGGCAAAATATTTACAGTCTCCGTGGTCTTGTTGATCTTAGTCGTTCTTTGAGAAATACAGACCAATCAATGTACTCTTCACGTTAATACAGTACAAGTCCCTTAAATAAGCGCACACCCAACCACATACTGTAGAAACATACAAGTGCTGTGTAATGAACACAAAATGTCCAAACACACACGAATACAGTACCATTCTAACAGTCTAGCTAGACATTGTATAGTCTCAGAGGGAATCAACTATAGTTTAGTAGAATATTGTAAGAAGTTTTAAGGAAATAAAAAGTGTGGAGCATTTCATATGATCACACAAAACATTCAAGGATGAGCTTTGAGCTGCACAATTGAAAAGCCCACATCATAAGAAGAAAAAATGAGGAATAATAGCCTGCAGGTAAAAGAAAGATGAGTCACGTATTACTCAGAGGAGGGAAGACACTAAGCACTAATGATAAAATACATGTACAACACATGGTACATTTAAATTACTGTTTCAGACTTTTCCTGGTGCGTATCACTGGGGATAAATAAAAAATCTGCCTAATGTTTAATAGAAACCCCAGTGTATTGAGTGTGTGACACAAATGTAGATTATCTGATTGTTGCCTTGGTTGAAATGATCACTCCTAATTTATGATTAAAATCTATAGTTTATTTGGATTACAGCATGAAAACTAATTCATTATGAAAGACATAGAATGCAGAATAAGGTATAAAGAAATCAACCTTTCAACAAATAATTATAATTCATAATAAAAAGCAAAAATTACATCTCAGCAGATGAAAATTTCTATCTTGTTGTTAGCTGAATGCTGACAGAGAAATCCACTTCATATTTATTAAAAAAAAAATGTTCCAATAGCAGTCATGTTATAATGAGCACTGAAGTAAAATTACCGTATGCCTTAATGATCTAATTCATCGCATACCAACCAAGGAGTAAAGCTTTAGGTATAATTTTGGTCGTATCGGCAAGGAACTCAAGAGGCCATTCAAACCATTTTAAAAAAATGTCAAAAATATTTCAAAACAACAATGATAATTTTGTTAAAGATTTTTGTCTGTTAACATGAAATCCATACCTACAGTAAAACGCCTGCTTATTTTTGGCTCTGTGACTGTAAAAATGCTGTGTAAAATGAATGTTGTTCTACTTTCTGTCACTGGAGTATACCAGACACTATAATTGCTGAAGAGGGCATTGATTTCCACTGCTTGCCAATATTTTCAATTAGCATAAATTTACTTCACAAATTCTTCTTCGCTCTTAAATCATAGGCACAGCCAGTGCCTAATTTCCTCTTACATACAATTTCAATGACCAGGCATACAAGGTGGCAAATTTTTAATTGAAAATTGATTTCACAATGCTCTTGGTCACATTTGCTGCAGCTACATTTTTGTACTGAGACGTGTCATTAATATCACTGCTGAGACTCTCTGCCGCATTTAACCGCAGTTTTGTTACAAGTGAATTTTATAGAATATACATTTTTGCTAAAAAAAAAAAAAAAAAAAAAAATCATCTGGGAAAATAGCAACGTAAATTTTTAGGGAGAAAACTCATTTTGATTCACATTTAAGCAAGACAAATGTTCAGGATTATGAATCCTTTATAGATCATCTCTCAAACAGAGACAAAGAATTGTAAGATTAAATGAAAAGCTGCTTATGCCACGTCTTAGACTCCAGATAAAACTTCACGTTGTTGTACTACAGGGAAACAGAGGTGGAAACAGAGAGGTGTTTCCACGTGAAGTCACCTACAAAGTTCCAAAGCATCCAACTCATGTCTCAGCATATATGACAACCAGAACATTGCAGGGGCACGGGAGACAAAACAGAGTCTTGCCCATAAATGAGACAGTGAAATGCAATCTAAGGTTAAATAAGAGGTAGAATTTTTACAAAAAAAGCATCACCAGCTGCATTTCTGGTTGACTGTAGCCATCATCTCGAGGCTGTTTCTTCATATTCAATGATTTTCACATTTCTTTCCCATAGTTTAAGTATAATGCATCAGGTATATATCAAAAGTGTCAGGGTTAGATGGGAAATCATATTATCAGGGTAGCAGTTCGGTAAAAGCTATACCTTACCTAAACAACTGTGAAACACATTTATTAAGGTTCTTGTCTTATTAACAATAAAGTCTGACAGGATCGTCTGTCACTCCTGAGGGATGCGCTACGAAGCAAGCTCAATGTAGCCAGGATTTCTTTGATCTGGCTAAACAAACCCTGAAGCCCAAATTTCAGTCTTGAGTATTGACTTCTTTTCTTTTCTTTTCTTTTTGTGAACCCAGGCTTCTGTTTTAGGTTGTGTGCATATTCCATCCACAAAAAAATGAATTGATCACATGCCTCCCTCTTCAGTCTAGAAGAACAGTTTTTTTTTTTTATAATAATGAGCTATAAAAATATAAATAGAACATATTGCAATAAAAAAAACAACACTGTTGTGTGAATAAAGCAAGAGAGAAATGGCATCAGAAAGGTTTTGCCATGTGGATTTGTAATGTAAACTGTATATTTCACTACTGTCATGTCGATGGTTTGACGACGATTTTGTGCTTTGACTATTTTCTTAACTAGCTTCTTTGTTTTGTCAATACAAATATAAATAAATATAAATAATAGTTTCTAAATCTTTTTATAAGCAGTGGTTTTCGGCTGCAGCACCAGCATTGTGATGGACATCAGGAAATATATGACCACCATCCCGAAGCACTGACCAATCATTACACAGGCAGCACCTGCATGCTCAGCAGAAGTGTATGAGCACAAGAGGGGACAAGAGCTCATGATGTTTTATGAGGAATGAGCCGGCTCTCGACCGCTACAGCAGCGGATTTTCTGTGGCCGGTAAAGAGATGCTTATAATTCATATGTAGTTTAATTAAAGTAGTTTAGTTGAAGGCAACTGATACAGATCCAGTGGCCTAAGCAATATAACAGGTCGGTCATCATTTAAGGCTTAAAAATTGTGCATGTGTGCTTGGTCATCCTCCCAGCCAATAGCAGAATTCAAAGGTATGATCCAATTTCTCTGGGAAACAGGGTCAATGTACTATTACTGCAGCTACTGCATTGACACCCTTTCTCCTCACCCGCCTGTCCAACTACATTTGTCCAACTGATACAGCTCTTGCTTTCTTCAAATCATCAATCTCTGATCAGAAACGGTTGTGTGACCCACCATGGCTGTTCCTCACCCTGCACCTCTGTCAACCACAGTGTCCCCCAAGGCTTGGTGCTTGACCCCCTTCTCTTCACTATTTACATGCGCCCACTGGGTGAAATCATTCATCACCCTGGTCTCCGCTTCCACTCCTATACCGATGACAACCAACTCTAAATCAGCACAAAACCCTCGGCCCATCTCCCCCCTCAGTCCCTCGTTAACCTAGATGACATTTAACCTTCTCAAACTCAATAGCAATAAAACAGGGCTCATGGTTTGGGCCTTCCTACACCTCAAAAACATCTCCAGACTCCGCCCTTCACTCCCTGACCCTGCTGCTGAAAAACTCATCCACATCTTCATCTGCTCCCGCCTTGATTACTATAGTGTTATCCAGTTTGGGGCCTCCAAAGAGCTACGGAAGGGCTCCAGTATGTCCAGAACTCTGCTGCCAGGCTGCTGCATCAACTGTACCAAGGCCTGGCAGCACATCACACCTACTCTCATCCATCTCCACTGGCTCCTGATCAAGTTCCACAATTCATATAAAATCTTTCTCCTCACTTATGAGTCCCTCCATGCCCTTACCCCTCAGTATCTATTCGACCTCCATCCCTACACACCGTCTCGGACCCTGCGCTCATCAAACTCTGGACTCGTCTCCATCTTTCATTCCCGTCTCGGTTCGTTTGGGGACTGAGCTTTCAGTGTTGCAGCTGCTACCCTTTGGAAAGCTCTTCCTGCAGAAATCCGCAATGCACCGCCTCTGGACACCCAAAACCACTTTAAAAATTGAACTGAACTCTAATCTTTAACTATTCTGTAAAGTGACCTCGGGTTTCCTGAAATGCACTATATAAAATTAAGTTATTAATGTTATTATCACTATGTTATTATTACCATAAAAATGCTTGTTCCAAATAAAGTGAATACTCCTTTTTACTGAGAACCCTCTTTTGTATCTGCTATTCAACCACCTTTCCACATACACACTGTACATCTTGTGGATGTTTGAATCAGAGCTACCTTGTCAGAAGAAAGACTAATAAATGTGAATGTTGGCCGTGCTTCTGTTAGCTTTGTGTAAATCTGCAGTAAAGTCGCCCTTACAGTTCATTTGTAAATCACCAGTATTCTTCAAGAGTAATTTCACTTTCACTGAAAATCTGGTCAGCCAAGCTGTGTTTTTATTATTTTTCACAGTTCGCCAGAAAAAGATGAAGGTAAGGTGAACGCTTCAGGCCATCAAACAAAGTTTTGGGTATTTTGGTTTGATACCATGCAAGTTCATTAAATGTTGTAATGAAATTGTTAGACTGTTTGTTGACGGGAGGGGATATTAATCTCAGCATACTTATTTTTAGTTTTACTTTCGTTCACTGAATACGAAAATATGAAAATCAATATAAGTATTTTTGAACAGAAAGCCTTAAAAGTTCTTTAAGTTACACTTAAAGGTCAAGTCTGTAGGATTTATAAGGCGTGAAAATCATATTTGTTTTAACTTCACCAAAAAGCCTCTGACACAACTTTCCACAAAGAATGAGGAAGTGAAGAGTATCTTGGGAGATAGTCCCCATCCTCTCTTCAGCCAGTTTGAGTCTATGAACTTTTGAAAAGGGCTGTGGAGTTCCTTGGGCAAGCAACATATATCTCTACAAAATCTTTTATTCCATTAATATTTTAAACTGTAAAAGGTAAATGCTGAGATTTGAATGTACAGACTTGAACTGATCCTAATATGCAAGTTGACTATCTGTTTAACTGTTACAAGTGTTATAAGTGCTTTAGCCATTAGCCAAAGGAAAATTTCCCCGCAGGATTGACAATGAACCTATTCTATTCTATTCTATCCATCTATCCTCGTGTATAATAACCTGAGTGTAACTATACCAATAACCATGAGTGAAGCACAAGCAGGCACTATTCCTTGTTTTGGGTCTCAGATTTTTAAAGTTAAACTTACTAAATTTAACCAATATTTACTGATTAGTGATTAGGTAATATTACTTATTGATATTAGAATTATATGAATTATATGATTTATTAGTATTGGTGGCACACAGTAATGAACTAGAGTGTGACGTCTAAACTTAAATGCACTGACCACATTGGGGAGTGTAAGAGAAAGACTGCTGTGTGATTTCACAAAAGTAACATACATTTGATTTCTATCAACTACTGTATCTTGGCTCTAAATGTGACCATGACTAGCTCAAGCCCAGTTAGTGTAAAATGAGATTTTTTTTTTGTATGAATATTTAATTTGCAGATTGTTATTTAGCTTAATTTTCTGGGTTTGTTGAGAGTTATGATTTCATTTATAGTAACATGCTTCCTTTGTACTTTGTTCAGTTATATCAGGATCTACTTAACTGGTATAACTTCACATACATTGTGGTGTTGTGATGTTTGATTGGCAGAGTCTCATGGTGGTACCTGGTTTGATGTGGCTGAAGTGGAGCAATTTGTTGTCCCTTTGCTTTTTCATATGCACCCACTTTGAGAAGCAGTTCTGATTAGAAGTTAAAATAACACCTAGACCAAGGCCAGCGTTACAGCGAGTTCTTTTCATTCCCAGATGCACTGGAAATATGCTACAAATGTGCTGCATCACTCATAATTCCATCTCATTTCACACACTGAAAATGGACTAAGCTATGAGGATGAGATGTGTCACTAAATGAAACCCTACATGGCGAGAGAGATAACAGTGCAAAGAAAACGAGGTACATGTGAGGGGAAAAAAAACAAAAAAAAAAAAAAAGGGGGTGGGAAAGGTACAGTATGGAAAAAAATATACTGACATGAGGCTTGCACTGTGTACCAACCCTTCAAAATAGCAGAATAACAAATTCTCACATGCCCTGGGTGCTTGCGTCAAAGGGGAAAAACATAACTGAAAAAAGTGTAGAGAGATCAGGAAAAGAGATCTTTCATTTGTTGGGCTGGACAAAGCCCTGATAAAGCAGTTCACAATGTCTCTCTAAACAGATTTTTACCTCTTTCAGCTAACAGGAAGAATAATCTGAGCTCCTACCTGTCCTGTCTCGGATGGCCAGGTCTTTCCCTTTCTTTAGGATGATATCCAGCTGGTACATAGCTGGACTCTGAGGTTGAGGCATGGGCTTGGCATTACTGGGGCCCACTATATTGATGCCCTGTGCAAAGAGGAAGTTACATAAGTTAATTCAGGTATACCAGTTTTGGAAAAGATTTATGTTGCTCTAGTAAGGAAAAACAGAACAAAAAGAATGATAAAACTCAAATACATTTGTGTGGTCCAAAAACTAAAAGACACAATATAAAGAGCTAAGATAAATGATAACACAAAATGCTCACATTTTTATTCATGACTGCCATTACTGTAACAGTTTTTATTAAGCAAATAGCATGTTTTGGTCTCAGTCAGATACATTAACATTTAGAAAACAATAAATGTGAAGTTGCATTTAATGTCTTTTTGGGTTGTTTGCTTGTATTTAAAATCAAAATTCAAAAAGGGAAGAATCACATCAAACAGAGCGAAGAAGCCTATAAGAACTCGCTCCTGCTTTGAAAATTACTATTTGAATTTCACATAATATACATTGCGTGTGAAGGCCAATAAATAATAAGCAAGCATGCAACCCCCTTCTGAAGCTTCTGAGTATTAGGCTCTTGGAAGAGGTCATCTTCGTATTTTTTCATGTCACACTATAGCCCTGAGGTCAGAGCTGTACTTCGGTCTGACAGGAGTCCCCTACTGGCTCCGTTTGTGGTTCCTTTGGAGGAAACCCATTAGCAAGCCACGTGATGAACCAGGCTATGCTCTAAGATCCACTACAGCTTTCCTTCTTTCTGTCTCCAGTTGCGCTCATCTTATTTGACCACTCTCGTTTCTCCCTCCTCCCC